>JAAALK010000086.1:4772014-5280588 GCA_019279435.1 Zizania palustris | reverse complement strand
ATAATCTAACGAAGATCGGACTGCTTTTTAAATGGAGCGTCCTTTGAAATTTTTTCAGATTTCTTCCTCTTCTTTCGAAAACAACTTTGATATTCTTTACCATTTCGAATAGAAATTTGCCATCCGATTTCGTGGAGGCTGTCCAAGCTCGATTGTACCGTCGAAATGGTTCCTATTTCTTCGATATTTGTGGTTTTTTGTAAAAAAATCTGCGGTGTCGCATATATATCGTCTTAACGAATGATGGAAGATGCATAGATTCTGTTCTGGTCACACACACTACACATGCTGTCTTTCCTTAACCTGTCCTGTGTAGGGACATGCGTCCTGGGTTGTCAGCTATGGTGCAAAAAGATTATGGCTCTTAGATTGAAGTGCTCTTTCTTGTGCTCATCCCACACACAGACACCATGTTCCCATAGACGTTTCATATCCTCCATCAAAGGTTCTAGAAAGATCTCAATGTCATTGCCAGGTTGTTTTGGACCAGAAATTAGAGTAGTGAGCATAAGGTATTTTCTTTTATGGCACAACCATGATGGAATGTTGAACAAGCATAGAAAGACTGGCCACGTACTATGTGGGTTCCTCATCTCACCGAAGGGATTCATTCCATCCGTGCTAAGTCCCATCCTGATATTTCTAGGATCGTCCGAGAAATCTGGATGGGCCAGTCAAATGATTTCCACTGCCTAGCATCCGCAGGGTGCCGAAGTTTTCCGTCCTTCTTTCGCCCAGCGAAATGCCAGATTAATAGTTCAGCATCTCTAGGATTAGAGAACATACGTTTCAAGCGATCAATCACCGGTAGGTACCACATTACTAAGGCCGGAACTTTCCTCTCCATCTTTTTTCCAGGATGGTCTTCAATAACATTTTTATTCCTCTTCTGCAACCTCTTATTATTCTTCTTCTGGTGGTCATTGTAGTCCTCCGCACAGTCATTTGGACGTTTGTATCGACTCGCGTTGCACTGCGGACATCTCTCTAACAATCCATACTCTTTTCGATATAGGATACAGTGGTTCGGGCATGCATGAATCTTCTGAACGCCCAAAGTCAACGGACAAATCATCTTCTTTGCTTGGTACGTATCAGATGGTAAACCATTGGGTTTTGGCAAAACCTTTTTTAGGAGTTGTAAAAGATCTGAAAAACTGGTGTCAGACCATCCATTGCTGGCCTTCAGTTTCATAAGCTCAAGAATTGTGTACAACACAGTATACTGCTTATCGCATCCGTGGCGTTCCTCGTAAAGAAGGTTTTTTGATGCTTTGTCAAGTGCTTCGAAGTTATCGTATCCTTTGGTTGTAGTTCTCTGCAACAACACCTCAGGCGCAACATTTCGCATCAGTTCCTCCACATCAAAGGCGTCATCATCATCATGTTGATCAACATCATCATGTGTTATGTCGGATGTATGATCACAACCTCTTCTATGTTGATGAGCATCTTGCGGCACATCAGAATCTTCAGGAGGATTTTGGCCCATCTCACCGTGTTTCGTCCATATATAATAGTTCTTCACGAAACCATTTTTCAACAAGTGAAATCGTATGGTTTCACGATCAGAACACGGATACATCGCTTCGTTTTTACAAACTTTACAAGGACAATATATTGCCTCTTCACTCTGACGGGAAGCATATTGTGCGGCAGCTTCAGTAAATTCAGTTACTCTGTTAAAATATGCCACCACATCTCCGTCGTTGGACGAGTACATCCAGGACCTGTGCTCCATCTAAAACATATATTATTTGAAAAAATATTAATAAAATCATTATTGTTAATTTTATTAATTTACAAATTGAAAATATATTGATTTATTATCGCTCATAACAACATTAATTAAAAATCCTCAATGCTTTAATTAAAACTACTTATTAAGCAGAAAAAATTATTAAATAAATTAACTATATTGGTTTCTCTCTCTCTCCAAACAACATAACTCTAGATCTATAATCATAAATCAAATTAAAAAGGAGATTAAAATGACGTAAATCAATATACAAGTGATGAATAATTGTGAGGAGGGTCATATTTGTTCATTTGGGAGAAGGTAACACCGTAAATGGAAGATTATTTGAAAATTTCTATTCACTTAAACCCTAAATTAGAAAAACGATAATAACTCATTGTATACATGATTAAATACAAAATAAATGTGAGATTCGGAATGGATTTACCTCCTAGAATGAAATCCTTCAAAAGAAACGAAAACAAAGCCTCCCCCCTCTTTATCTAGATTTTTGTCGCCATTGTACGGACAAAATTGAATGCGAACTCCAGTAGAGCTCGGGGAGGAAGACGCTGCGCATTTATAGCTAGAATAGTAGTGGCGGTCGCAAGTGATGTCATCATTACTTTAGTGGCGGCCATCTTAGCAGCGGCGGGCAGCACCAGCGCCCGCCACTGCTATTGGTACATTAGTGGCGGTCCGGGCTGACGTCATCACCGACCGCCACTACTTTACCAGCAATAGTGGCGGGCGCTGGTGCTGCCGTCAGCACCAGCAACTCTAGTGGCGGGCATCTAATGGCCCGCCACTACAGTGGTTTTGCCCAACGCCACTACAGTGACAGTTTGTAGTAGTGATTCTTATCATGTGTAGGCGACAGATCGAGGCTTGGAAGGCACGTGGATCATGGACTCCAGTTGTTCGCGCCATATGACCGGAGATGCAGCATGGTTCTCCAGCCTCACCACAACCAAGCAAAGGGAACATATCACCTTCGGCAACAATCGAAGGAGTAGAGTGAAAGGTAAAGGTGTGGTAAGAATCAACTCGAATTTCACTCTCAAAGATGTTGCTTTGGTTGAAAACCTGGGATACAATTTGTTGTCTGTATCTCAGTTGCCTGATGAGGGCTTCGAAGTGCGATTCCATCGCGATACTTCGCAAGTACTCAATTCTGATGGCGTTGTGGTCTGTAAGATCTTTAGAGTTGGGAGAGTTTTTGGAGCTGATTTTTCTGAGTCATCTGATTCTTCTCATTGTCTTGTTGCACATTCTACTTCTGAGCTTTGGAAGTGGCATAGGAGACTAGGGCATATGAGCTTTGAGTTGCTCGCTCGTCTGAGTGCCCTAGGTCTGATCCGAGGATTGCCCAAGCTCAAGTTTGAGAAGAATTTAGTTTGCACTCCTTGTCGACATGGAAAAATGATTGCTGCTTCGCATTCGCCAGTCACCACAGTGATGACTGAACAACCCGGAGAACTTCTTCACATGGACACTGTAGGTCCTTCTCGGGTTAGTTCTTTAGGCGGCAAGTGGTATGTATTAGTTATTGTCGACGATTTCTCTCGCTACTCTTGGGTCGTCTTTCTTGCCAGCAAGGATGAAGTATTTTCACACTTTCGGAGCTTGGCTTTGAGACTTTTCACTGAACTCCCAGGTGCATTGAAATTCATTCGAAGTGATAATGGCACCGAGTTCAAAAACAGTCTCTTTGCTGACTTTTGCATTGAGCATGGCATAGAACATCAATTCTCTGCTCCGCGGGTTCCTCAACAGAACGGTGTCGTTGAGAGGAAAAACCGCACTTTGGTTGAGATGGCTAGGACGATGCTCGATGAGCATAGGACTCCTAGAAAATTCTGGGCTGAGGCCATGAACACTGCATGTTACATCTCAAACCGAATATTCTTGCGCTCAATTTTAAACTTGACATCTTATGAGCTACGTTTTGGGAGACAACCCAAGGTTACTCATCTTCGAGTTTTTGGCTGTCGTTGCTTTATCCTAAAATGTGGTAATTTGAATAAATTTGAGTCGCGTTCTTCTGACGGGATCTTTTTGGGTTACACTACACATGGTCATTCTTATCGTGTTTATAATTTGGAAACTAACACTGTCATCGAGTCATGTGATGTGACTTTTGATGAATCGACCCCCTCTGTTAGTTCTGCACTTGAACAGGCAAATGAACACGACATGGAGCAGACCATCTTCGAAGAAGAAGATCCCGGAGATTTCGAGGATGAACCCCTACTACCCTCGACATCAACCCCCGAAGCCAACCCCGCTTCGACCACTTCGACACAAGGTCCCGAAGCAACTACCTCGACATCGGTCATCTTGGACCACTCCAACGCACAAGTTGAAGGGGAGACTGCATCCCGCCGCGAGGCTCCACATCATGTTCAAAGGATGCACCCTCTAGAGCAGATCATTGGTGAGCTTGATCAAAGGGTAACACGTTCACATGCTCATTTCACTAATTCTGCTTTTGTTGCTTCTTTCGAGCCCTTAGATGTTAGTCATGCACTTTTCTGATTCTAGTTGGATCAATGCCATGCATGAAGAACTTGAAAATTTTGAGAGAAACCAAGTCTGGACTTTAGTTGATCCTCCTCCAAATGTTCATTTCATTGGAACAAAATGGATTTTCAAAAACAAACAAGGGGAGGATGGGACTATTATTAGAAACAAGGCTAGACTTGTAGCTCAGGGTTATTCTCAACTAGAAGGGATTAATTTTACTGAAACTTTTGCACCTGTTGCTCGCCTTGAGGCCATTAGGATTTTGCTTGCCTTTGCGACATCCCGGGGATTCAAACTCTATCAAATATATGTCAAAAGTGCTTTTCTTAATGGCTTCATAGGCGAAGACGTTTATGTAAAACAACCCCCTGGTTTTGAAAACCCCAAGTACCCACATAAAGTCCTTAAACTTCATAAGGTTCTTTATGGACTCAAGCAGGCCCCTCGGGCTTGGTATGATAGACTTAAATCTTTTCTGCATAGCGGGGGTATTTGATGGGCTCTGTTGATAAAACCCTGTTTACTCTCAAGCATGGCAAAGATTTCCTCCTGGTTCAGATTTATATGGATGATATCATCTTTGGTGGCTCTTCTCATGCTTTGGTTGCCGAGTTTGCAGATACCATGAGCAGGGAGTTCAAGATGTCCATGATGGGCGAACTTACACTTTTCCTTGGTTTGCAAATCAAGCAAAGCAAACAAGGTACCTTCGTCCACCAAATGAAGTACACCAAGGACCTGCTCAAGAAATTCGACATGGCCGATGCGAAGCCCCTCGCCACTCCAATGGCTACATCTGTAGCATTGGATCCTGATGAAGATGGAGAAGTCGTAGATCAGAAGGAGTTCCGAAGCATGATCAGCTCCCTCCTCTACTTGACTGCTACGAGGCCGGACATACACTTCGCAGTGTGTCTGTGCGCTCGTTTTCAGGCTTCACCACGAGCTTCACACCGCCAAGCGGTAAAACACATCCGAAGGTATCTCAAACATACCCTTGAATTTGGCATATGGTATTCAGCGTCTTCATCTTTATGTCTTCGAGGTTATTCCGATGCGGATTTTGCTGGGTGTAGGATTGATAGGAAGAGTACCTCTGGTACTTGTCATTTTCTGGGTACATCACTGGTTTGCTGGTCTTCCCGCAAATAGTCTAGTGTTGCACAATCAACGGCTGAGGCCGAATATGTTGCTGCAGCTAGCTGTTGCTCTCAGATTTTGTGGATGGTTTCCACTTTGCGGGATTTCGGGTTAGATTATAAGAGTGTTCCACTTTTCTGTGATAACACTAGTGCTATTTGTATTGCAAACAACCCGGTTCAGCACTCCAGAACCAAACACATTGATGTGCGATATCATTTTCTCAGAGATCATAATGAGAAGGGTGATATTGAACTTCAATATGTTGATACCCAACACCAGCTAGCCGATATTTTCACGAAACCCCTCGATGCTTCTCGATTTGCCTACTTGCGTGGGGAACTTGCTATTTGTCACCCTTACGACATTTTGTGAGGGGGAGCAGGCTTTAATTGTCTTGCATGTGCTCATCATGTGTGAAATTGCATTTACATCTTTTGCATTTATATGCCTGTTATTAATTCCTAAATCATGATAGCTCAGCTCTTTTTAATTTTTCTGAAACATTAATGTGCATGATGTTTTCTTTTCAAACTCAAATCATGCTCACTGCTTAATCTTGTATCTAGCATGTGTAGGCAGGACTGCTTTAGCTATCTTTTATCTGCTTGATAGCAAGACACTTTTCTTTGGATGCTAAACATTGCAACTTGAAAAATATTCTACATCTTCATGGATATTCATAAAGTGCTAAACAATTTGTTCACTTAATCACAATTCCAAAAATCCATGATTTGCATGCTTCAAAGTAAAAGATCCAGGTGGGTTTGTTTTGTCGCACTACTCTATTCTAGACTGCTTACCATTGCACATTGGTCTGAACTAGAATAGTGTAGTGTGTGCCAAAATCATTGCCTTAAGCTTCTGATGGATTTCATGCCTAGGCTTGGCCTGATTGGAAAGTATAAGGTGGACAAACAAATAACCCCTGGCATTATAAAAAGAACAACAAAATTCATCTGATCATCAAGTTTGCTTTTAAATGCTCCACTTGAACTGGACTTGTCTGTCTAGAGTAGAAATTGACTAGCTTTGCGCAGTCCTTACTTTCACTTGTCTAGTTACCTTGATTGAGTGGTGATGCTTTTATTTCAAACTGCTAAAATCACATGCAGTCATCATGTTTTTAGAGAATGTTAAATTGAGCTGAGCACATGAAAAATTGGTATTAATATTGGCATATTTTTGCGTCATATGTCTTTGCAACTCTGTTCATTTTGAAGCTATGCATCTTTTGAATGCTCCTTGATGCTTGCATTGCCAAAGGGGGATAAATTTGAGTTCTCTGTTGCAAAGGGGGAAAATTAACTCAGGGGGAGTTTTTATCTTGAAAAAGGGAGATTTGCCGAAGGGGCTTTTACTCTTTTGAAAAGGGGGAGGAAAATTCTTTTGTCAAGTGACATGTTTTGGCTCGGTTCTGAGTTTTTATGGTCACTTGTGTGCTGAAATTTTACAAATTTTCTTGAACTTGAATTTGGTTGTCAATGCACTCATCAAGGGGGAGATTGAGAAACCAAGGGTTGGTTTCGGAGTTTGTGATGATTGATTGACAGGCTGTTATCCTCTGATTCGAAGGGGTACCTTCGAAGGGGTTCGGAGGTTGGTTTCACTGAAGGGTTCGGTGGACTTGGTTGCTGCAGCTGTTGCAGCGGAGTGTGCTTGTCGGAGGGGTCCGACAATACACGATGACTGGGTTTGTACCGAAGGTCTCGGTACTTTGGGCGGTATACTGGAGTGTGTGCCGAAGGTTGTTAACCCGGAGAGGTCTCTGGAGTACTGGATACACTTGTCTGTTTGTCTGTGGTGCGTAGGGGACTTCGGAGGTGACGGACGGTTCGTAGCAGGTGAACCTAGGTCAAGCGGGAGGCTTGATGCCAGGGGAGCGGGGAGCTCCATCACGGTGGCTGCGAATGGGTCTAGGTTGGACCTCGGGTCGAGGTGCATCAGGAGAAGGCAGTAAGTGCGGAGCGTGGCTCCGGGTGAAGGTACTCCGAGATAAAGTCCTCGAAGGCGAGGCACTTCGAAGGGTACTCCGGATGGGGTGACTTCGGAGTATGGTGGATCAAGTCCTCAGCAGAGGCAAGGTGTTCGAGGTGTGCTCCGGATGGAGACACTCGAAGGTACCCGACGAAGGTCTCAGAAGTCTAGCTGCATCGAAGGCATGGTCCGGGTGAGGCTCGTTGAGGAGTGTGCTCGGGGAGAGACACTGCGACGAAGTGCTCATGGAATGCTTCATGCGGAGGCCTTGGACGAAGGAGGGACTTCGAATGGGTGGTACTCCGAAGGTGGGGCTTCGGAGTGAAGCAGGCTTCGGAGCGAGGCTAGCTCCGGAGTGAGGATGACTTGTGGTACTTCGGCCATGCATGGCTTCGGTACACGGACTGACGGAGTTCGAGCTGGGAGTAGCTGCGAAGCTGTGGTGGTCCACTCCGGAGGTGGTGGTGCGAATGCCCAAGGGCTTTGACGGCTTCGGCTCAAAACCGTCACTGTATCGGAGGCTATCTTCAGTGAAGCGAAGGCCGTCAGGCTCAAGGCTTCTCGCCGAAGCTACCGCACCCCTCGCGTGCGAAGGGGGGCTTCAGAAAGGTCAAAGACTGCAAAGGCTGACATTGTCTGCTCTGCAAAAAGCTGACGTTGTCCCCTCTGCAAAGCTGACAGAGAAGCCTCCATAATAAAGTTGACTACCTTTTGTACCCCTCTGTTCTGTAGAGACAAAACCAATGTAAACCCTAGGGGTAAAGTAGTCAATTCACTTGGGTGAATTGTGGCTATAAATATGGGGGCTGGGTAGGTAACATTTAACACTTTGAGCATTTACTGTTGAGCTCCTGTACTAGCCACCACTCTGTATTCATCCAGTGAGTTCATTTTTAGTGTTCCTTGTTCAAGCAGCGAAGCCCTGCTTCTGTGTTCATTTTTCTGCTTGAGCTTGTTTGCATACCTCGCTAGTAGTAGTGCACCGAAGCCTGTCTAGGCGAAGTGTGTCTTGTGCGAAGTGTGCTTTTCGGTGTGCGTTCGCTCTGTGTAACAGGAGGCTAGACCTCGCTGCTTACTAGCGAAGCCCTGATCGAAGCCCGTTTTGCTTCTCGTGTCGAAGCCCTTAGCGAAGTCTGTTTAGTGTGCGTTTAGACCTTCGGTGTACGAAGCCCAGCACCAGTTGCTGTCGCTAAGTACTTGGTCGATGTCCTCAGAGGGTAGTCCACTCTTGCGAAGGGTGAAGTGCGAAGCCTGCTCGAAGCACCCTGTGTGTGGAGCCTGCACTGACTTAGCAGGGTAGATTTTTCGGGGTTGTGGGTGGAGCGAAGTCTTCTTGACTTCGAACTTTTGCTCCCTTGCGAAGCCTGTGTTCGGAGCTGTCAACTACCTCCGAATCAGACCTTCGAAGGTTGTGTTCGAAGCCTGTTCCGCAGAAGACAGAACCAAAAACAGAAGGCTGTTTTTAGCCCGAAATTTTAAAAGCTCCCATTCACCCCCCCTCTGGTCGCCGTTTCTGGTCCAACATGGTATCTAGCAGCACATACTGACCCCCTAATGCGTAGAAATCAAAATCATATTTTCTTAGCCTAGATATACTCACGCACCAATCCCTTTACCACACGACATAAGTCAAGCTCAAGGTGACATTCGTGCCACCATTGTGATAGATCTACACTTCACTCGATCAAATAGTGGATTAATCATGATTAACTTTTTAATCATAGTAGCACGACCTTGCACTTTTCTAATCCAACTATCTCAAGGATCCCAGATACAACTCACCCGTTATTTAGGTGGGGTAAATACAATCTTGACCGCTCACATCCCACGACATGTTTCATAACACACTTGAAAGAAACCTTTATAACTACCCGATTACGGAATAGCATTTAGAAGCCCCTAAGTGTGCTACTACACATTTTGGAATCAATGATGATCTCAAGTCTAAGGATTCTGCAGGTACATCATTTGAGATGACAACTGATGGCACATTAAAAATAACAATCTCAGTAGTATCTCAAAGTGGGTCTATCCAACACCATATTGTCTAACATGTGTCCACATCACTGATTTGATATCTTCATATCTATGATACATGAAACATAATCATCAATCAGTCAAATGGACTAATCTATGAATCATCATTGTCCCATATGATGATATTAGGTTAGGGATCATTTTAGAATAACATCATTAGTAATCTAGACGTTAGTTTCTGCCTATCATTAATCTCTAGATCATTTGTGATAGACAACAACTATTGCTCATCATTGATGATGTTTATAAATAGGGTAGTGCCAAAAACACTTTCATTTCATGTAGAACCGTAAACCCTAGCTTCCACACATTCTCTTCCACGGTCATTCTGCTATCATGCTCCACCACGCCTTCCACTGTTATTCTCCTCCACCATCACGGCGTTCTTTGCACATATCCATCACCTCACAGCCTCTTCCATCGGTCTCCTCTTCCATCGCTGACCCACCGCGCCACTGTCTCAAGGTCCTCCTCCTCCAATATGGCTAGGGTTTATGAGTTTCTGAATATATGATGAGGACATTATCAGCTCGGATATGACCACACTTATGCTTTACAATAAACAACCCAATGTGCATTCATTCTATATTAGATTTACATTATATATATGAGTTAAGAGTGCTACACCATGAGATAAATTTGTTTTCAATTATAGAAATTCTTACATGGATCAAGCTACACGTTGAGAGCATATCTGATGAGGACATCACAAGCTGGGATATGACCATGCTTATTCTTTATAATAAACAACCCAAGGTGCATGCATTCTATATTAGATTTACAATTTATTTATTTGAACCATATACACTACAATATGAAATGTGTTTCTATTCAATTACAGAAATACTTACATGATAAAGCGACATGTTGAGAGCACATCAAGGCAATGGAACATCAAGGAAGTTGATTGGGGACCAAGTCAAGACCATCCAAAGATAATATATAAGTTTGGGACGTTACTGTTGGGGGAAAATACTTCATCCTCAGGACTTTAGAAATCAATAGACAAAGATAATTCACCAACATCGAAGTTCGCGTTCATCTTCGGAGATGATGAAGTTTCTAAGCCGAAGGATACTTCAGCTTCATGATTCGAAGGCATCCTCCAAGGGCTCCAAAGCTACAGTGGAGAACAGCAAGACTGATAAGACGTCTTCCTTATCTACCTTCTCCAGATAGATTTTACTATTTTAACCCTATTCGGGGTACCGAATAGTTTCCACTATGTCAGTTGTAATTGAGGGGTAAATAGGTCTTTTCCTTAGACTTTTTGCCTATAAATACCCCCCTTTTTACCCTGTAATAGGCATCAAATACTCAGCTATTCAATATACAATTTTGGACTACTTTGAGCTATTATCCTGTTCGGAGGCTCGAAATAGTTCTCAACACAAACTCTTTGTTTGTTAGTTCTTAATTTCCGAGAAGCTGTTCGCGTAATATTTTACGCCAACATTGGCACCATCCATGGGGAACCTAGTTCTAAAAGCTAGTTCTCTGCCGTTGACTGCACTTCGAAGAGCACTTGCGGAGGGAGCTTCGGAGTTTCAGGATTTCGTGCACCCTTCTGTAAGGGACTTCCTAGTGAAGCTCGAAGGCCTTTCCTCGCCTTCTAAAACCAAGTCTTCGGTCTTCGGACCTCATCTTCATTAGCTATGCCTCCTAAGCGGAGCCTAGCCTCCGATCCTCCCTGAAGGTCCCCTCGAACCAACAGAGCAGGACCTTCAGTTATCCCGGTAACCCCCGAAGGGGTCGCTAGACGTTGAGCACCTAGAGGCCCCCGAGCCGCTCCCACGGTGCTCTGATCCGACTACACCAGTTCTCGAGAACCGGAGCTCCCCTCTGAAGGAGAAGAAGACCTTCCTAAAGACGAGGCTACCCGAGTAGCACGACTTCAGGAGGAAGTGGCAAGGTGGAGGCAAGAGGATGCCGATCGACTTCGCTCTCAAGCCGCCACTCATGCTCCAGAAGGGCCTCAAGACGGTGGTACTGGCGACCTTCCCGAAGCTATCCAAGACCCGGAGGAAGCCGAGAAAGCATCCTTCGATGATGAGTCTCCGTTGCATCCAGACCTACAGAAGGTGCCCTTCGACCGCAGGTTCAAGGCCTCGAAGCTGCACAAGTACTCCGGTGGGTCTGACCCTGGAGAATTCTCTCGATCGTATGCTTTAGCAATATAAGCCAGCAGAGGGGTGCGTAACACTATGGCGAAGTGCTTCCCCCTTGTTCTTAAAGGTGTAGCTCTCTGATTGTTCTGGTCTCTAAAGCTAGGATCGATCAAGACTTGGGAGCAGCTGAAGAAGAAGTTTGTGAGCAACTTTTAGGGTACATTTGTAGCCCCAATGCCGACTGGAAGCCTATTTCAGGTGAAGCAGCAAGAGGGGGAGACACTTTGGGAATATTTCACACGCTTCGCCCACACCAAGTCTCAAATCAAGGCTTGTCTACCTCTTCGGTAGTTGATGATGCGCGCGAAGGGGTGCTGAACCTAGATCTCCTCAGCAAGCTTCATTGGAAACTGGTGTCATCCGTGGCACAGCTGATGGCATACTTCGAACAGTATGCCAAGGCAGAGGAAGGCTACCTCCGAAGAACAGTGACACCTGCACCAGCCCTTCGAGAAGTGAAGACGGAGCCTAAAGTCCCAACCTCTCCGCAAGCCCCCCTTGACAATCGTTCCAATGATCATAGGCGGGGAAAGAAGCACTTCCGCTCGGAGGTGTTGAACATTGCACCCTCCACTCTGAAGGTACCTGTCAACTTTCAACAGGAGCAAGGCTTCAAGGCTGGTGTTTCGAAGCCCCAAGAAAGAGTAGTTGGCAGGCGCCAGAGCTTCTTCTGTTGTGTGCATGGCGAGAATAGAAGCCTTGACACAAAGGATTGTAAGTCTGTAGTAACCCTTCGGGGTGAATACCTTGGATGAAGTACGGGGTGAGCTACTTTAGATCGAGCCCCTCCAGCGGCACGTTCGGAGCCCGTGCAAACCGTGGCCCGAGCCGGCATCCCCGAAGCACCAATGCTGCTCCCGGTGGCCAATATTATGCCACCACCGAAGCAGGAAGATCCCCAAGATCGCGGCAAGAGAGTGGTCCTGCCCATCTCTGGAGGGGGACCCTCGGTAACATGTCGAAAAGGCAGCGTCGAGAATATGTCCGCGAAGTAGGGCACATAGGGACCTTGAATTCTGCGGCAGGAATGCCCGAGTGGTCCCATGTACCTATTTCCTTTACTATCAATGATGCTGCGGGGGTGAAATTCCCTCATGCTGACTGCCTTGTTATTTCAACTGATATAGCGAGAATCGAAGTTCGAAGGATCCTGGTAGACAGCGGGAGCTCTCCAGATATACTCTTTGTCCAGGCCTTCAACCAGATGTGCATTCCTCGGAGGCATTTACTTCCGGCAGCCCGTCCACTCCAAGGCTTCGCAGGTCCGCCTCTCGATGCCCTCGGCTAGATAGGCCTTGAGGTTGCCTTCGGAGAGGGGCCCCTAGCCAGGGTCGAAGAAGTGATCTTCGACATCGTCGATGCCCCATATTCCTATAATGTGATTTTTGGATGGGGGATGTTGAACCAGCTCGGGGCTATAGCACATCATAACTACTTATGTCTCAAGATGCCCACGCAAGGTGGAGTTCTCACTATCTCAGGAGACCAAGCTATAGCTCGAAGAACGGAGTATGGCCACGGTCAGCCATTGGACCCTCGGCAAGTGCACAGTGTGTCGGAGCACACAGGGGAGGCTTCAGAGTCTTCAAACTCCTCCAAGGGCCTTTCCCTAAAGCCAAGCCCGGAATGTGATGTCGTCACGAAGATAATCCTGAAAGATGGCAAAGAGTACCCAATACAGTTTGGTAGGGGGATACCGTCAGAGATAGCTACTTCACTGGAGGAAGTAGTCAAGCAAAATTTGGACTTCTTTGCCTGGACCGACGAAGACATCACCGGGGTTGATCGGAGTATCATCGAGCATAGCTTGCTTGTCAACCCGAAGGCTAGGCCAGTGCGCTAGGGGCTTCATAAGTTATCAGCAGAGAGGGCAAACCTCGCCAAGGGAGAAGTGGAAAAATTTCTAAGGGATGGCGTCATCAGGGAAGTAGCCCACACGGAGTGGCTGGCTAGCCCTATTTTTGTCAAGAAAAAGGGCTCCGACAAGTGGCGCATGTGCATTGATTTCACATCATTAAATAAAGCATGCCCACGAGACCCCTACCCTATGCCCCGAATAGACCAACTGGTGGATTCTATGGCTGGCTCCAAATTACTGAGCTTCCTGGATGCATACTCCGGTTATCACCAGGTCTGGCTAAAGCGCGAAGACGAAGCCAAGATGAGTTTTATAACTCCCTCCGAAGTATTTTGTTATGTTCGAATGCCTTTTGGCTTGCAGAATGCCGGAACCACCTTCTCACGTTTGATAGCTAAGGATCTAGGTCATCAAATGGGCTGAAATGTCAAAGCCTATATGGATGACATTGTAATAAAGAGTGTTGTAAAGCACCATCATAGCCTAGACCTATGGAGTTCGCCTCAACCCTGAAAAATGTATATTCGAGGCGCAAGCAGGAAAACTGCTTGGGTACTTAGTTTCGAGTAGGGGAATCGAAACTAACCCGACGCAGATAAGCGCATTTCAAAGAATGGCTCCACCTGAAAATTTGAAGCAAGTCTAGAATCTAATAGGACGGCTCGCAGCTCTTAGTAGATTCCTGGCTAGATCAGCCGAGCGAAGCCTCCCAATTTTTAAAGCTTTAAAGGGGTCCGAAAGTTTCAAGTGGATGCCGGAGTGCCAGTAGAGCTTCGATGATATTAAAGATTACCTCGTAAGCTTGTCAACACTTACTGTGCCCCTCCCGGAAGAAACTCTCCTTCTTTATCTTGTAGCAACGGGCTCCGCAGTAAGTGCAGTATTGGTCAGGGAAGTTGAGCTTAAAGGAAAGCAGGTGCAAAACCCAGTTTACTTCGTCTCAGAAGCTTTGTCCGGAGCAAAAACAAGATACTCCGAGCTTGAAAAAATTGCTTATGCTTTAGTAATGGCCTCGCGGAAGCTAAGACATTACTTTCTAGCACATAATCTAATTGTTCCTACCTTGTATCCTCTTGGTGATATGCTTCGGAGCAAAGATTCTATGGGTAGGATCGGAAAATGGGCTTTCGAGCTAGCCCCCTTTGGTATTTCCTTCACAGCGAGAACAACTATCAAATCTCAGATCATAGATGACTTCGTGGCAGAGTGGACTCTATCTGCAGTCTAGGCTCCGGAAGAAACCTCGGAAGGTTTATGGACAATTTTTTCCGACGGAGCCTATCAGGCATCGGGTGCCGGAGATGGAGCTGTGATAATATCGCCGTCAGGGCAGAAGGCCATGTATTCTGTGAGGCTCAACTTTAAGACCACCAATAATATCGCAGAGTACGAAGGGGTCCTGCTAGGCCTCCGAAAGGAAAAAGCGCTTGGAGCAGCAAGAATTATGATTAAGACAGATTCCCAAGTCGTCGCAGGGCATGTTGACAAAAGTTTTCAAGCCAGGAACCCGCATCTTGCAAAGTATCTAGAAGAAATCCGCAAGACAGAAGCAATGTTTAAAGGATTTTTTGTTCGGAGTATTCCTCGAGCAGAGAATCAACTTGTAGACATTTTAGCGAAGGCCGTAGCTAGAGCATTGGATGTCCTGGAGGGTGCTTTTTATGAAGAACTTATCAAGCCTACCGTAAATCAATTATCCTCTGTAGAATTCCTTTGCATCCCAGCTGCAGATTGGCGGACTCCGATAAGGGATGTCTTGCAAAACAGCACAGTCTTGTCAGAAGGTCCAGATTTCCGAAGGTTGCAAGCAAGGGATCGTAATTATGAGCTTGTCAATGGGATATTATACAAAGCCGGAGTTTGTTCTCCACTACTTCGGTGCATCTCACAATCCGAAGGTCAAGATATACTTCGAGAAATTCACGAAGGCTTATGTCGAAGCTACCTAGCCCCCCATGCTTTAGCAGGAAAGACACTTCGGCAAGGACTCTATTGGCCAACAATTGTGAGAGATGCAGAAGACCTAGTTCAAACCTGTCAAGGATGCCAGTGGATGGGAAGATGGAGCCACCGTCCACCAACACCACTTCAAGTTATTGCCCCAGTATGGCCAATGGAACGATGGGGAATGGATCTCATCGGCCCTTTTCCAATGGCAAAAGGCAGTTTGAAGTTTGTAGTGGTAGCAATTGAATATTTTTCTAAATGGGTCGAAGCTGAACCCCTAACTGCTATTACTTCAAGAAATGTGCAAAAATTATTTTGGCAAAATATCATATGCAGGTTCAGAGTGCCAAGGGAGCTAACTGTACATAACGACACCCAGTTCGAAGCCGAACCCTTTAAAGAATTTTGTGGAGAACTGGGCATCAAGTTATGCTTCACAGCAGTTCGTCATCCACAATCCAACAGAGCCGTCGAGCGAGCCAATGGAAATATTCTCTCTGGTTTAAATCGAAGGATTGTCGAGCTGGCCAAAGGACTATGGACTGAAGAACTTCCTAAGATTCTATGGTCCATTCGGACCACTCAAGCTAGGTCCACACGCTTCACCCCATTCGGGCTGCTATTCGGAGATGAGGCCATGACTCCTACGGAGCTCAAAGGTGGATCCCTTCGTGTAGTAGAACCTGGAAGTGAAGACGAGAGAAGCACTTCACTAGACTTGTCAAAAGAAACAAGGCTTCGAGTTGTCACCAATCTGACGAAGTACCAAGACCAAACAAAGACATGGTATGACCCGAAGATAAAAGTGAACGAGCTTAAACCAGGTCATTTGGTATTGCGAAGTGTAATAGCTCCGGGGAAGCTATGGAATAAATGGGAAGGACCATATATTATCCTACGCTCAGGGCGCCCCGGCTCATTTAAATTAGCTAATTTAGAAGGGGAAGAGTTGAAGCATGCATGGCATGCGGAGCACCTTAAACGTTATTACGCTTAGGGGCTTCTTGTAATCAATTGTAAAAGTACCTTTCTAAATTAAATAAAGATGGAGGTTCGAATTATGTTTACTCTTCAAATATCCCTTACTCGTGGTGGACGCATCAGGAGAACGGAGATGCTTGCAGAGTCAAGCATCCTTCAAGGAACCCAGACAACGGCCTTCAAACCATTGGTTCAAGGATTCCGTTGGCCAACCTACGGATTTCAGGCTCCGGCTTGTTAGGATCCGTAGAAGAGTCTAAGGAGTTTGAAAGAACAGATTTCCGGCCTCTTGGTTCGAAGCATCTGTAAAAGAGCCGTAGGTGGCCAGCCTACGGATTCCAGGCTCTCGCTTGTTAGGATCCGTAGAAGAGTCTAATGATTTTCAAAGAACAGATTTCCGGCCTCTGGGCTCAAAGCATCTATAAAAGAGCTGTAGGTGGCCAGCCTATGGATTCTAGGCTCCGGCTTGTTAGGATCCATAGAAGAGTCTAAGGACTTTAAAAGAACAGATTTCCGGCCTCCGGGTTCGAATCATCTATAAAAGAGCCATAGGTGGCCAGCCTACGGATTCCAGGCTCTGACTTGTTAGGATCCGTAGAAGAGTCTAAGGACTTTAAAAGAACAGATTTCCGATCTCTAGGTTCGAAGCATCTGTAAAAGAGCCGTAGGTGGCCAGCCTACGGATTCCAAGCTCCGGCTTGTTAGGATCCGTAGAAGAGTCTAAGGACATTAAAAAGAACAGATTTCTGGCCTTCGGGTTCGAAGCATCTGTAAAAGAGTCGAAGGTGACCAAGCAATAAGGTTTCAAGGCTCCAGCCCAATGAAACACTTTCAAAGTCCTAAGCGACTACTATGGGAGCTTACAAGTATAAATTTAACTCCGAATCTTATAAACATCATAATACGAACGTACAATTTGAAGAACTCTACAAAAGAGTAAAGTATGATTACCAAGTGTTGTGCGAAGCATAAGATTGTTATATCAATCATTGTGTCCGATGGACCCTATCACAACGCGTACGGTCCCCCACCCACAAGGAGGGGCAAGGGAGTAAGGAACAACAAAAAGATGCTTCCAAAGCAATTCATATTAATTGGATAATCATAGTATTACATCAAGAGAAGTTTTGATCTCAGCCTAGATAGAAACGAAGACCCCTCCGACCTCTAGAGGTACTTCTAAGACCACTTCGACCTTCGGAGCTCGAAGCCTTCGAGACTTTCTTCTTAGTCCGAGTGCTTTTCTTCTTCGAAGCTTGCAGTTTTTTATGCTCTTCTTGAAGTTCAGCCCAAGACAGAAGTCTTTCGGAACTAGCCTCTGCTAGATCTTCGGCTTGGTACTCTGAGTTAGACCAATCTACGTATTCGGAGGATGAAGACGCTTCTTCCTTATCCTCTTCCTTAATATAAGCTAAGACCTCGCGATGGACTTCGGGTGCTATCTCCCCTTGATCCCCGTGAGGAATAGATAAGCACGAGCATTGATAAGGCCTTAAGCTTTCGAGGACAGACCACTGCCGATGGAGCCCTTCGCTAAGTTCCAATACTTTGAAGTCGAGCTCCGAAGTGCATGGAAAAACCTAAAATAATAAACATCCAAACAAAGTTTCCTCGTTTATAAACTTTTCATTCATTAATATAAGGGGCTTTACAAGATTTCTTGTACATGCTTAAGTTCCCTATAAAGCTAAACCCGCGGGTCGGCTGGCGGAGCAGGTGGGGTCAGAGCCGGCGAAGTCGAAAGCGGAGGCTTCGTCTAAGCTTGCTTCTGCCGGCGAGCCTCGTCGATCCATAGCTTTGGCTGCAGCTTTGTGGTCCGTTTTCTAGATTGCCCGGAAAGCTTCCTAGGCAGAAGCTACATCCTGCAAAGGACGCAACAGGTCCTCGTCGGCGAAGCCCGTAGGTGTTGAACCCCCAACCGGAGCGACCGAAATCCCAAGAGCTTCGATGTGACGAAGGACTTTGATCCCGGCAACTTGTCCGGAGATCTCTTCGTACCGAATTTCAGAGCCCATCATCAACTTCGTCGCCACTTGAATCATCTTCAGCTTCTGATCAAGGGGCTCACTCGCTATAGCTGAAGACAAAGGGCACATAGTGCCGAAGTATTCCAAGGTACCCCGAAGGGCATCCATGGTTTGCTCCGCTATGGCAATGTTCTTCATTTCCGCCGCTTCTAGCCCAGCAGCAACAGCAGACACTTCGGCCGTCTTGGATAGCGAAGTACTTTTTTGAGCCAGCGCTTGTTGAATCGAGTCTTGAAGTTCCACGAATTGTGCGCTTGAAGTGGCTGCTGCTTGCCGAAGCTTCTCGACCTCTGCTCGGAGCACCACACACTCGGCCTCGGCCTCTTGGGTCGAAGTTTTGAGTGCAGTGCTTCTCTACTACTCGACTCGAAGTGCTTCGTCGGTAGCAGCTCTGGCCCTCCATTCCTCAAGGAGCTCGCTTTGAAGGGCAGACTGGAGGGTAGTAACCTTCCTCTTGAGCCGATTAGTTTCGAGCTCATTGAAGTCACTGCCGCTCTAGCAAGGACAAATTGATGCAAAAAAGAAAGTATCAAGTATTTCTATTTATTGATTGAATACACTTATGGTGTGTTGCATACCCGAAGGGCAGCCCTTTTGAGGGCCAAATTGAGCTCCGGGGCTCTAGCTTTGCTCAAGACAGAGACCAATTTGGAGTTCACGACTTCTTGGCCTTTGTCCGCCAAGGGCTCCAGAAGCGCCCGGAGGCCTATTCATTGCTCCAAAAATGGAGCCAACAGAGGGAGCCAGGATAGGGCCTAGTGATCGTCTACCACGACATCCTCCTCTGAATTGCTCGCTGAAGGATCATTGGAGGAGGGCATCACCGTCAAGGCAGGGAGGGGACCGAATCTCATCATGCTCTTACCCCTCTCCGGCACAAAAATCGGAGCAGGAACTCCGGCTGAGGTAGATCCTCCTTCGACCGATGCCCCCTCGGCCGGAACTGCTTCGCCCGAGACAGCTTCAGTCGTCGGAGCTACTATGACTGCCGGAGCCTCAACTCCAAGAGAAGCTGGAGCTCCATCGGTGATCGGAGCTATGCTACTCCTCGACGCACCTACAAAAATTAAGGTATTCAGTGAATATTTGTAGGTAATAGTTATTACAGGAATTGTAAAGGCAAAAGCTTCGAAGTATACCTTCGTTTGTGCCTTGAGGGAGAATTATGGGGTCCTCCAGAACTTCGTACATCTAGAGGTTCTCTTCGAGGTCATCCCCTGAAGTCTGCTCCGGTGCAGTCGCTGCAGGCACCCCTATCTCCGGTATTATCACCCTAGCCATGGGTGAGTTTGGAATAATTGCCTCAAGCTCTGAGCTCATGACGATGGGCTCGAAGGAGCGTGCTATATCTGCTACAATAGCTACTTGAGAAGAAGCTCCAGCCACGCCTTGGGACTCGTCCTTGCTGTCTTCGGCAAGATAATCTTCAAGGGCCTTCCCCATTTGGACCTCGGAGCATTTATTTCCGGAGTCTTCCGAAGACGAGCTCTGAATGCCTAGGGAGGAAGACGAAGACACCAGAGTCGGTTGGGGAGGAGGCTTCGACGTTTTCTTCCCCTTCTTGATGGGGTCTTGACGGCCTTCTTCGAAGGCTTGGCAGTGGCTTTCCTCTTTCGAGGGCCCACTCCAGTCGAGTCGAAGTCTGGCAGAGGTGGGGCTCCATTTCGAAAGCCCTCCACACTCTGTTGAAGCGCTCCTAGTTTCCCACCAATTCTATCCTTCGCTATCTCTCCACCACCGTAGGGGCTCCGAGCACCCGTTCGGTGGCCTTCGCAATCTGCTCCGGAGCTAGTGCCAAAGGAGCCGCTGAAAAGAGGTAGCAATTTATAAGTATGTTATCTCTTTCCTAATATATTATTGCAGGAAGATCGAAGATTTACCTAGGATTCGAAGCTCTCCCTCCAAAGCGTTTTGAAACGCTATAGGCCAGTCGGCTCCAAGAGGTGGGATTCAGAGGGGGATGAATTCCTCCGCTAGATCCTGCATGCTCATGCGTCTGGCTATCGAAGAAAGCAACCCAAGCCGCGTTGAGAGCAGGCTTGGGTTCAGAGTGACTTCGGCCTCTTTCCAGAACCAAATCTCTTGAAGGGGCCCTACAAAGCTGGAGTCTTCTCGGACCTCGGCGTAAAACCACCGGTCGTTGATGGCCT
This sequence comes from Zizania palustris, assembly GCA_019279435.1. Classification (NCBI taxonomy): domain Eukaryota; kingdom Viridiplantae; phylum Streptophyta; class Magnoliopsida; order Poales; family Poaceae; genus Zizania; species Zizania palustris. Next base: position 5,260,039 of record JAAALK010000086.1, on the reverse strand, counting down.
TCGCTAGAAAGTGCTGCGCATGCTCCTTCTGAAGCTGGAAGTTGACACTTTCGAATGCTAACAACACTTTGGTATCTCTGGGTCCATCTTGTGGCTTCGGTTGGTAGATGGCTTCGTGGGTGGTGGCGAAGATCTCCGATCTTCCTTCGCATCCTTCGGCCCAAAGGGCTCATGCGAAGATCGCCAGTCTTGCAATGGAATTGGGGGACAACTGTGGCAAGGTAATGTGAAACATTTCCAGTACCTCCGACAAAAAATTGATGGCAGGGAGTCCTAGTCGAGCTTCCAAGAACGCTTCGAAGACTACTACCTCTCCACTCCGCGGCTTCGGGGTTGACTCTATTCCCGAGACTCGAGTCCTCATTCTGGGGCCCAGCTTCTCGGCTACTGCTTCTTCAATGGATTCCGTAGTACTCATGGACTGACCGATGAGGAAGCTTTGCGGGATCGGCTTCTTGGATGGAAGGCGGAGCTCCCGAGGGTTTTTGGGCCAAGCACCTCTTGGAGCCACCGCCATGGCCGCTGCTGCTGAAGCCGCCCAAGCCTGTCTTTGCGCCAAGGTACTTGCTGCCGCTAGCACGGTTGCGCTGGTCCTTGCCATTGGTTGATCACTCAAAAGTTTGAGGGGAGATTTGGAGGTTGAAGAAAGAGAGCTTCGGAAATCAGGCTCTGTAAAAATTTTCGGTGCACTTCGACCCCCTTTTATAGCCTTTTCGCTAGCTACTGTGCCTCGGTCATGTTCACATTGCAGGTTCGACTTCTGTCGCTGACAAGTGGGTCCAGGAAGTGAAAAGGTGTGAACCCACGATAAAATTTCGATCGTTACCTTTTCTGGGAGCATAACGGCTACTTGAAGGGTAACGGCTCAAAATTAACGGCTCTTCACGATGTTCCACCTTCGTAATGGTTCGCTTCCCTACGAAACGTTCACACAACAGTCCCAACCTGAAGCCTTCATCGGTGATACTTCGATGTCAAATACCCTTCGAATAATTGTAACATCTTCAAATTTCTCTAAGTCCCTGAATATGAAAATATTCCTTGCGTATACTGCTTTCCTGCCATACAGGTTAAATCGGAGAAGCGTATTCGAGGGGCTACTGTTGGGGAAAATACTTCATCCTCAGGACTTTAGAAATCAACAGACAAAGATAATTCACCAACATCGAAGTTCGCGTTCATCTTCGAAGATGACGAAGTTTCTAAGCCGAAGGATACTTCGGCTTCATGATTCGAAGGCATCCTCCAAGGGCTTCGAAGCTACAGTGGAGAACAGCAAGACTGATAAGACGTCTGCCTTATCTACCTTCTCTAGATAGATTTTAGTATTTTAACCCTATTTGGGGTACCGAATAGTTTCCACTATGTCGGTTGTAATTGAGGGGTAAATAGGTCTTTTCCTTAGACTTTTTGCCTATAAATACCCCCCTCCTTTTTACCCTGTAATAGGCATCGAATACTCAGCTATTCAATATACAATTTCGGACTACTTTGAGCTATTATCCTATTCAGAGGATCGAAATAGTTGTCAACACAAACTCTCTATTTGTTAGTTCTTAATTTCCGAGAACCTGTTAGCGTAATCTTTTACGCCAACAGTTACTTTTGTGCCAAGAGAAGGTGGAGATAAAGTTTTACACGTCTTGGACTTGGACTCAGAATCGGACTACAGAGACAACACCAGATTAAAATGTGCATAAAATTTACATGGAAGGCCCAACTTGGATGATCTTGGACTTTTTGGAAAGCTTGAGAAGTCTTCTTTCCAACGGATCAAGCTACACCTCCAGATTCGGGCCAAGCAATCGCAATCAGCAAAACAATGCATGTTACTTATTCAGTCTAGAGCCCATGGGCTTGTAACCGAGTTGTATTCATCTACTATTCTATTTGGACGAACCTCACACGTTCGTAGCCTCTTAAATGCACCCCTATATATAGAAGTAGCCGGCCCAAGCAAACTTAGCTGTTTATTTTTGAAATTAGATTGATTCAGATTAAAGTGCTATTCTGCCCTCTACTGTTATCATGAATTTTACCTCCACCACTTTGTTTCGATCTGGTGTGTTTGTTAGTGGGAAATTCAAGTGTTATCTGTTGTTCCATTGGGAATTAGGAGATAGCAACACCGCTTCATGGCCGGCGGCTACGTGCGCAAGTGTGTGATTTTGCACATATCTATAGGATTGAGATCTGTTGCATTGGCGTCTCATAAGTTATCCTCCATCTACATCAAGCTCTACGAGAAGATCGGAGCACCCCATATAATCTTGGTATCAGAGCACCGGGTTTACTCGGTGAGCAACATTAATATGTAGTTAGGTTTTTATTTCTATCCCATCCAAAAAAAGCAACGAAAATTATTAGGTTTAGATTTGTTTCCATAGCCTAGATTGCATCGGTTCATCTATTGGTGTGCTGGTCATAGTCCTTTGGCATAAATTTTATCTATTTTTTATGAACCAAGTCATAGAGTCTAAGTTTCAATCATGTCTTGTTGTTTTCGTCGGAGTCAAGAGTCTAATTGCAAGGTTTCAACATCTAATTAGTTGCTGAAAATTGCGTTTTCTGATTGTGTTATTGTTATTTGTTCCATGTGAGTCCACATAAATTCCTCTCTTTTCAGATTGAGAACCATAGCAAGCCACTCTATTGTGTAGGAATTTTTTCCCTAACCTATGAGACTAGCATATTGACAACTCTGGGGACTGCTCACTTAGGTTTGTCAAGTGTTTCCGATTGTTGGCAGTGTTATTCTTTACTTCATTGCAAGAAAAAAATTCGAGTTGGCCAAATACAAAAGAAGAAGAGAGAAATAAGTGTTATGTCCAAAGTATATAAAAAAGAAGGAAGAAAAAAAGTAAGAAAAAAAAGAAAAGTGGCCGAAAGTGTTTAATTCTGTTTGGAGTTTTTATTTGAAGTTTTAAGTTCTGTCCTGCCTCTTTCGTTTCACTAGTAGATGTGAGCAATCTTCTGACCCCTTATTTGAGTTATTGCTAGCGTCTCTCCTTGTGCGTTGCGACACGAGCAGTACTCCGACATTGATTTTTTAGCTCATCCCTAAAGTTGCAATCGCCCCATTTATCTCCACGTGTGTGTTTGCATTTGTGTCGTTTGTCATACGAACAACACTAGGATTGGTGAATTAGTGTTGTTAGGTCTCTCAACCAAACTCCACTATATACCCTAGTCTGTTGTGTGATAGTTTTCACCCTTGATATTCGCTTCATCACATCCGTGCACATTCTGCCCGTACAAGTCGGTAAGCTACTCTAATTCACATTGGAACGGTAAGATACATTGTTTTCTTTCAGTTGAGAGTCGTCTCACATATATTCCATTTTTTCTTTCTTCTTGTTCTGTTTATCTATTTTATTTCTACTAAATAATGTATTCCGAGGACGAGTGTATTAATGTTTTGCAGAAAAAGGATCATGCTTCGCTAGTGCATTGGAATGAATATGAAGCACTCTGCGGTCACTTGAAGGTAAAAATTGACCATGCTATTAAACTGTTTTCTACTGATTTGCAGAAAGTAAATCTGAAAGTAGATGACGTTGTTCACACGGTTCAAGCAACACAAAGGCAAGTGATAACACTTCAACGTTCTATCACAGACTTATCACATGTTGTAACAACCTTGCAACTATTGTTTGATCGTCAACACAACCAGCAACATGTAGATGAATCTGATGATGATGGAGAGACAAGTGTTTATAATGATCAGTATGGTTGCGGCATTGGAGGTCATGGCGACGGAGGCCATGGGAATGGAGGTCATGGAAATGGAGTCTGTGGTTCTATTCGTTATCTAATGTTTGATGCTTATATTGCACCGGCTAACCGTGCAAATGATGGACTAGGCAAACCAAAATTTTCTATACCCATGTATGCAGGAACTACTGATGTTGAAGAATAACTCACTTGGGAGTTAAAGATGCAAAAGTTTTGGTGCCTAATGATTATACAGAGAATAGAAAAATCAAGTTGGTATCTTCTGAATTTGCTGGTTATGTTTTGCGTTGGTGGGATAATCTAGTGCATACCAGACAAGAAGATGGTGAGCCAACAATTGTTACATGGAGAACTATGAAGAGGGTCATGCGTGAGCATTTTGTTCCTCGCAACTATATCCCCTCTCAATATGACAAATTGCAAAATTTGAAGCAAGGTATTATGACTGTGGATGCTTATTATCAAGATATGAAGTTGATCATGCAATGAGCTAGAGTATGTGAACAGCCCGAGCAGACCATGCAACATTTTCTTTCAGGGTTAACATACAACATCAAGCGAATTGTTCGGCATCACAAATATGATAACATGACAGATTTGTTACACCAAGAACGTGAGGTGGAACTTCAGATTGCCGAAGACATAAAGGTTGTGTGTCATTCTATTGCAGCTAGAGGTCATTTTTCTTCTAGCCCGACTAATGGAGCACATACCTACGACAATACCTCTCGTGTTCCTTCTGTGGGCAAGTCAGAAATTATTGCAAGAAACAAAGTGCAGCCTGTGGTTAGTGGTGCTAATTCTTCAATATGTACAGCAAGCAATCGAGATATGAGTTGCTATACATGTGGTTGCAAGGTTCATTTTAAGGGGGATTGTCCAAATAAAATGTAATGTTGGTCAATGAGGATTTAGAGTCTGAGATAGGTGATGATGATGTTCTTGCCTCTAAGATTACTTTGAGGCCAATGCCAACGCAACAAATAGTGGATGAATCTCGGCAAAAATTCGAGTGGAATTCTGATATGACAAAGTTTCGCAAATATCCCACTTCTGTTCCACAAGATCCCATGTGCAGGGGTGAGATTTTGATTACTAATGGCATTACCCATCCCTCTCTTGCTGTTTCTACTAGTGAAAAGGAAGAACAGAAAGTGTTATCTTCTTTAAACACTTGAGGTTATGTTGAATTTGATAATCTTTGTGAAATTAGTGCTATAAATGAGAAATTATTCACTAGAACTGACTTTCCATGTCCTACTCATATCACTTTTAATGTAATTGGCAAATATAATGATAAAGGAGTATACTTTGTGCATAGAATTTATATATGTTCTGATTTGAAACTACACGTAAAGCCTAAAAATAATGATTTTGAGCAAGGTGTTTTAACTAATCTATTATCTTAAGACTCTCTTGTTTTGATTTAAATATAGAAGTTGGTTTTCAAGAAGGAGAGTGTGATTAGTTGTTCAACAACACCACAATCTCCTCTCTTTTCATCAAGGGTGATTATTCACTTACACTTGAACAACGGAATGCTAAGGTGAGTTGGTTTCCTCCTACTCTCAACGTAAAGAAAGAACAAGTGATATTGCACAATGATATCTTTTTTGCTAGGAGCTACAATGACTACCAATATAAGAACAAACCGAGGATGATTTGTAGCCAAGAAGGAGAGAATGATGAGGACATCACAAGCTGAGATATGACCATTCTTATGCTTTATAATAAACAACCAAAGGTGCATGCATTCTATATTAGATTTACATTTTATCTATTTGAACCATATACACTACACCATGAAATGTGTTGCTATTCAATTACAGAAATACTTACATGGATAAAGCGACATGTTGAGAGCACATCAAGGCAATGGAACATCAAAGAAGTTGATTAGGGACCAAGTCAAGGCCATCCAAAGATAATATATAAGTTTGGGACGTTACTTTTGTGCCAAGAGAAGATGGAGATAAAGTTTTACATGTCTTGGACTTGGACTCGGAATCGGACTACAGAGACCACACCAGATTAAAACGGGCATAAATTTTATATGGAAGCCCCAATTTGAATGATCTTGGACTTTTTGGAAAGATTGAGAAGTCTTCTTTCCAATGGATCAAGATACACCTCCAGAGTTGATCCGAGCAGATCGCAATCAGCAAAACAATGTGTGTTACTTATTCAGTCCGGAGCCCATGGGCTCGTAACTGAGTTGTATTCATCTAGGATTCTATTTGGACAACCCTTACACGTACCTAGCTGAGGAGCCATGCTGAATAGCGTGGGCCTCATGGCTCCAGATGTGATGAGTCATTGTCAACAATAGTCAAAGAGGACTGAAAAGAGAGAAGGTCTGCTGCTTCATGGGCCGCATGTGACTCAGGTACACGGGCAGCGAGCGACTGTCGGGCAGAGGGGCCGCGAAGTCGGGCTAGCCCAATCCGGGTACATTGGCTAGGATCAGCAGAAGACCCACTGGGCTGTTGACCAGGATTGACTCAGGTACACGGGCGGCGAGCGATTGCCAGGCTGAGAGAGCTGCGGAGTCGGGCCGGCCCAATCTGGGTACCTGGTGCAAAGTCGGTGGAGGCTTTGTCAGTTTCGGCGCAAAACTGACAACCGCTGATCTTGTATCGTACTGTCCAGAAGAGAAGTCGTAGTCGCTACGAAAGCTTAGCTTCCGGATAAGTCATCTGTAAATAGGAGTTTACTATTTTGTCCCTAGGCCCACAGTCAGTCAGTCAAGTCTGTAAAAATATCCTAAGGGCAGTTTAGTCTTTTCCTTTTATTTTAGCGTCTGTAAAAAACCCTGAGGGGCTGGTGGAATATTCCTAAGTGTTGGGCAGCCTATAAATAGGGCCCCAATCCCTAGGGTTAGGTCACCCTTTCAAGAATTCACTTTTTAATCTATTGGGTCATTTTTGTTCCTTGCATTTTCTCTCTCCAGTTCATGCGTGCGCCGCCAGGAAGCTTCCTTCTGTTCTTTGTGAGTTCATCTTAATTCCTCACTGTTTTGGAAGACTCTGTTCCTGCGGTTTTTGGTGTGCAGCATTTCGTGCGAAGCTAAGAAGTTTCGGTTTGAGTGCGTTCATTTTATTCCTGAGCGATTGCTTCTCTGGATGTTTCATTCTTCTTCTTCACGTGAGAGTACTAGTTCACGTGTACTGTAGCAAGTAGTACTACTTTCATGTAGCTACAGTGTGCTAGTACTCTAGCCTTGCTTTTTACTACATAGCCTTTTTGATCGAGTAGACAGGACTTAGCTTTTCTCTAGCTGTTTCTAGCGAAGCCTCTTCGTTTTGGTTCAAAGTCCTTTAGTTCTGGGAGGAAGGCTTCGGCCAGGCCCCTACGAAGGCTCTGCTAAAATGTTCAACTTCGATTTTGAACTGTGAACCTAGCTTCGAAGTATGTTCTGTGCTTAGCTTTCTGTTAGCTTGACATACTTCGACAGTTCTTGCGAAGGTATACTCCGACTCGAGGTCTCCGAAGTCAATACTTCGACAGGCTTCGAAGTTAGCTTTGAAGCATGTCTCTCTGATAGACTTCGCTCGGAGTATGTTTTTCTGAGGTCTTTCTGCTGCTGTCTATTTCGAGGGTCACAGTGTGTGGGTTCAGAGCTTGTCCTTCGAAGTTAGTCCTCGGTTCGAAGGTTACTACTTCGGTAGTCATACCTCGATCAAGCTAGCTTCGAAGGTAGAGGGTAGGCTTCGATTTGGTCTTGCTGCTGCTTGTTTGGCTTCGCTTCTTTTTCGAAGGTTGCTCTTCTGTGAACTTTGCTCGAAGCTGTCTGATCGAAGTATAGGCTTCGAAGTACTCTATTCGAAGCAGGCTTCGATACGTTCACACTTCGCTACTAAGCATACTTCGCACTCTGCCACACTCAAACTAGGCTAGACTCAACAAACCTTCGACACAGCGAAGAAGGCTTCGACACCGCGAAGCAGGCTTCGACACCGCGAAGCAGGCTTCGCCAAATTTCGAACAGGAGACAGATTTAGAATAGTAACTTCTCATCCCACTCTTTGTGCACTTAGATTGTTGTACTAAGAAGTTTGTTTCGCCATGTCTTGAGCATTCTGTTTATCTGCCTATTAGCACTGTAGTGGTAATCTCTGTTTTTAACATCAGTTGTTTCTAGGCTAGATACCTTTAGACTTAGGCAATATGTTCATACTTTGTTGCTTAGTCTTTTGAGGTGCGTTGGGTGTTGGGAGCAGGCCATTGATTCGAAAGAATTTTTAGGCGCCCATTCACCCCCCTCTGGTCGCTACTTTCGGTCCTACAAGTGGTATCAGAGCCTGGTTAGGGTTTTTCCATACCTTAACCGGTTCTAAACCCCAGTAGTGATCATGACATCTCCTGGCAAGGTCCCGTCCTTTGAAGCTTATGGTTATAATTATTGGAAGACTCGCATGCGAGCCTATCTTATGAGCCAAGGCTCGGACATCTGGGACATTTGCGTTCACGATACGTTTGTTATATTGCCAGATGCTGAGCATGGTACTCCTGGTATCATTGCCAGCATCTGAGCAATAGTAAAGCTGTGAACATTTTGTTTTCTGGTTTAGGTCCCACTAAGTTTGAGCGTGTGAGCCATCTTTCCACTGCGAGAGAGATCTGGGCTACCCTCAAGGCACACCATGAGGGGACAGCCCAGGTCAAGGCTCGGCTCTATCAGACCTACCGGCGTGAATATGAGAACTTCACACAAAAGCCGGGTGAATCTGTTGAAGTGTTGTTTGGTCGTTTTCAATCGATCATAAACAAGCTTCGGGACAACAAGGCTGAGGGTGCTCAGTTAGTCTCAGATCACGAGAAGGCGCTCAACGTTCTCCATACCTTGGACCCAAAGATCTGGGATATCAAGTTATCCTCTATCATTGAGAGCACATCTTATGATACCTTGACCATTTCTGAGTTGTTTAGCAAGCTGAAGGCCACTGAGGTTGATATCCAGCTGAGATCAAATCTCACTGGCTCTGGATCAAAGTCCCTGGCCCTTGCTACACCTTCTGTTGATCCCTCTTCTGTGAGCTGTGCTGGGTTCTCTTGGATGTCTATCACTGAGGACCAGCTTGAGTCTTTGGGAGATGATGACCCGTGTCTTTTTAACAACCGTGTGCGTCGTGTTTATGACAAACGAATGTTCAAAAGACACGGCACAAAATCCAGGTGCTTTGAGTGTGGTGACCCAGGACACTTCATCGCCGACTGCCCCAAGCGCAATGGACACAAGAAGGGCATCGGTGGTGGCTTCCACGACTCCAGCAAGCACGACAGCTCCTCCTTCAACAAGGGCAAGCCAAAAACAAGGTTCTTCAGAAAGGCCCTGAAGGATTACCGGCGTGAGAACAAGAAGCGCGACAAGGCCTTCTTCGCCGAGATGGAGAAGAGCTACTCCAAGCGGTCCACGTCTCCTTCCTCTTCATCGAGCTCAAGCGATGAGGAGATTGTCATCAGGAAGGGGAAGGACAAGGACGATCCGGCGGGTCTTTGCTTCATGGCCTTCGGGGACAAACCGAAGAGCCGCTCACATCAGCGCCAAAGATCCCGCAAGAGCTTTTGCTCAATGGCTCTTGGGATAAGGAAGAGAAGAGCTCCTCCGATGACTCCGACGACGACGACAACGAAAAGGTATCATCTTATGAATGCGAAATCGTTGATTTACTTGAAAGCAATCGTCAGGAGTTAAAATATCGGGAAAAACTGCTTAGGGGAGCTAAGAAGAGGATAGATGAGTTAGAGAGTGAGCTTGCTGTGGCCAACGGCAGAATTGAGAGTCTATCTTCTTCCCCCTGCTTGGGTGATAGAGTGAGTGCCCAAAGTGTGAGGTGCTTCTGTGTGACTTGTCGACTCTGAAGTCCAAGTACACAGAAAGGGTTGATGAGAGGGACACTTTGGCCACTGAGCTTCAAAGCGCTCAGCTAGAGCTGAAAGATGCTCAAGCCACTATCATCGCGCCCTGTGCTGATTGCCCATCTCGTCTAGCTAGTCTAGCTGAGCTGAAAGCCAAGGGCGATGTGCATTTGGGTGATTTGGAGAGAGTGAGAGCTGAGCCAGCACAGACTAGGCTAGAGCTTGATATTTTGACAGTTCCACCCACTGTTTGTGAAAAATGTCTGTCTCTTAGAATGGAGTTGATTAAGCTGAAAGCTGAGAAGTTTGTCCAGGTAGATAGCGAGTGTGAGACCTGCTTGTCTCAGGTGGAGGTACTAGTTTCCTTGAGAGAGGAGCTAGTTGATTCTCAGAATGAGAACTTTTACCTCTGTTCTATCCTAAGTTGGATCGGTGCCCGAGAGCCACAGCTCGGCATGATGATTCGAAAGAATTTTTAGGCGCCCATTCACCCCCCCTCTGGTCGCTACTTTCGGTCCTACACTAGCCTCTTAAATACCTCCAATATATATAGAAGTAGCCGACCCTTGCAAACTTGGCTGTTTATTTTCAAAATTAGATTTTTTTCAGATTGAAGTGCTATTCTACCTTCTACTATTATCATGAATTCCTCTTTATTTCGATCAGGAATTTTACCTCCACCACTTTGTTTCGATCTGGTGTGTTTGCTACTGGGAAATTCAAGTGTTATCTGTTGTTCCATTGGGAATTAGGAGATAGCAGCACCGCTTCATGGCCAGCGGCTACATGCGCAAGTGTGTGGTGTTAAGAATATCTATAGGGTTGAGATATGTTGCATTGGCAGCAGGGGAAAAGCCGAATAATCATCAGCGTATCACATGTTATCATCCATCTACATCAAGCTCAGCGAGAAGATCGAGCCACCCCGTATCAATATCAAGGGCATGGAATATCATGGAAGTTGATTGAGGACCAAGTCAAGACCATCCAAAAATAATATACAAGTTTGGGTAATTACTTTTATGCCAAGATAAAGTGGACATAAAGTTCTACACGTTTGAGAATATTGGACTCAGATTCGGACTATAGGAATAGCCCCAAATTCAAATGTGTGTAACTTTTACATAAAAATCTGATTTGGATGATCTTGGACTTTTTGGAAATCTTGAGACATACTCTTTCCAATGGATCCAACTACACATCCAGATTCCATCCAAGGATATTGCAATCACCAAAACAATATGTGTTTCCTTTTTTCTAGTCAATTTGTTTAGGAAATAATTTGTAGTTTTCATATGTAATAAGTTTCCAACCTTTCGGAACATCCCTAGGGCTATAAATACCCCTAGATACTTCAGTTGTAGATGAGTTTTGTTTAAATCAAAGTTTAGCCTCGCTACTTTACTGTGTTATCCCGTGATCATCTAGTTCACTAGATACACGTTAGAAAATGACACCATTGGTATCTTGAGTGCTTGTTCATCTTGTTCTTATGAGTTCTCAATTGCTTGCAGGAATTACCCTCGTGGTTGGGCTGGTCGTGCCTCCGATGAGTTACGACCGTCTCTGGAGTTGGTGTAACGATTGCTAAGGCGCAACATCTCTAGACGGTTGTAGTCAGATCACCAATGTCTCTCTAGTAAAATCGACTTATCTTCCTCTCACCAAAAGATTAGGACACATTCGCCTCATCAGATTTGTCCTATACCAATGAAAGGATGGATTCTTATTGCAACGAGATCCACAAGCTGGAGGGCAAGTTCAGTGGCCTAGAATTTCATCACGTCCCACGGGATGATAATTCAACCAAATTTGGTTCATCCCGAGCGCCCATGCCAAGCGGTGTTTTTCTCAAAGAGCTCTCGAAGTTGTCAGTTCACATTGATGAAATTCAACATTCGGAGGCTGAGCACGTTCTATCAGTTTTGGTCGTCACCAATAATGAAGAAGATTGGCGACAACCTATTATTGATTTCCTTACAACCACTAAATCTTCCAATGATAAAGATTCATCAATTCACCTTTCCAGAAGGAGCAAACAATATGTTATAGTGGGATAAGAGTTGTACAAGAGTGATGCTTCAACCCGTGTGCTCATGAAGTGTGTCGGCAATTCAGAAGGGTCAAAAATCCTAAAATAGATACACTCGGGCATTTGTGGGAACCACGCTGGCGCTCGAACATTAGTTGGCAAAGCCTTCAGGTCGAGTTTTTATTGGCTGACTACCAATGAAGATGCTAAGTTATTAGTCCACAGCTATCAGGGTTAACAATTTTTGGCCAAGCAGCATCATCTCCTTGTTCAAGCACTCCAAACCATTCCGCCTTCAAGGTCATTAGCGTGTTGGGGCCTTGATACGGTTGGGCCTTTTCTAAAGGCCCCCCAAGGTTATGATCATCTCTTCATCGTCAATGACAAGGTCACCAAGTGGATAGAAGTCATTCCATTAAGAATGAGCACAACCAAGAAAGTCACGGAGTTTATCCAAGGCATAATCTACTAGTACGGTATCTCTAATAAAATTATCATGGATCTTGGGACCCAACTAATTTATCGGAAATGATTTTTTGGAATTCTATAAAGATTGGTGTATTGAAGTGAACTATGCTTCTGTTGCACACTCAGGAGCAAACGGTCAAGTTGAACGAGCCAATGGCATGATACTCCAAGGTCTAAAGGCTATAGTCTTTGATCCCCTCAATAATTACGGTGGTTGGTGGAGAAGGAATTGCCCGCTATTCTTTAAGGTCTTCGCACTCAACCAAGACGTGCTATTAGTCAGACTCCATTCTTCCTTGTTTATTGATCGGAGGCCATTTTACCAGTAGACATGTTGCATGAGTCCCCCATGATTCAGCACTATGAAGAAGGCACAACCAAGCAAACAAGAGAAGAAGATATTAATAGTTTGAAGAAGCTCGTCTAGCCACATCTATTCAATCTGATCGGTACCAAGAAGGTTTGCGTAGATATCATGACCACAGTGTGCGTGGTCGGTCGTTTCAAGTTGGAGATTTGGTTCTTCACTGATTGCAGTCAGCAGTTGGTGCCCGCAAGCTATCAGCTCCATAGGAAGGACCAGATATCATTGCGGAAGTCACCCGACCAGGTTCATATTGCCTAATGCATGAAGACGGTCAAAGGATTGCAAATTCCTGGAATATCAAGCATCTTCGATGTTTCTATCCTTAATAAAATAAGCTAGGTTCTTATTTTATATGGATTAATGAAGATGTTCATTTTTCCGATTTGGCCTTCATCTTTCTCCTCGAACCCAAGTGCTTATATTTTTATCACTCTAACCTATAACTCGTGATCCGCTCTAACTTGGTTATTGTTGATCTTTTTTCCTACTTAGGGGCTTGGACTTTTGTTTTACTATTTGCCCTGATTGAGTCTCAATGTCATTCTCGACTACTTGTGACGCCGATTGTTCTAAACAACGTGCACGTACCCTAAGTTTTCCTAAACTAATGGACCTAAGCTATATCAAAACAGTGAGAATTTCACTGCAAATAATTGGGCATAGTACAGATTCAGAAAGAAGAAATTTCACTTCATTAATCAAAAGATGCATATGTACAATTTTTCTTAATCTACTCGGTAGGTTCGATTGGATAGGTCTCTAAGTCCCCAATGAGGATGTTTGTCGTCACCTCTACCTTCGAGTAGCTCCGCTCCACGTCAAATCCTCCACGGTAGACAGCCACCCCGCTCGGACCCTATATAGGCCTGGTCGGACCGGCCCAGCCCGAGTTTGAAGAGATAAATTCAGTTTTAGGTTGATTTGATCTCCAATTAGATTTTAACCAATTTTGGCCAAGTCCTAGTTGAGTTAGACTCTAGGAAACATCAAGACCACCCCTATAAATATAGGGGCAAAGCCGATTCAAGGGTATCTCCATAGATTAACTCAAAACCCTACTTTTGAATCGGTCTTTTATTTTAATCTACTTTCCTTGCCCTAGGATTAGTTTAACGTATATCTTCGTGAGTTTGCACTAGAATCTCTCCGTCCGCCGCATCGTAATCACGTTAAGTCTTTGTCGGTTCGCTCGTGAATCGTCCGTTCCATCAACGTAACAGATTTCTATCGTTTTTATCGGTTTTCTTGGCTACACTTGGAAATTCGGTGTCTAGGCCGAATTGCACTTGATTTTTCCATGTTTTATAGAGATTTCATCCCAATATTCCTCTCTAAGGATTTTGGGATTGAGTTGTCACCATTAAAAAGATCACCGGAGTCCGGAGCCTGTCTTCAAAGACCAGTAGGTCCGACTGGAGGTCACCCGCCGGTCTGACCGTTGTGTGTCGTGTCGGACCCATAAGGCCGTTATCGGCAACCCTCGGTCTGACCGACGCCTTCACACCGGAGGATGTGCCACACCGGAGCCCTGCACGTCGACCCCTCCGACCAATCCCCTTTGCACCGAAGACCTCAAGAACCCCTCGGTTCGACCAAAGCCCCTCGCGTGCCTTCGGTCCGATCAGACCCCACTGCCGGTCCGACCGCTTGAGGCAGCCGAAGCTAGCTTCGGACCTTTTGGGACCCCTTCGCATAGAATGCTACATCAGCAGCGGGTACATCTACTACGGCTACCACATCTACATCAACCGGACCCTCGATGTTGATGGACACAGTGGGTAGCGTGGAGATCGACAACCGCAACATCATCTTCCCCACCCTTGTTGTCATCCCCGAGGAAGGTCGGGCTGAGATCAAGGCCAAGCTGGAGGAAGTGCAGGCCCTCATGCTCGGGAGGTACATCAAGACTCGTGCAGGGTTCGTCAAATGCGACCTCGATGTCCCACACCTCCCCGGGAACAAGGTAACACCATCGTCTCCTCGCTTATCCTCCTAGGACATCGAGCAACGGATAGCCACATCAGTTGACCAGGCCGTTAGCGCTACCGTCGCAAACCGTTTAGAGGCCATAGTCGACTCGAGCATGGAGGCGAAAATGTAGGTGATGTTTAGGAGATTCGGCTTTTCTGAGGCCGCTTCCCCTGCTCCAATAGCTATTGTACCTCTGGTACATTGCATACACAATAGGACCGATGGGACTACCAGGAAGGCCATAGCATCTATGGCCACACCATCTATGCCCGAGGCAGCATATGGCCCTATCGATCAGACCAGCTATCAGGCCAGTCTGACCGGCTATCACACCCTCGGTCAGACCGGCCCTATGGCCGGTTAGACCGCCCATGCCACCTACCATGCGTCGCCTTCGCCCGCGCCTACGGTACCATTTCCTGCGATGCTGGCACCTCCTGCTCTAGCATACCCATATAGGACTGAGAACGCCAATTATCACGAACCGCCATGAGAGAAAGAGCCACATGGCCGACACGCGAATATACCACCACATGTCGCACCCCCGCACGAGAGACGCGTGCAGGCAGGAAGCGTAGATGAAATTGAAGAGCGAATTCGCGAGCTTTTTAGGGAGTGTGCTGGTTTCACGCCCCAGAACCAGGCTAGGGTTTACCGTAAACCATACCCAGACCACTTTAACGCTATCCCTTACCTTCATGGTTTTAGAGTTCCCGAATTCACTATGTTTTACCACACAAGTAGTAAAACCACGCTAGAGCATATAGGACAATTTCTGGTGTGTAGGACCGAAAGTAGCGACCAGAGAGGGGTGAATGGGCGCATAAAATTCTTTCGAATCAATGGTCTGTTCCCAACACCCAACGCACCTCAAAATACTTAGCGGAAAACCTCATGCAGATTGTCAAACCCTAAAAGTATCTAGCCTATAAACGACTGGTGTCCTAGACGAAGAAACACCAACACAATGCTAATAGGCAGATAAATAAGACGTTCAAAACAAAGCAGATCAAAACTTCTCAGCAGATGAACTAAGTGTACATGAAGAGAGATGAGAAGTTACTGTTCAAATTTGTCTCCTGTTCGATACTTGGCGAAGCCTGCTTTGCAGTGTCGAAGCCTGCTTCGGAGTCCCTTGACGAAGTCTAGTGAAGGCTGTCGTGGAAGTGCCGAAGGTTTGTTGAGGCTAGCCTAGTTCGAGTGTGGCATAAGGCAAAGTATGCTTCGGTGCGAAGTATGAGAGTATCGAAGCCTGCTTCGATCAGTGTCCTTCGAAGCCTATACTCCGAACAGAAAACTTCGAACAACGTCTGCAGAAAAACAAGCTTCGAAAGACAAGCGGAGCCCAACACACGGCAGCAAAAATGAAACGAAGCCAACATAACTACCTTCGAAGTTAGCTGGATCAAAGTATAACTACTGAAGTAGTAACCTTCGACCCGAGGACTAACTTCGAATGACAAGCTCCGAACTCACAAACTGTGACCCGCGAGAAGGCAGTAGCACACTCCTAGCAAAGTCTGCCAGAGAGACATGCTTCGAAGCTAACTTCGAAGCATGTCGAAGTATGCTTCGCAAAAGTGCCGAAGTATGCCAGAACAAAACCTTAGAACAGATCACACTTCGAAGCTTGATTCTTAGTTCAAGTTCGGAGTTAAAAGTTCTTAGCAAAGCCTTTGGAGAAGTCAGGTCGAAGCCTGCTTCACAGAGCTGAAGGACTTCGAACAAGACATGGGGCTTCGCCAGAAACAGCCAGAGAAATCCTAGACCCTGTCTACACGATCAAAAAGGCTACACAGGAAAAAGCAAAGCTAGAGCACTAGCACACTGTTGCTACAGGGAGTAGGTACTACTTGCTGCATGCAAGAACTAGTACTACTCATCGAAAGAACAGAAGCTACCAGAGAAGGCCATTCGCACCAGAGATAAAAAACTTGCAGCCACGCAAAACGATGCAGTATAAAATATACTCAATCACAGCACACAAGGAACACAGCACGCAGAAAACTAGAAACAAAATGAATCTGAACTCACGATGAACAGGGGAATGTTTCTGGCGGCGCGCAGGAGAATGAGCAGGGAACAGAAGGAACAAAAGTGACCCAATTGATTAAAAAGTAAGTTCTGGAAGGGTTGACCTAACCCTAGGGATTGGGGCCCTATTTATAGGCTGCCCAATAGCTAGGAATATTCCATCAGCCCCTTAGGGTTTTTAAAGATGCTGAAATAAAGGAAAAGACTAAACTGCCCTTAGGATATTTTTATAGACTCGACTGACTGACTGTGGGCCTAAGGACAAAATAGAAAACTCCTATTTACAGATGACCTATCCGGAAGCTAAGCTTTCGTAGCGACTACGACTTCTCTTCTGGACAGTCCGATACAAGATCAACGGTCGTCAGTTTTGTGCCGAAACTGACAAAGCCTCCACCATCTTTGCACCAGATACCGGATTGGGCCTGCCCCATTCCGCAGCTCTCTCAGCCCGACAATCACTCGCCGCCCGTGTACCTGAGTCAATCCTGGTCAACAGCCCAGTGGGTCTTCTGCTGCTCCTAGCCCATGTACCCGGATTGGGCCAGCCCGACTTCGCGGCCCCACTGCCCGACAGTCGCTTGCTGCCCGTGTACCTGAGTCACATGCGGCCCATGACGCAGCAGATCTCCTCTCTTCTTTTGTCCTCTTTGACTATCGTTGACAATGACTCATCACATCTGGAGCCATGAGGCCTACGCTATTCAGCATGGCTCCTCAATCTTCTCCTTGATGAGTCCATTGTCAACACTTCACTTCTTCAGCTCTTCAGTACCTGCGAACACATGTGGAAAACACGAAAACAAAGCACAAGAAAACAAAGAAGAAGAAAATAAAGTAAAAGTTTAACCCTAATGACCAAAAGCCAAACAAAAAGCAAGAACTGGTCATTATGGTTAACCAAAATGTAAAAGCTCAAAATGAGTGCGATCTCAGAAACATCAACAAGGATATCAAAAGAGTAAGGACAACTGGGACAAAAACTCCCCCTTGAACTCTTATCCCAAAATTTCTCCCCCTTGTTGACAAGTGAACTCATCAAGCACTCGAAAGAGACACAGACTCCCCCTGAAACGCAACTCCCCCTCAAAATATGCAATGAATGCAACTGGGGTGCAGGTGGAGTGAATAACGCATGCTTCTCAGATATGATTGACTGCAATTACAACATCTAACAGATACAGCAAAAGACATATTGTCTAAGATACATGGCATGATCAATGCAACAGATGATATCTAAAGAAAGTCATTAGCACGCATTTTCAATTTTTGCAAACAAAAGCATCACCACATTTTCCAGTTGACAAGCAAGGTAAAGCATGAGATGCAAAAGCTAACTGATATCTACCAAGATAAGCATTGTCCAAAACAAAGTGCTTCAGCAAACTTGTTGTCTTTTTAAAGTTCAGGCTTTTTCATTTTCCTTTGTCATTTGTGCAAAGGGTTATTTGCATGTCAAACCTTATGCTAACCGACCAAGTCAACCTAGGCCAGAACTGGACCATCGGAAGCTTAAGACATTGGTCTTGGAATACACTACACTGTGCTAGTTCATACCAAAGTGCTATGGTAAGCAGTCCAGAACAATGCAATGTGACAAAGCAAACCCACTTGGATCTTTTCAACTCAAGCATAAAAAGGCATGGAATTTTCATTCATTTTTGATTTTTATCATTTTTATAGCACATTTTCATGTTAAAGCATAAAGATGTCTAAGTTGCATATCTGCATCTATGTGAGGAACTAGCTACAAGGCATGTAACAGATAGCAAGAGCAATCAGCCTACACATGCTAGTTACCAGAAGCAATGGTGATCATTTTTCAAGTTTAAAGCATAAAAGCCATGCATATGACAGATATCAGACATATCAAATGAACTGAACCAAAGCATGATCAATGACAAGTATTCAAAAGCATGTACCAACTAGAATAAATAAAGCAGTTCAATCATATAACAGAAGCAGCTCAAAAGTGTGATATGTGAATATGTATGATATGAACACACACAAAAAGCCTCAAGAAAATAGTAAAGACGAAGGAAAACTGACGCAAAAATATCCTAAAAAGGATACACAACACCCAAATCCCCTCGTAAACGCTCAAAAGTAGACTGATCTAGGGGTTTGGTGAAAATGTCAGCCAACTGATGATGGGTATCAACATGAGCAAGGTCAATGACACCTTTCTCATATTGATCTCGTAGAAAGTGAAAGCGCACATCAATGTGTTTGGTTTTTGAATGGAGACACGGGTTTTTCCCTACACTAATAGCACTTGTGCTGTCGCAAAACAAAGGAACTCTGGTAGGAAAGAACAACCCAAAATCTCACAGAGTGGAAACCATCCAAACCAACTGTGAGCAGCAGCTAGCAGCAGCTACATACTCAGCCTCAGTGGTCGAAAGAGCAACTCCAGATTGCTTTCGAGAAGACCAAGAGACAAGAGACGAACCAAGAAACTGGCAAGTACCGAAAGTCGACTTGCGATCCAACCAGCACCCACCAAAGGCAGCGTCCAAAAAGCCAGATAAATCAAGAGATGATGATGCTGAATAGTAAAGACCAAGATTAGGCGCATAAGTGAGATACCTGATGATGCGCTTGACAGCCTGCCGATGAGACACGCGTGGTGAAGACTGGAAGCGCGCGCACAGTCCTACGGCGAACTGTATGTCTGGTCTTGTCGTCGTTAAGTACAGCAGCGAACCGATCATCCCTCGAAACTCTCTCTCGTTGACCTTGACGCCGCTCTCATCCTTGTCCAGACCCCCAGATGTGCCCATCGGGGTCATCTGCGGCTTCAGTTCTCCACCGAAGTCAAATTTTTTTAGCATGTCGCGAGTGTACTTACCTTGGTGGATGAAGGTGCCGTCCTTGGTCTGCTTGATCTGGAGCCCTAAGAAATACTTGAGCTCACCCATGAGGCTCATCTCAAACTCGTTGTGCATCTGCTCAGAAAACTTGGACACAAGATCATTAGTAGTAGCGCCAAAAATAATATCGTCCACGTAAATCTGAGCAACTAAAAAATCTGAAGCATCTCTGAGCAAGAAGAGAGTTTTATCCACAGAA
Organism: Zizania palustris; assembly: GCA_019279435.1. Classification (NCBI taxonomy): domain Eukaryota; kingdom Viridiplantae; phylum Streptophyta; class Magnoliopsida; order Poales; family Poaceae; genus Zizania; species Zizania palustris. The sequence goes on along the minus strand of JAAALK010000086.1, from coordinate 5,240,501 downwards.
CCCATCACAAAACCCTTCCCCAACAAAAACTGCTTTAACCGGTCATACCAAGCCCTGGGGGCTTGCTTCAAGCCGTATAAAGCTTTTTGCAATTTAAAAACATGTCGAGGAAACTTAGGGTTCTCAAAACCGGGGGGCTGCCTAACATAAACCTCCTCATTTATGTACCCGTTCAGAAAAGCACTCTTGACGTCCATTTGAAAAATCTTAAAACCCTTCGAAGCGGCAAAAGCTAAAAGAATGCGAATGGACTCAAGACGGGCAACATGAGCGAATGTTTCTTCAAAATCAATACCTTCCTTCTAGCAAAAACCCTGGGCAACTAGTCGAGCTTTGTTGCATCTGCTCAGAAAACTTGGACACAAGAGAATCAGTAGTACCGCCAAAAATAATATCGTCCACGTAAATCTGAGCAACTAAAAAATCTGAAGCAACTCTGAGCAAAAAGAGAGTCTTATCCACAGAACCCATCACAAAGCCCTTCCCCAACAAAAACTGCTTCAACCGGTCATACCAAGCCATGGGGCTTGCTTCAACCCGTACAAAGCTTTTTGCAATTTAAAAACATGTCGAGGAAACTTGGGGTTCTCAAAACCGGGGGATGCCTAACATACACTTCCTCCTCTATATACCCATTCAGAAAAGCACTCTTGACATCCATTTGAAAAAGCTTAAAACCCTTCGAAGCGGCAAAAGCTAAGAGAATGCGAATGGACTCAAGACGGGCAACAGGGGCAAAAGTTTCTTCAAAATCAATACCTTCCTTCTGGAAAAAAACCTGGGCAACTAGTCGAGCTTTGTTGTGCACCACAACCCCATCTTCACCTTGCTTGTTCTTGAACACCCATTTGGTGCCTATGGGGTTGCATCCTGGTGGCGGCTTAACTAGTGTCCAAACCCGATTATGGACAAAATTCTCAAGCTATTCTTGCATAGCATTAATCCAATTAGAATCAGAAAGAGCATGAGAAACATCTCTGGGCTCAAAAGATGCAACAAAAGCAGATTCAGCAAACACAGCAAGAGAGGTACCAGATGAACGCAAAGTTCTCTCAGTCAAATCACCAATGATGAGCTCTGAGGGGTGATCACGCTGAACTGCTCTGGATCCTTGGTGATCTGAATCACCTCACCGGAGTCAGCAGCTGGCACCTCTAGACTCGACTGAGGGGGCTCGATCGAAGTGGAAGAAGTGATCATAGGTCCGCCCTCGTCCTCAGTCGAAGTCTCAGAAGGTGTGTGCTCTGCATGAGGTGCAGAAGGCCCACCCTCATCAGGAGCTGGAGTATCCTCATCTTCCTCAAAGATGGACTCTCCGAGCTCATCATCACCAGAAAGCTCAAAAGAAGAAGTCAAAGAAGGCAAGGACTCATCAAAAGAAACCTCACAAGTCTCGACAAGCTGCTGGGAGTCGAGGTTCCAAACACGGAAGCCTCGATAATGTAAAGCGTAGCCAAGAAAAACTCCGTCCCAGCAACGAGACTCAAACTTGTCCAAATGCCCTCCCTTCTTGAGCACAAAGCACTTGTAGCCAAACGCTCGCAAGTGACTCACTTTGGGCTGTCGGCCAAACCGCAATTCATAAGAGGTCTTACCAAGGTAAGCTCTAAGAAAAATGCGGTTGGCCAGATAGCAAGTTGTGTTCATGGCTTCAGCCCAAAAACGCCTAGGAGTCCTGTGCTCATCGAGCATCGTCCTGGCCATCTCGACTAGCGTGCGGTTCTTTCGTTCCACAACACCATTCTGTGGGGGAGTGTAAGGAGCATAAAACTAATGATCAAGACCCTGATCACTACAGAAGCTAACGAACTGAGAGTTCTTGAACTCAGAGCCGTTGTCAGAGTGAATTGCTCGCATCCGACCATTGTTCTCATTCTTCAGCTTCAAAATCAGGTCATGAACAAAGTGAAAAGTCTCATCCTTAGACTCCAAGAAGAAAACACACGAGAATCGAGAAAAGTCATCAACAATGACAAGCGCGTACCACTTCCCACCGACTGAGCGTACCCGAGCTAGACCGACAGTGTCCATATGTAACAGCTCGCCCGGATGCGAAGTCATCACCTGAGTCACAGGTGAGTGAGAAGCGGCAACCATTTTCCCATGACGACAGGGATGACAAACTAGATCTTTCTCCATTTTAAGCTTGGGCAATCCTCGGATGAGGTCCATAGAGCTTAACCTGACTAGCAGATCAAAACTCAAATGACCTAACCTCCTATGCCACTTCCAGAGCTCAGAGGAAGATCCAGCAATCAAACAGCGAGAAGGGCCAAAAGAACTAGAGAAGTCAATTCGAAAAACTTTACCGAAGGGTAAGATCTGGCAAATCAAAGACCCTCTAGAATCAAACACAGAAGAATTGCCCTTCTTAAAACGCACTTCCAAACCATCCTCAAGAAGTTGCGAAATAGAAATCAAGTTAAAGTTCAGATTTTTAACCAAGGCAACATTCTTCAAAGAGAAATGATCTGAAATGCGAATTGAACCGATGCCACTTACCTTCCCGTGACCACTGTACCCGAAAGTGATGTACTCTTTGGAGCTCGGGGGAGTGAGACTGGAGAACCATCTGTGATGTCCCATCATGTGGCGAGAGCATCCTGAGTCCATGATCCAAACATCCTCCAGTCCCCGATCCTGCACAATCAGTGGTTGTAAGTGGGAGCAAATGGTTTGGCACCAGGTTTAGCAAAAAAGCTAAACCAGTGTCGAGCCATCTGCTCAAAAGACGGAAAGCAGAAATCACCAGAAGAGTTTGGACCAAAACGCGGCTCAAAGCGCGGTCCATGGTTCTGCCTAAAACCTCGGCCACGAGGTCCAGGACCGTAGCCAACACGGCTTGGAGCTCTATCGGAACGGACACCACCATCTAGAGCACCAGCCTCTCCCCGCGTTGACGAACTCTCAGTCTACCACTCTGCTGGTAGAACTGCTCCTGACCACCACGAGCTCTCTCTGCTCTCTCAACCCGCTTCCTCCTGTAGCAAAACTCCGCAAGATGCCCATCTCTTTGACAGTACTCACAATGATAGGTGGGCTTCTTGGGATGTGGTTGAGGCTTGGGGTTCTTGGGCTTAGTGGTGTTTGGTGTCGTCTTCTTTGGTTGAGAGGGTCCAGGAAGAGAGTCAAGAGATGTGTGGAGGTGTTTGGGCTTTGGAACCCATATGGGCTTCTTGGGTGGAGCTTTGGGATGTTCATGGATCACTCCATCCTTGGGCTGACTAGCCTGGGAAGACTCAGTGGAGTGAGTCTTGGGGTATCTCTGCTCAGGATTCATTTTACTCCACTCCACTGCCCGACTAATGGCACTCTCAAAGTCAGCCTTTTGTGTAGGTGTAACCTACCACAAACCCATCCTGCCTGTTGACCTGCTAGATCATCATGCCGAGTTGTGGCTCTCTAGCACTGATCCAACTCAGGATAGAACGGAGGTAAAATTTCTCATTCTGAGAATCAGCTAGCTCCTCTCTCAAGGAAGCTAGAACCTCCACCTGAGACAAGCAGGTCTCACACTCGCTATCAACCTGGATAGACTTCTCGGCTTTCAGCTTGATCAATTCCATTCTAAGAGACAAACAGTTCTCACAGACAGTGGGTGGAACTGACAGTGTCTCAAGCTCTAGCCTAGTATGCGCCAGCTCAGCTCTCACTCTCTCCAAATCCCCCAAATGATCATCGCCCTTGGCTTTCAGCTCAGCTAAGACAACTAGATGAGATGGGCAATCAGCACAGGTTGCGACGACAGTGGCTTGAGCATCTTTTAGCTCCAGCTGAGCGCTCTCAAGCTCAGTGGCCAAAGCGTCCCTCTCATCAACTCTTTGTGTGTACCTGGACTTCAGAGTCAACAGGTCACACAGAAGCACCTCACAATTTGGGCACACACTACTATCACCCAAGCAAGGGGAAGAAGATAGACTCTCAATTCTGTCGTTGGCTATGGCAAGCTCACTCTCTAACTCATCTATCCTCTTCTTAGCCCCCCTAAGCAGTTTTTCCCGATATTTTAACTCCTGACGATTGCTTTCAAGTAAATCAACGATTTCGCGTTCATAAGATGATACCTTTTCGTTGTCGTCATCGTCGGAGTCATCGGAGGAGCTCTTCTCTTCCTTATCCCCAAGAGCCATTGAGCAGAAGTTCTTGCGGGATCTTCGGCGCTGATGTGAGTGGCTCTTCGATCTGTCCCCGAAAGCCATGAAGCAAAGACCCGCCAGATCGTCCTTCTCCTTCCCCTTCCTGATGACGATCTCCTCATCGCTTGAGCTCGATGAAGAGGAAGAAGACGTGGACCGCTTGGAGTAGCTTTTCTCCATCTCGGCGAAGAAGGCCTTGTCGCGCTTCTTGTTCTCTCGCCGGTAGTCCTTCAGGGCCTTTCTGAAGAATCTGGTCTTTGGCTTGCCCTTGGTGAAGGAAGAGCTATCGTGCTTGCCGGAGTCGTGGAAGCCACCACCGGTGCCCTTCTTGTGGCCATTGCGCTTGGGGCAGTCGGCGATGAAATGTCCTGGGTCACCACACTCAAAGCACCCGGATTTTGTGTCATGTCTTTTGAACATCATTTTGTCATAAATACGACGCACCCGGTTGTTAAAAAGACACAGGTCATCATCTCCCAAAGACTCAAGCTGGTCCTCAGTGATAGACATCAAAGAGAACCCAGCACAGCTCACAGAAGAGGGATCAACAGAAGGTGTAGCAAGGGCCAGAGACTTTGATCCAGAGCCAGTGAGATTTGATCTCAACTGGATATCAACCTCGGTGGCCTTCAACTTGCTAAACAACTCAGAAATAGTCAAGGTATCATAAGATGTGCTCTCAATGATAGAGGATAACTTGATCTCCCAGATCTTTGGGTCCAAGGTATGGAGAACCTTGAGCGCCTGCTCATGATCTGAGACTAACTGAGCACCCTCAGCCTTGTTGTCCCGAAGCTTGTTTATGATCGATTGAAAATGACCAAACAACGCTTCAACAGATTCACCCGGCTTTTGTGTGAAATTTTCATATTCACGCCGGTAGGTGTAACACCCCAGAAATTAAAAAGGAATAAAATAAAAGAAAATATTATTTAAATCATTTCTGGATTTATTATTAAAGGAAAACTCACAAATAAAACCAAACAGGGAGAAATACTCAAAATCTGGACTTGAAAAATTTATGAGATGAACTAGAGGCCAAGATATAATTTTAGGATTTTTTACAAATTTTTATCAACAGTGATTCAACCCTTAAACAAATAAATGAATTACTGAAATTAATTTAAATCAGAAAAGAATTAAAATGCTTAATGGGCCTCAACCCCAAATTAGCCTCCAGCCCAGCCCAACCCATCTCTGTGTCGCTGACCAGTGGGGCCCGCCTGTCGGCGCATTCCCCCTCTCTCCTCCCCGCACCCACACTCCGCCGGCCCACCCGTCAGCCTCCGCCACTCCCCTTTCTCCCTCTGACAGCCGTGGCCCGCCTGTCTGGGTTTCCATTTCCGTTCACCCGCCGACAGGTGGGGGCCACCTGTCGGGAGCTTCTTCCCCGATGGAAAGGGATCCCCCTTTCCATCACCGGCGAGCCCCCTGCCGAAATCGCCCCTGCCAGCCGTCGATCGCCGATCTGGGCCCACGCCAAGACTTGCCAAATCCCGGCGATCGCTTTCCTCCTTATCTCCACGCGTTTTCACCTTGGATGGCAGGTACCCGCGCTCATGGAAGCTCGCCGGAGAGAAAAGGAAACCATCGGGTTCCCTTCCATTTAACCGATGCCGGCGACCCTATAAGTACCCCTCGGCTCACCGCACTCTGCCCACACCGCCTAAGCCCTAGCCTTAGCCCTCCAGAACGCCGCTGCTGTTTTTGCGAGCTCCTCCCCTGCTCCACCTCCGGCCGCCGCTCTCCGCCACCTCGGACCTCCCCCGTCCTAGCCATCACCACCGTTGTGATCACCGGAGTTCACCCGTCCTCAGCCACCCCTCGGTTGGCCGTAGGATCCGCCGGAACGCCGTCACCGTCGAGCTCCCGAGGAAGCACCGCCGTCTACCCTCACCGCCGGCCGCCATCCTTCGTCCATCCTCGCCGCCACAGGTATGGTTTGAACCGCCGTACTCCCCTCGTTCCATTTCCATTTCCGAGCCCGCCGTCGCCGGAGACGAAGGGGGTACGCGCCCCCTTACGCCGTGTCGTGCCGGATCGCGCCGCGACCACCCGATCGCGATCGGAGGGCTAGGATTAAATCCCTCCGGGATTTAATCTAGGCCCTCGGATCTGGTCAAAGGGGTATCGAGGCCTCTCGGTGATCGATCACCACTTAAAGCCCTCGATCGATCTGGTGCATCCACGTCATACCAGTTCGCGAGATCTAATCGTGGCCGTCCAATTTCACTTACGCCTCCCGCCTCGCGCCCGATCGCCGGATCTGGATCCAACGGATCTGATTGATCCGGTCCACGCGCATAGTCACGAGTTCACGGTGAACCTGGTTCAACGTGGACCAGGGACTGGTTTTCAGTTTAAATAAAATTCAGAAAAATTGTTTAGACTTTGAAAATTCATAACTTGCTCATTTTAACTCCAAATTTCACCATTCAAATTTTGTTAAATCCAGAATAATATTCTCTACACATTAATGCCATAAAAACAGTATGTTACTGTTACCCAAAATATTTTTAGCAAATAAAAGAATAAAAACCCCTTAGGGATAAATTATTAATTCAACAAAATAAATTATGAAAAATCCTAAAAAGGTTAAAATTCACTGTTATATGCAAAAACTCAGAATAATAAATATTACTTCACCCACAACCATGTATGTTCTTCTATTTGGTGGATTTGATCTGTTTATTGAATGAATTATTTATTTTTCCGCACCGAGAAGACTACGAGTTCATCGAGGAGCAGGAGTTCTACGCCGAGGTTCCTCCATCACCATTTGCTGATCAAGGCAAGTCATTGACCACCTCTGTGGAAACAGTTGATCATAATTGAGCCCATGTTTTAATAAAGTATCGCTATAACTCATAGGTTAATATTGCATTAGTCCAATATTCAAGCCTTACACTTATATTTATTAGATCCCCGTCCTTGTGTGCAAACCCAAGCCATGCTTATTGAGCCTTAACTCCTTGTCACTCTACTATAAAAAAATATTAGCTAGTGACCAATGTACCGGCACAACTGCTATAGGATAAAAAGAACGAGTCGTAGATAGCCGGATTCTATATATGATTTTCCCTGTTATTCTCGTCTCTCGACTCTGTTGGAGTTGGCTAAGTTATAAGTATGGTGGGTTCCGGGTGCAAGCTCGGGCACTGGTTTGTCGCACCCGGGGCACTATAAGGACCGGTCTGCGGGATCTGTTGCAAAGCACTTCCGTACCAACCACAAGTCTAATGGGTAAGTCCTAACTGGAAGTATGGAATACTCCGGCTCGATGCACCATAGAGGAGGGGGCAAGGGGCTAGCCTGCGGGCGACTTGTACCGACGAGGCTCAAGGGGGGTATGTTGGGGCTCCGATGCGTCGGGACACCATATGAAACCCATAAGAGGGTGCTATTGGGTCGGGGAGGACTATATGGAAGGTTTTGGCACGAGTTCCCGTGTGATGGGTCATCTCGTTACACTTCGGTGTAGGTGATGAGTGCGTGCCTTGTGGATACAGTGGTACATCTCTGATCAGAGTAAAATCAATCTTTTCGAAAAGCCGAGCCCACGGTCAAGGGCGGGTTGTGTGACTACTCGCAGTTAGTTTACAATTGTTTGAATGGTCGAGTTATTCATGGCACGTAAGGACTGTTGAGCGAGGTGGGGCTGACTGTACCCCTCGAGTTAGAAGATGATGATGCACACATACATGTTTACTTTTCCGTACTAATAAATTGCTCACATTTAAAGCTTTACAATTATGCTGCTTCCGCTAAACTAGCCACTATCTCCCTTGTTATTACCTCGCATTATATTTGCATTTCGGTGGCTTGCTGAGTACATCTGTACTCACCCCGTTGACTTACAACATCAGAGCCAGTCTACTACGAGGAGGATGAAGGTCTGGAGTAGCGACCCAGTCAAGGCGAGACTGGAAGGAGGCGTTCATCTAGGACCCTTATTTTATTAGTTTCTCTTCACCTTTATTCACTTTTGTATTAATGCGGTCTACGAACCGTGAATGATTGTCTGTATTGTACGTGGTCGCATGATGAACGTCTTGTTTTATTGATTTTCTATGGAATTTCAATAAAGTCCTGATTTATTAAATCGGGGCGCGACAAGATGGTATCAGAGCCGACTTGACTGTAGGAAGCCAAACAGACCTGACCCTAGGACTTATATTTACTATATTTCCCTACAAACACTGCTTATCCTCTCATCTTCCGAGGTTTTCACAAAAATTTTCTCTCTTTTGTAGATGCCGATTCATACCATGAGCGGGACTCTTTGTGATGAGGCCGGATTCATTCGCGAGCTGCGCATGCTCGTCAGCTTCCTTGGATTTGAGCATGAGCCGATGTACCATGGAGTCTTCCCCGACGAGGAAGAGAGCTTCTGCGAGGTCACCGTCGTCGTCCAGTCCTCCCCTCAGACAGCTCACACCTACCGCGGAGGAGGACCTACCTTCCTGGTTGCCAGCCAGCGCACCGCTCTCCAGGCACTCACGGAGCTCCGGATGATCTACGACAGCGAGCTCTACGACACGGACTTTCGCTTCGTGCCTCTTCGCACCCCAGGGAGTCCCCACAGTGTCTTCGTCAGCACACTCTCCCAGCGCCATTCTGCGATTGGTCATACCATGCGCTTGTTGGAGGCCATGGATGATCTTCATTACGAGGCACTGCAGGACGCCAATGGACAGCGCGACACCATCAGCTTTTACCGACACTCTTCCGAGGATCTGAACCGCGAGAACGGAGATCTTCGTCGCCGCATCTAGCAGGGACATCACTTGGCTGCCGAGGCAGAGGAGTTGCAGTGTCAAAATGAGCTCCTTCGGCAGCGTGTCGCCACCAACCCACAGCTCCGCTACCAGATCGAGGAGTTGAAGAAGGACATTGAGGAGATCGCGCCTCTTCCGCCTCGCAGGAAGAAACCCCTTCGGATCCCCACTGTGAGACCCAAGAGAATCTCCCGCAGCGCACCACCCGCCGGACCGTCCAGCTCCTCGACCCCGACCGTCTCCCACGAGCCCGAGATTGAGCCATCCCCCGAGCTACCGTAGACGTAGTTTTACGGTTGATTGTTATTTTCATTTTTGCTTGCTTGTATTATCATTCGTGTCAAAACATAAGGCATGAATGAAGAATTAAATAAATGTAACCGCAAAAACGGTATCTTTTGAAATAAAATATGAAGAAGTTCACTAAAATAAATGTGTCTACCTTGAAAACTCCAGGATGACCAACACCCAGGGTTCCGACGCTCCTCAGAACGGAGGAGAGAGTGGCAACTTGCCACAATGGGGAGCCACCGGGCAAAGGCAAGCCCCGGTCGCCAACCACCCCACTCTGGCCGAGATGATGGCTACCCAGAACCAGTTGGTTGCTGCTCTATTGAATCAGATGCAGCAGCAGCAGCAGATGCAAGAGCAGCAGGCCCATCTCTTCCGCCTCCACCAACAGCCCGAGCTGCCCCGACCCGCCACACCAGCTCCCGCTCCCGCGTCCCAGCTCTCGGAGTTCCTCCGAGTCCGCCCACCGACCTTCTCGATCACCACCAACCCCATGGAGGCTGGGGATTGGCTGCGAGCTATCGAGAAGAAGCTCGATTTGCTGACCTGCACTGAGCAGGAAAGGGTGGCCTTCGCCACCCACCAGCTTCATGGTCCCGCCGCAGAATGGTGGGACAATCACCGCGAGACTCTGCCCGAGGGCCACGTCCACACTTGCGCAGAGTTCTCGGCCGCCTTTCGTGCCGCCCACATCCCCGACGGCATCATCGCCCAGAAACAACAGGAGTTCAGAGACCTGCAGCAGGGGAGCAGGTCTGTCACAGAATACCTACATGAGTTCAACCGTCTGGCCAGGTACGCACCTGAGGAGGTCCGTACGGATGTGGCCAGACAAGCCAAGTTCCTCCGGGGACTGAAGGAAGAGCTGTCTCTACAGCTTATCTCCGGAGATTTCGCCAACTTCCAAAAGTTGGTGAACAAAGCTATCATGCAGGAGACCCAGCAGAACAAGGTCGACCTGAAGAAGAAGCGAATGATTGCCTTCAGGCAAAACCAGGGCATGGCCCAGAGACCCCGTTTTGCTCCACCTCCACCAGCACAGCAGTACCACCCCCGCCCAGTGTATCGTCCGGCGCCACCAGCCGCCAATGCCGGAGTCAGCCAACCTCGTCCCGCTCCCGCCGCACCAACCGCCCCAGCCGCCCCGGCCAAGAAGCCGGAAATTCTGAGAGACAGGCATGGCAAGCCTGTAGTTTGCTTCAACTGCCGCCAGGAGGGACACTACTCCCATCAGTGCCCTCATCCCAAGCGTGCTCAAGGCGTCGCCTCCAACCCCTCCGTCCGCGCCAAGGTGAACCACGTCACCACCGAAGAAGCCCAGGCCGCCCCGGATGTTGTCATGGGTAAGTTTATGGTTCATTCATCGCTTGCAGTGGTATTATTTGACACCGGAGCTACCCACTCCTTTATATCAACTGCTTTTGTGGAAAATAATGCCCTGGACATAAGTGAACTACCCAGGCCAGTATTGATAGCTACCCCGGGCAAGCAAACCCTCGCCTGTTCCTTTAGTCCAAGGGTATGGGTAGATATCCAAGGCACGATATTTTGGGCCGACCCCATTCTAATAGAATGTCAAGGTTTGGATCTCATTCTAGGAATGGATTGGCTAAATAAACATCAAGGAGTGATAGAATGTGCCCAGAGAAAAGTGACTGTGACCAGTGAAGAAGGAGCTACTGTCACATTTCAGATGCCAAGCCTAAAGATCAGAAGACCAAGGTTGCATCAGATTACCTTGGAAGAGATACCGATAGTCTGTGAATACCCGGACGTATTCCCAGAGGATCTACCAAGGATGCCACCCAAGAGGGACATCGAGTTCAGGATTGACTTGGTGCCCAGAACCACCCCTATTTATAAGTGACCATACCGGATGGCCGCCAATGAGTTAGCCGAGATGAAGCAGTTGTTGGAGGATCTCGAGAAGAAAGGCTACATCAGGCCTAGCACATCGCCATGGGGTGCTCCCGTCATCTTCGTCGAGAAGAAAGAAGACAAGGCAAAGCATATGTGTGTGGATTATCGCGCTTTGAATGAGGTTACCATCAAGAATAAATATCTGTTGCCTCGGATCGACGATCTCTTCGACCAGCTAAAAGGAGCTACAGTATTCTCAGAGATCGACTTGCGTTCTGGTTATCATCAGTTAAGGATCCGAGAAGAAGATATACCCAAGACTGCCTTCACCACCCGTTATGGATTATATGAGTGCACGGTTATGTCCTTTGGATTGACCAACGCCCCTGCATTCTTCATGAATATGATGAATAAGGTGTTCATGGAATATTTGGACAAATTCATCGTAGTCTTCATAGACGACATCCTCATTTATTCCAAGGACCAAAAAGAGCATGAGACTCACCTCCGGTTAACCTTAGGAAAGCTAAGGGAACACCAATTGTATGCCAAGTACAGCAAATGCAAGTTTTGGACGGCAGAAGTAAAGTTCCTTGGACACATAATCTCTGCACAAGGAATCGCAGTGGACCCTGCCACCGTAGAAGCAGTTACGGATTGGCTGCCACCCACGAACGTATCTGAGATACGAAGTTTTCTGGGTTTGGTCGGATATTATCGGAGATTTATTGAGAATTTTTCCAAGATAGCCAAGCCTATGACCAAGTTGTTGCAGAAAGGAGAGAAGTTTGAATGGACTCCTGAATGTGAGGAAAGTTTCCGCACCCTCAAGACCCGCTTGGTATCTGCACCCATACTGACCCTACCCGATATCCAGAAAGACTTCCATGTCTATTGTGACGCATCCCGCCAAGGATTGGGATGTGTTCTGATGCAAGATGGAAAAGTTATCTCTTATGCCTCTCGTCAGTTGAGACCCCATGAGTTGAACTACCCAACCCATGATTTGGAACTTGCCGCAGTTGTGCACGCCCTTAAAATATGGAGACATTATTTGGTTGGAAATCGCTGTGAGATTTTTACGGACCACAAGAGCTTGAAGTACATCTTCACACAGCCAGACCTTAATTTGAGGCAAAGACGATGGCTGGAATTAATAAAGGACTATGACTTAGGTATTCACTACCACCCCGGAAAAGCTAATGTGGTAGCTGATGCATTAAGTCGCAAGGGATATTGCACAGCTATGATGATTCAGGAGCACGCACCCTTGTTATGTAAAGAGATGGAAAAATTGAATCTCGGGTTGACCACAGGAGCATATCTAGCCACCTTGGAGACTCGACCTGTCTTGCTCGAACAAATCCGTGAAGCCCAGTTAGAAGACCCGGATATAGCTGCCATTAGGAAGAACATGAGACAAGGAAAAGCCCCAGGATTTTCAGAGGACGAGAATGGCACCATATGGTTTGGAAACCGGATATGTGTGCCGGATAAACCTGAGATAAAGACCCTTATCCTAAGAGAAGCCCATGAGACATTGTACTCCATTCATCCCGGCAGTACCAAGATGTACCAGGATCTGAAGGAACGTTATTGGTGGGTTAGCATGAAAAGAAAGATTGACCAGTTCGTCGCCGAGTGTGACACCTGCAGAAGGGTAAAGGCTGAACATCAGAGGCCTGCAGGATTGTTACAGCCACTTAAAGTGCCTGAATGGAAGTGGGAAGAGATCGGTATGGATTTCATCACCGGATTACCAAAGACCCAACTTGGGTACGACTCTATTTGGGTGATCATCGATCGGCTTACGAAAGTAGCACATTTCATAGCCGTCAAGACGACCTTTAGTGGCCCTAAGCTTGCAGAACTATACATGGCCCGGATCGTATGCCTCCACGGAGTACCCAAGAAGATAGTATCCGACCGAGGAAGTCAGTTTACCTCTCGTTTCTGGAAGAACCTTCAAGAGGAGATGGGCACGAGATTGAATTTCAGTACCGCCTACCATCCTCAGACAGATGGACAAACAGAGAGGGTGAATCAGATATTGGAGGATATGCTTCGAGCATGTGTCTTGGATTTTGGAGCCACTTGGGACAAGAGCTTGCCATACGCTGAGTTTTCGTACAACAACAGCTATCAAGCCAGCCTCCAGATGTCTCCTTTTGAAGCACTGTATGGACGTAAGTGCAGGACGCCTCTACTTTGGGACCAAACCGGTGAATCCCAAGTATTCGGAACAGACATTCTTCGTGAAGCTGAAGAGAAAGTACGAATCATCAGAGACCGACTCAAGACAGCCCAATCCCGACAGAAGAGCTACGCAAACAATCGTCGCCGAGACCTAGCCTTTGAGGAAGGAGATCATGTCTACCTTCGAGTTACGCCTCTCCGTGGTACTCAACGATTTAACATGAGAGGAAAGTTAGCCCCTCGGTATGTTGGACCATTCCTCATTATCTGACGGCAAGGCGAAGTTGCTTATCAGTTGGAATTACCACCCTCATTAGCTGGAGTACATGACGTATTTCACGTATCCCAACTCAAGAAGTGTCTCCGCATCCCCACAGAGCAAGTGGATCTTCAGCAGTTGGATGTTCAAGAGGATCTGACCTATGTGGAAAAGCCTGTTAAGATATTGGAAGTCAAAGAAAGGACCACCAGGAGTCGAGTCATCCGCTTCTGCAAAGTGCAGTGGAGCAATCATCCGGTAGAGGAGGCTACATGGGAAAAAGAAGATGAACTCAAGGCACAGCATCCTGAGCTATTCGAGGATTGATCCGAATCTCGAGGACGAGATTCTCTGTAAGGGGGATAGGATTGTAACACCCCAGAAATTAAAAAGGAATAAAATAAAAGAAAATATTATTTAAATCATTTCTGGATTTATTATTAAAGGAAAACTCACAAATAAAACCAAACAGGGAGAAATACTCAAAATCTGGACTTGAAAAATTTATGAGATGAACTAGAGGCCAAGATATAATTTTAGGAATTTTTACAAATTTTTATCAACAGTGATTCAACCCTTAAACAAATAAATGAATTACTGAAATTAATTTAAATCAGAAAAGAATTAAAATGCTTAATGGGCCTCAACCCCAAATTAGCCTCCAGCCCAGCCCAACCCAGCTCTGTGTCGCTGACCAGTGGGGCCCGCCTGTCGGCGCATTCCCCCTCTCTCCTCCCCGCACCCACGCTCCGCCGGCCCACCCGTCAGCCTCCGCCACTCCCCTTTCTCCCTCTGACAGTCGTGGCCCGCCTGTCTGGGTTTCCATTTCCGTTCACCCGCCGACAGGTGGGGGCCACCTGTCGGGAGCTTCTTCCCCGATGGAAAGGGATCCCCCTTTCCATCACCGGCGAGCCCCCTGCCGAAATCGCCCCTGCCAGCCGTCGATCGCCGATCTGGGCCCACGCCAAGACTTACCAAATCCCGGCGATCGCTTTCCTCCTTATCTCCACGCGTTTTCACCTTGGATGGCAGGTACCTGCGCTCATGGAAGCTCGCCGGAGAGAAAAGGAAACCATCAGGTTCCCTTCCATTTAACCGATGCCGGCGACCCTATAAGTACCCCTCGGCTCACCGCACTCTGCCCACACCGCCTAAGCCCTAGCCTTAGCCCTCCAGAACGCTGCTGCTGTTTTTGCGAGCTCCTCCCTTGCTCCACCTCCGGCTGCCGCTCTCCGCCACCTCGGACCTCCCCCGTCCTAGCCGTCACCAACGTTGTGATCACCGGAGTTCACCCGTCCTCGGCCACCCCTCGGTTGGCCATAGGATCCGCCGGAACGCCGTCACTGTCGAGCTCCCGAGGAAGCATCGCCGTCTACCCTCACCGCCGGCCGCCATCCTTCGTCCATCCTCGCCGCCACAGGTATGGTTTGAACCGCCGTACTCCCCTCGTTCCATTTCCGCCGGTAGCTAGGCACCTAGGCGCTCGCCGCCGCCGCCGTGGTCGCACCCGAGCCCGCCGTCGCCGGAGACGAAGGGGGTACGCGCCCCCTTACGCCGTGCCGTGCCGGATCGCGCCGCGACCGCCCGATCGCGATCGGAGGGATAGGATTAAATCCCTCCGGGATTTAATCTAGGCCCTCGGATCTGGTCAAAGGGGTATCGAGGCCTCTCGGCCGTCGATCACCACTTAAAGCCCCCGATCGATCTGGTGCGTCCACGTCATACCAGTTCGCGAGATCTAATCGTGGCCGTCCAATTTCACTTACGCCTCCCGCCTCGCGCCCGATCGCCGGATCTGGATCCAACGGATCTGGTTGATCCGGTCCACGCGCATAGTCACGGGTTCACGGTGAACCTGGTTCACCGTGGACCAAGGACTGGTTTTCAGTTTAAATAAAATTCAGAAAAATTGTTTAGACTTTGAAAATTCATAACTTGCTCATTTTAACTCCAAATTTCACCATTCAAATTTTGTTAAATCCAGAATAATATTCTCTACACATTAATGCCATAAAAACAGTATGTTATTGTTACCCAAAATATTTTTAGCAAATAAAAGAATAAAAACCCCTTAGGGATAAATTATTAATTCAACAAAATAAATTATGAAAAATCCTAAAAAGGTTAAAATTCATTGTTATATGCAAAAACTCAGAATAATAAATATTACTTCACCCACAACCATGTATGTTCTTCTATTTGGTGGATTTGATCTGTTTATTGAATGAATTATTTATTTTTCCGCACCGAGAAGACTACGAGTTCATCGAGGAGCAGGAGTTCTACCCCGAGGTTCCTCCATCACCATTTGCTGATCAAGGCAAGTCATCGACCACCTCTGTGGAAACAGTTGATCATAATTGAGCCCATGTTTTAATAAATTATCGCTATAACTCATAGGTTAATATTGCATTAGTCCAATATTCAAGCCTTACACTTATATTTATTAGATCCCCGTCCTTGTGTGCAAACCCAAGACATGCTTATTGAGCCTTAACTCCTTGTCACTCTACTATAAAAAAATATTAGCTAGTGCCCAATGTACCGGCACAACTTCTATAGGATAAAAGAACGAGTCGTAGATAGCTGGATTCTATATATGATTTTCCCTGTTATTCTCGTCTCTGGACTCTGTTGGAGTTGGCTAAGTTATAAGTATGGTGGGTTCCGGGTGCAAGCTCGGGCACTGGTTTGTCGCACCCGGGGCACTATAAGGACCGGTCTGTGGGATCTGTTGCAAAGCACTTCCGTACCAACCACAAGTCTAATGGGTAAGTCCTAACGTGAAGTATGGAATACTCCGGCTCGATGCACCATAGAGGAGGGGGCAAGGGGCTAGCCTGCGGGCGACTTGTACCGACGAGGCTCAAGGGGGGGTATGGTGGGGCTCCGATGCGTCGGGACACCATATGAAACCCATAAGAGGGTGCTATTGGTTCGGGGAGGACTATATGGAAGGTTTTGGCACGAGTTCCCGTGTGATGGGTCATCTCGTTACACTTCGGTGTAGGTGATGAGTGCGTGCCTTGTGGGTATAGTGGTACATCTCTGATCAGAGTAAAATCAATCTTTTCGAAAAGCCGAGCCCACGGTCAAGGGCGGGTTGTGTGACTACTCGCAGTTAGTTTACAATTGTTTGAATGGTCGAGTTATTCATGGCACGTAAGGACTGTTGAGCGAGGTGGGGCTGACTGTACCCCTCGAGTTAGAAGATGATGATGCACACACACATGTTTACTTTTCCGTACTAATAAATTGCTCACATTTAAAGCTTTACAATTATGCTGCTTCCGCTAAACTAGCCACTATCTCCCATGTTATTACCTCGCATTATATTTGCATTTCGGTGGCTTGCTGAGTACATCTGTACTCACCCCGTTGACTTACAACATCAGAGCCAGTCTACTACGAGGAGGATGAAGGTCTGGAGTAGCGACCCAGTCAAGGCGAGACTGGAAGGAGGCGTTCATCTAGGACCCTTATTTTATTAGTTTCTCTTCACCTTTATTCACTTTTGTATTAATGCGGTCTACGAACCATGAATGATTGTCCGTATTGTACGTGGTCGCATGATGAATGTCTTGTTTTATTGATTTTCTATGGAATTTCAATAAAGTCCTGATTTATTAAATCGGGGCGCGACAGTAGGTCTAATAGAGCCGAGCCTTGACCTGGGTTATTCCCTCATGGTGTGCCTTGAGGGTAGCCCAGATCTCTCTCGCAGTGGAGAGATGGCTCACACGCTCAAACTCAGTGGGACCTAAACCAGAAAACAAGATGTTCACAGCCTTACTATTGTTCAGATGCTGGGCAATGATACCAGGAGTACCATGCTCAGCAACTGGCAATATAACGAACGTAGCGTGAACGCAAATGTCCCAGATGTCCGAGCCTTGGCTCATAAGATAGGCTCGCATGCGAGTCTTCCAATAGTTATATCCATAAGCTTCCAAGGACGGAACCTTGCCAGGAGACGTCATGATCACTACTGGGGTTTAGAACCGGTTAAGGTATGGAAAAATCCTAACCAGGCTCTGATACCACTTGTAGGACCGAAAGTAGCGACCAGAGGGGGGTGAATGGGCGCCTAAAAATTCTTTCGAATCAATGGCCTGTTCCCAACACCCAACGCACCTCAAAAGACTTAGCGAAAAACCTCGTGCAGATTGTCAAACCCTAAAAGTATCTAGCCTATAAACGACCGGTGTCCTAGATGAAGAAATACCAACACAGTGCTAATAGGCAGATAAATAAGACGTTCAAAACAAAGCAGATCAAAACTTCTCAGCAGATGAACTAAGTGTACATGAAGAGAGATGAGAAGTTACTGTTCAAATTTTTCTCCTGTTCGATACTTGGCGAAGCCTGCTTCGGAGTCCCTTAACGAAGTCTAGCGAAGGCTGTCGTGGAAGTGCCGAAGGTTTGTTGAGGCTAGCCTAGTTCGAGTGTGGCATAAGGCGAAGTTTGCTTCGGTGCGAAGTATGAGAGTATCGAAGCCTGCTTCGATCAGTGTCCTTCGAAGCCTATACTCCGAATAGAAAACTTCGAACAACGTTTGCAGAAAAACAAGCTTCGAAAGACAAGCGGAGCCCAACACACGGCAGCAAAAACGAAACGAAGCCAACACAGCTACCTTCGAAGTTAGCTGGATCGAAGTATAACTACCGAAGTAGTAACTTTCGACCCGAGGACTAACTTCGAATGACAAGCTCCGAACTCACAAACTGTGACCCGCGACAAGATAGCAGCACACTCCTAGCGAAGTCTACCAGAGAGACATGCTTCGAAGCTAACTTCGAAGCCTGTCGAAGTATGCTTCGCAAAAGTGCCGAAGTATGCTAGAACAAAACCTTAGAACATAGCACACTTCGAAGCTTGATTCTTAGTTCAAGTTCGGAGTTAAAAGTTCTTAGCAAAGCCTTTGAAGAAGTCAGGTCGAAGCCTGCTTCATAGAGCTGAAGGACTTCGAACAAGACATGGGGCTTCGCCAGAAATAGCCAGAGAAATCCTAGACCCTGTCTACACAATCAAAAAGGCTACACAGGAAAAAGCAAAGCTAGAGCACTAGCACACTGTTGCTACAGGGAGTAGGTACTACTTGTTGCATGCAAGAACTAGTACTACTCATCCAAAGAACAGAAGCTACCAGAGAAGGACATTCGCACCAGAGATAAAAAACTTGCAGCCACACAAAACGATGCAGTATAAAATATACTCAATCACAGCACACAAGGAACACAGCACACAGAAAACCAGATACAAAATGAATCTGAACTCACGATGAATAGGGGAATGTTTCTGGCGACGCGCAGGAGAATGAGCAGGGAACAGAAGGAACAAAAGTGACCCAATTGATTAAAAAGTAAGTTCTGGAAGGGTTGACCTAACCCTAGGGATTGGGGCCCTATTTATAGGATGCCCAATAGCTAGGAATATTCCACCAGCCCCTTAGGGTTTTTTAAAGATGCTGAAATAAAGGAAAAGACTAAACTGCCCTTAGGATATTTTTACAGACTCGACTGACTGACTGTGGGCCTAGGGACAAAATAGTAAACTCCTATTTACAGATGACCTATCCAGAAGCTAAGCTTTCGTAGCGACTATGGCTTCTCTTCTAGACAGTCCGATACAAGATCAGCGATCGTCAGTTTTGCGCCGAAACTGACAAAGCCTCCACCGTCTTTGCACCAGATACCCGGATTGGGCCAGCCCGATTCCGCAGCTCTCTCAGCCCGGCAATCACTCGCCGCCCATGTACCTGAGTCAATCCTTGTCAACAGCCCAGTGGGTCTTCTGCTGCTCCTGGCCCATGTACCCGGATTGGGCCAGCCCGACTTCGCGGCCCCTCTGCCCGACAGTCGCTCCCTGCCTGTGTACCTGAGTCACACACGGCCCATGACGCAGCAGTTCTCCTCTCTTCTTCTGTCCTCTTTGACTATCGTTGACAATGACTCATCACATCTGGAGCCATGAGGCCTACGCTATTCAGCATGGCTCCTCATGGTGCAGTGTGGCGAAGCTAGTGGGTCAGACGTGTTTAAGCTTAGGTTATTCCCATTGTCACTTTCTGGCACCGCTTTCACCTAGTTTTCGGTGTTGCCGCCAAACTCCATCCAGACGTGGGCCCAGTTAGAGCAGAATTTTCATCATTATTTTTACACTAGTGAAACAGAACTCAGGTTATCACATCTGACATCGGTTAAACAAAAATTTAATGAAAGTGTCTCCGAGTACATTAAGCGCTTTAGAAATACTAGAAACCGATGTTTTAGCCTCAACATTTCTGAGAGGAATTTGGCCGACCTCGCTTTTAACGGCTTACACTCCGAACTCAAGGAGAAGTTGGATGGCCATAATTTCCTCGAGGTTAGCCAAGTTATGGAGAGGGCTCTGGTCCAAGAGGGCCGAGTCAAATCTAAGAGTGGCATCAAAACTCTTAGTGAGCCCAAGGCCGAGATACACATCGTAGAGCAATCTGATGAAGAGCCATCGAAAGAAGAAGATGACTCGGCCGACATATACACAGTAGAATGAACCTGGTCTAAAGAGTCTAAAATGGTCACTTGCTTTGAGCTACGGCCGTCACCCACGAAGAGTCGGCCTAGTAAAGTTAAATACTCTTTTGATGTGACCAAATGCAATATAATATTTGATTTTTTACTGAAGAACCAGCTCCTCAGGTTACCTAAAGGTCACATCATTCCAACCGTCGATGACCTAAAAAAACGTGCTTACTGCAAGTGGCATGATTCACATTCCCATTCTACTAATGATTGCAATGTTTTTTGTCGGTAGGTTCAATCAGCCATAGATGAAGGACGGTTGAAAATAGGTTCTAGCCCTAAGATGAAGATAGACCAAGACCTCTTTCCCATGAACAATGTTGATCTCGACGGGAAAAATGTGTTTATTCGGCCCGAACAGGCCGAGTCATCCAAAGGAAAGGTAGTCGTCATTGGAGATCCTCGTCCATGCACACTCGTGCCGAAGAACCCTGAAGTAGGAGTGTGGAAAGTGAATGTTGACACGTCATCTTTGGCTAAATCCCACAGAAAGCCGGAGATAAATTTTGGGATGCTGCTCTAGAAGCATAATAGGAGGACCAAAAAGACGCATACTCGGCCAGGACCTCCGATGAGGCCGAACCCTCCGCAGAAAGGCGAGTTTGGCCTGCAATGGAATAGACCACTAGAACCACTATTTCCTCCACCACCGTATCACCTATCGATGGCACAGTGGCCTCCATGTTACTTTACGCCTCCCGGGTACCCCGCTCCTTATTACATTGCTCCTTTTGTGCATCCCGGATTTCATAACATGTAGGGGCATATGGACGCGTCGAGGAGCAATGTCTTCACTTGTTATATGGCTATTGGCGCAAAAGATTACGCTAATAGGTTCAGAAAATTAAGTGTGCAACAAACGAAGTGTTTGTTTTAAGTAAACTATTCCAAGCCTCCGGAAATGGATAATAGCTTGAGATAGTTCGAAGTGTGTATTGAATATCTGAATATATGATGTCTCTTATAGGGAAGGAAGGGGTGTATTTATAGGTAAAATCTCTAGGGGAAAGACCTTTTTACCCCTTAATTACAACCGACATAGTGGATACTATTTCAGTATCCCTTATAGGGCTAATATGGTAAAACATATCCGAAGGATGTTGATAAGGTAGACGTCCCATCCTCCTAGATGTTTTCCACTTTGGAGTGGAAGCCTTTCGGAGGGTCTCTTCGGACCTAAACCTGAACGGACCCTTCGTTTTCAAACCTAGTAATCTGGAGGTAAGTCTTGAGCTTCGATATTAGACTTGCATTTATCTTGAATGCATGGCTCATTAGCTTGGAATCTTGGAGGATCATGAGGATGAAGTATTTTCCCCCAACAATAGCCCCTCGAATACGCTTCTTCGAATAGCTTGTACAGCAAGGAGAGCAATATACGCAAGAAATATTTTCATGCTCAGGAACTTAGAAAAAATCAAGGTATTATAACCATTCGAAGCATCTTTGGTATCGGAGGCGTATTGAATCTAGGCTTCAGACTCGAACCTCCATACAATAGCTTCGAAAGAAAATGAACCGTTATGATGGCAGTGCGTCACAGAGAGCCGTTACTTTTGTACCTTTATCCCTCAAATAGTCGTTTAGACTTTTCGAGAAAGCAACAGTCGCGCAAGTTTTTACCGCGGGTTCACATTACTTCACCTTTGGCCCCACCTGTCATTGATGTGGGTTGGATCTGCAAATGTGAAAACATATACGAATCGCGCCGAACAAGAACATAGCGGTTATAAAAGAGGAAAGAGAACGATTGTGAAAATTTTTTACAGAACTTTTGTGCTTCGACTTTTCCCTACTTCCATCTTCAACCTTCCTCTTCAAGATTCTTGAGCATTCCATCGATGGCGAGAACCAGTGCGAAGGTGCCGATGCGGCGGTGATCTTGGCGCAGCGGCAAGCTTTGGCCGCATCCGCGGCAGTGGCATTGGTGGGTTCTTCGAGCGTCTCCTAGCCTAAGGATCCACGGGAACTCTGCTTGCCATCCAAAAATCCATTGAAGCAGACGTTCTTTCTATGGTAATCGACCAGCACGGCAGAGTCCGTTGAGGAAGCGGTGAACAGCAAGTTGGACCAGGAATGAGGACTCGAATCCCTTGGGAAGAAGTGATACCAGCGCTGAGGAGTGGAGAAGTGGTTTGGCTTTCTTTGAAGCAGGACTAGGGCTTCCTTTGATCGATTTCCTGGAAGAGGTTCTGGAGATGTTCCATGTCACCCTGCCGCAGCTATCTCCGAATGCCATAGCTAGGTTGGCAATCTTCGAGTGGGCTCTCCAGGATGAAGGGTGCGAGGGGAGGTCCGAAGTGTTCACGGCAACCCACGAGGCTTCATGCCAATCCAAGCCACATGATAGGCCCGGAGACTCCAAGTTACTGGTGGCCTTTGGGAGCGTCAATTTCCATCTCCAGAAGGAGCATGTGAAGAATTTTCCTGCAAAAGCAATCAACGACCGGTGGTATTCCAACTAGATACTCCGGTGGTTATATGTCGAGGTGGGAAAAGATTCTAGCCTAGCGGGTCCCCTGCAAGAGATATGGTACTTGAGGGAGGCAGAGGTGACTCCGGACCCAAGTCTGCTTTCAACGCGACTTGGGTTATTGTCTTCAGTGGCCAAGCGCATGAGTATGCGAGACTTGGCGGAGGAGATCATTGCCCTCCGGATACCTCCACTCAGGGCCAACTGGCCTGTTGTGTTTTAGAGCGCTTCGGAGGGGGAGCTTCAAGCTCTAGGTAATACTTCAATACCTCCTTTATTCAGATTAGTCATGGAAAATATCTGTAGTATTCTTAACAAATTATTACCTCATTTCAGCGGCTCTGTTAGCGCTGGCTCCAAAGCAGATAGCTCGGGCTAAAGAATGGGTGCTTAGAGCCCCTACCATAGTGGAGAAGCAGTGGAGGATCGAGCTGGTTGGGAGCTGAGAACGCTCCAACTGAGTGTGGAGTGCGCTCGAAATGGGGGCTCCTCCTCTTCCAAGCTTCGACCCAAGAGGATTAGTCTCTCAAAAGAGGAAGGCTGCTGCTGGGACCTCCAAGGTCGCAAGGACTCTGGTAAAGAAGGCGCCGCGGAAGGCCAAGCTCCCTTCACCTCCGGCATCTCCATCTTCGCTCGAAATTTGAAGCTCTTCTTCGGAGGAGTCTGAAGAGGAGGATACTTCATAGGTCCGGATGGGGAAGGAGCTTGAAGCTCTTTTGATGGAGGGAGGCAAAGAGGATTCTCGGGTTGGGACCGAGGATCCACCTCGGTTAGAAGTTGGAGCAACTCCGATGGCCAAAGAGGAGGCGACGATCCGCCCTGAACCTACCGCGGTTCAGGGAGCGGATCTAGAAGGTACCAGTTCCCCAGTGATCGGAGTTGTAGTGACAGAGGTCAGGGCTTCGACATCTGCTACTCCGGCACAAACTTCGGGGGAGGAGCTCGTGGAATACCTCAAAATGTATGAATTTTTGGGGGATCCCGCAATCCTCCCTCAAAATCTAGACGGAGGTAAGCCTTCGATCTTTATCCCTTGAAGTTGCTGAAATAATTTCATTGTAATAGTAATATCTTAATAGATGATTGACGAATACCTTATGTTTGTAGATGCTTCAAGGAGCAATATGGCTCTGGCCCAAGACGGAGCTTCGGCTCCAATTGGGGATGAGGCTCCAGCTATAGAGGTAGCTCTAATGATGGGAGTTACTTCTGGTGGAGCCGCTTTGGCCGAGGGAGTCACTCTTGAAGGGGGATCTACACCAACTGAGATGGTGGCTCCTTCGGTCCTTGCGCCGGGGAGAGGTAAAGGCAAGACTTAGCCTGGGCATTTCCCCTCTTTGACGATGACGCCATCGATGAATGACCATTCGGTGGGTGCTTTGGAAGAAGACCTGGCCGAAGATGATTAGAGGGCTCTGTCCTGGCTCCCGCTACTGGCTCCATTCTTGGAGCAGCGGACAGGGCTCTGGTCTCTCCTAGAACCTTTGGCTGAAAAGATCCAGGAGGTTGGTAGCTCTGAGCTGGTCTTTGTTTTGAGTGAGGCCAGTGGACCGGAGCTAGACCTAGCCCTCGAAAGGGCTACCCTCTAGGTATGCAACAAACATAAAGCACGTTTAATTTATAGAAATTACATCGTACTTACTTTGATTTTTGCAGCAATTTGTTCTTGCTAGAGCGGCAGCGACTTCCAACGAGCTCGAGACTAATCGGCTCAAAAGGAAGGTTATAGTGCTTCAAAGGGCCCTTAAAGGCTCTGAAGACAAGTCCCTGCGACTGGAGGAAGAAATCCTTAAAGAGCAGAGGACAATGGCTATGGCTGAAGAAGCGCTCCGAATGGAGCAGCAAGCTCATGCCAACCTTGCCTCTTCAATAAAAGAACTTCAAGCGGAGCGTATGGTGCTGAAGGCTGAAATTGAGAAGCTTTGAGCAGCGGAGGCGACTTCCAGAGCTGAACTCGTAGAGCTCCGATGGTCACTTCAGAAAGCGATGTCTTAGAAGAATTATTTAATGTTAAAGACAACCAAATCTCCTCGCTCTCTACCGAATTGACAAGGGCCGAAAAGAGGTATGGCTTGGTGCCTGATCAGACCATGGACACCCTCAGGGGTGTCTTGGAATACTTCGGAACAGTGTGCCCATCTTATTCGGTTGCTGCGGATGAGCCCCTCGACCGAACGCTCAAGATGATCCAAGCAGCGGCTAAGATGATGAAAGGATCTGGTACTCGCTATGGAGAGATATCCGGGCAAGTAG
This sequence comes from Zizania palustris, assembly GCA_019279435.1. Classification (NCBI taxonomy): domain Eukaryota; kingdom Viridiplantae; phylum Streptophyta; class Magnoliopsida; order Poales; family Poaceae; genus Zizania; species Zizania palustris. The sequence continues at coordinate 5,215,692 of JAAALK010000086.1, read as the reverse complement.
CCGGGATTGGAGTCCTTCGAAATCTCGAAGCCGTCGGGGTCTCTGTTGCTTTAGTGAATGGTTCGACGCCGGCAAGCCTCTCCGATGAAGGCTTGCTGTGACCATCATTGGACGTGGCTTCGGCTTAGGAAGCCTTCCGGGCGACCTAGAAAGCAGACAACGAAGTTACGGCCAGGGCTTGGATCGACGAAGCCCGTCGGTAGAGGCAAGTTCAGACAAAACCTTTGGCTCCAACTCCGCCAACCGCTCCGCCTCTGGACCCGAAGGTCTAGTTTCTAGGGCGCTTAATTATGTACAAGAGATCTTGTAATGCTCTCTTATTTCAATGAATGAAAAGTTTATAAATGAAAAGTCTTCGCTTGAATGTTTGTTTTTAGGTTTTGCTACATGCTTCAGATCCTGATTTCGACGTATTAGAGTTTAATGAAGGGCTTCGCCAGCAATGGGCTATCCTCGAAAGATTGAGGCCTTACAGGCGCTCACAATTTTCGGTTCCTCAAGGGGAGCATGGGGAAATAGCACCTGATGTTTGTAGCGAAGTTCTTTCTTATATTAAGGAAGAGGATAAGTAAGTGGCATCTTCATCTTCAGAATATGTAAATTGGTCTGACTCGGAGTACCAAGTTGAAGACCCAACGGAGGCTAGCTCCGAACGACTTCTAACCTGGGTCGAACTTCAAGAAGAGCAGAAAAAGTTGGGGGCTTCGAAGAAGAAGGGTAATCGAACCAAAAGAAAGGTTTTGAGAACTCCAGGCTCTAAAGACCGAACTGGTCCCGGAGGTACCTCTAGAGGTCGGAGAGGTCTCCACTTTTATTTAGGTTTAGATAAAAAAATTTCCTAATGTAATACAATCTGTTGAGTAATATAAACTAGAATGCTTCGAAATTGTCTCGTTATCTCCTAGCCCCTCTCTGAGGCTAAGCACCTTCAAATTTCGTTCTAACGTGGTTACGCACAACGATCATGATGTTAAAGAGTACAATTTTACTGCTTTATTTTTGGCTGCTCGGAGCCCCTGGTCATGTCAAAGAGGAACTAAGGACTCGCTAGGGACCTCGAAAATTCTTTCGAATCCATTAGTTCGGAGTCTGAAAAGGATAACTTGGTACTCTTTTTAGAATGTGGTCGCTTCGGACTCTTTTTTGGACTCTTTTTTCAAGTTAATTGCTTGGAGTCCGTATCATTTGGTCACTTTGGACTCTTTTTACGGATGCTACCAAGTCGGTGGCTGGGAATCTGCTTTTTGTGGTCTCCTTCGACTCTTTTTACGGATGCTTTCAAGCTTGTTGCTCGGAATCTGTATTATTTGGTGTCTTTGGACTCTTTTTACGGATACTATCAAGCCAATGGCTTGGAATCCGCTTTTTATGTAACTTTCACTACAACAATCCAGGCAACTTCCGTCGGCATTTGGCTGATGGAAGCGGGTAGACGAAAGTTAGCGCCGAACTCGACCACGTCAGCAGAGGCACGCTAACTTCCATCGGACAGCCTGGCCGACGGAAGTTAGCCTTTCTGCCCACGTGGGCGAAAGCAGCTAACTTCTGTCAGCTATGGTCAAAGTCGACGGAAGTTAGCTGGTATTTTTTTCCCTGGATCCCCTACTCACACTCACATCCAACCACAATTTATATCACATTCACATATAACATCCAAAATCACATTCAAACTTCACATATAACATCCAAAATCACATCTCACATCCAAATTCACATCCAAACATCACACATCACATCTAAAATCACATAACAGAACTAAATTCACATCCAAAGTCACAGTACACATCTGAATTCACATGTACCATCCAAATTCACATACAAAGTCACATATCACATCGAGATTCACATTCAATGTCACATTTGTCCATATACTCACTGATCGCCCACCTCGTGGGCATCGCCGTTGCCTCCCGCTTCATCCACATTTGCCCCGGAGGCTCTATCCTGACCAGGCGTATGTAGACTCTGAAGAAATAGACAAAATTAGAGAACAAACTCAACTAACCTTCTAAACGCTAACTTAAGTATCTCAAGTAACGATATGAAAAGAGGTACCTCAGGTTATGTAGGAGGAACAAATGGAAGTGGTGGTGGCGGGTGAGGTAGTGGCTGAAACAAGGACATGTCAAATCCACCATGTTGCTGGGCTATCTTCTACACATGTTTTAATGCAATCAGTTAGTTCTAAACCTATTGTTGAATACTTTTTAACTGCAACACTGCAAACTAAACTTACTTGGATCATCGCCTATTGTTGTGCTAAGCAGACGGTATAGTACTCTTGTTGTTGCCTGCTGTGCTCGTCGCACTGCCTCATTTCCTCCCTCAGCTGAACCACCTCTGGGTTTGCTTCTGAGTGACGATGGCAGGAGCCAACTCCGATGGAGCTCTGCGATGACTGAGCTGACTTCTGAGCTCTCACCGCTCTCAAGTCAATAACTCCATTGAACATGGAGTACCTACAACATTGAATGAGTTAGTTACCATTACAATACCATACACAAAACATTGATAAAAACAATGTCTCACCGTTCATGGCTTTTTCCACCTCCACTGGAGTACACAGCCATTTGGTCGATAGGTTCTCTCTGCCAATCATAGTCCTCTCCATGGAGTCGAACCATGTGTTCACCATACTGCGCCTGCAAAAAAGAACATGTCCGATTAGACGGAGAAAAATGAAATTACGCAAACTCTTAACATTGCTAACATCTCACCAAATGGTCCGTGGCTGACTGGCTACACAAGACATTTGGCTGTGTAGGATCGCTTCCTTTGTGACCAGAAGCATACACCTCGATGTCACTTTGCACGTTGCCAGATTTAGCTTCATGTTCAATAGAAATGAGTTATTCGCATTACAATGTATCTATAGATAGAGTGACAGAAGGAGGTCTTACCATGCGTTTAGCGTGGTGAATATGTCCATCGGCACCATATCTGTGCTTCAGATCCGTCCCACGGCATTGTCTTTTCTGCTCGGAAGTCTTCTTGAATGCAGCTGAAGACCAAATCTTGCAGAACTCAAAATATGCATCCTCGTGGTTTGCAAACCACGGAATCCTCACCTGAACAAATATGCTATTTGTATTATATGACAACAAATCTCAACAATCGAAGATTAAAAAAGTTAGAATTGTTTACCGAACGGTATTGTTCTTCAGTCAAGTATATTGTGGATGCACACATCGCCTTGCTCATTCATTGCCCTAGCTTATCCTTGTAGTACGCATTGTTCACTTGAATGCGGGCATATGAAATAGCATCATTCACCACCTTGTGTGCATTATTGTTGAAGACTTGAAGGGCATGATTATGGTGATTGCCTGATTCTAGCAAGCAAAAGCTTAACTGCAAAAGTCATGATTAGTAAAGTGTTGTAACTCAAAAAGCTTTGTGTTAAAACTAAAAGAAGATTGAAAAAACACATACCCAAAAGTCATGAGACACCGCCCCCTGAGCAGTTCTGTGGCGCCCGTCAGGAGAAAACCGGTACTGGTCCCATGTCTGGCATAGAACCCGCTCACCGGTCGGCATTGTCAGCAGCCCTGGGTAGTGCAGACGACATAGGTTACCCAATATCTGGTTAACCTGCCTGACCATCGAAGTGCCGTCAAACCAAGAGTCAATCCAAGATCTAGAAATACATAATAAATAGAGTCAGTTTACTGAAAGAAATTTTGTGAAAAAAGCAAAACAACATAGTATTAGACTTACCCATCACCTATAAGCGTAATCTTGATCTTAGCTCCACTGGAGGAGACTACTGGTGGGGCGACCAGGTGGCTCGTCCTAAAAGTTACTGAGGACCCAGAAGCCTCAGCCCCTCCTCCTGACCCGTACCCTCCGGGTCATCCCCCTGCCCCGCACTCTCCGGGTCATACCCTTGCCCCGCACCCTCCAGGTCATCCCCGTGCCCCGCACCCTCCGGGTCATCCCCCTCCTGCCCCCACCCATCGGATCATCCTCATGACCCGCACTCTCCAAGTGTTCTTCCTCCTACAAAATAGTATTAAAACAATTAGTAATAGTTTATAACTGGCATAAAAATCAATTTGAAAGTTACCTCATCATCTAGTTGAAATGCAATAGGCCGGCGAATTAATGTCGGAGCTATGCATCTCAGGAGCTGCTCTTGACGATGTCTGTTTGAAGAAGAGGAACTACCCTGGAATAGGGTGTCCTCCTGAGTCATCGGTGTACTCACCAGAGTACTCACCGATGTACTCACCAAGCGGAAGAGCTTCATCGTGACACTCTTCACCTTTTTCGACATCCTGTTCAAAACAAGCACAAACGAGCATTTATTAGTACAGAAGGTTTGAACATATGAAAAAACATGTAATATGAAGTATATTACATATGCATGTATAAAAACAATTACTTGTCAATTATCATCAAAATCAGGATCAATTTGTCCTTTTCTCCCCAAAGCACGACATGTTACTTTTTTCTTCTTATGTTGGTGTTTCCTTTTCTCGGGAACTGCTACATCATTAGAATCGCCGAGAAAAGAATCTGCTGGCGATTCTAGCTCTACATTAAACGAAGTCGGCAATGCATCATCTTGGTAAACCTCATCAACTTCTTCAACCTCTAATTGATAAGCGCCATCACTAGGGGTGTGTAAACGTTCCTGAGGATTCACTTTGTAGACTACCCACCAAGAACTTAGTTTTTCACATGGGTACGACATATAATACACGTGATCGACTTGGTCAGCAAGGACAAAATTATCGCAAACACATAATTGTTCCGCGTGTTTGACTTCAACCATCCCAAATTGGTTTTCTCGAGTACCATGTTTAGGGTCAAACCAATCACAATTGAAGAAGACTACTTTAATCTCCTTATTCCTGGCAAAATTGTACTCAATTATATTTTTGATGATTCCATAATACATAGTTTCGTGTCCTTGTCCATCAACGACCCTTGTAACAACTCCAGTATTAGTTGTTGCCTCCAGAGGTCGATATGCTTCAAAAATAGTTGAACGGAAGTGGAAACCATTAACATCATAGCGACTGTAACTTTTGGCACTAATACTTCCGTAAGAGAGCTTTTGCAAGTCTATATGTACATTGTCAGCGAGCACGCACTGCAAATCATACGAGATTATAAGATAATTAACCTAATAGAGTAAAATAATACGTGTCACAAAAGGTAAGGATTTACATTTTCTCTGAACCAAGTGAGGAAACTAGGCCCGCCATTTACTCCTTCTCGACGCAATTTATCTAATTGCTTCTCCGTTGGTTGACGACCGGATGTCAAGTATTTTGAATCAAACATACTGTCATTGTAACGAATAGGTAAACAAACGGGTATAAAATTTGGAGGTAAAATATAAAACTAAAAAGAATTTACTTACGCGAAATATTGTTCCATCTCTTCCATATTTGAGTACATGTAGAGCAAGGCATATGTTCGTTCTTCCTGAGTTACATAATATGTCGTGGAGACACCAACAGTTATGCCCTTGCACCCAAAAATTTGGAGATCACTACAAGGATGGTCTTCATCCATATGGTACCGTGTAGCAGGTGTGTTGATATTGTGATGCTCAGCGAAGTATACACTAGTGAAGTATGCTATTTTTTCAATTTAAATTCTTCTGTGATGCAACCTTCAACTCTGGCCTTATTACCAACCATCGCTCTAAGCTTCTTTAGGGACCTTTCAATGTGATACATCCACCTATATTGCACAGGGCCACCTACCTTAGCTTCATATGGCAGATGAACCGGTAAATGTTGCATTGAATTGAAGAACCTTGGAGGGAATATTTTTTCCAATTTACATAAAAGCACCGGGATCTCTTTCTCTAGCATCTCCATCATATCTTTCTTAATTTCTTTTGCACAAAGTTGTCTATAAAAATGGCTCAGCTCAGCTAACGTCTTCCACACATCATCATTCAGGTACCTGCGAAACATTATAGGAAGGAGTCTTTCCATTATTATGTGGTAATCATGACTTTTCAATCCATTTAATTTCCATGTCTTCAAATTCACAGCTCTTCTAAATCCCGCGGCGTAACCATCTGGGAATTTCAAATTTTTCAACCACCTCATTACTTGTTTTTTCTTTAGGTTTTAAACAAAATGGGGCATGTGGCTTGCCACCACTATTCGTCAACTCAAGGGTTAGTCGATTACAAATCTTAGCTAAATCTCTTCTCGCCTTTACATTATCTTTTATCCTGTCTGCAAAATCCATACATGTACTTATAATCCATACATGTACTTATAATGCTTTCACCAACATTACGTTCCTGATGCATAACGTCAATGTTGTGCATCAGAATTAGTGATTTGACATACGGTAGGTCTGATAAGCCACATATGTGGGTCCAATTATGTTCGGTTCCGAATCCTACAAATCCATCCTCATTTTCATTAAGGACCAACTCATTCAGCATATCAACGATTTCTCTACCATTTAAACGCCTTGGTGGTCACTTTACAACAACATTGTCCTTCTTGAAATTGTTCCTCTATAACCTAAATGGGTGATTCATGGGCAAAAAGCATCTATGACAATCAAAGTAACAAATCTTTCCCCCGAAGTTCAGACGGAAACAATCTGTGTCCTTCGGACATATCGGACATGTCAACCTTCCATGACAACTCCAACCAGAAAAAATACCATATGCCGGAAAATCGTGGACCGACCACAGATAGGCAACTCGAAGATTGAATTTTTGCTTCTGGTCATAGTCATATGCTTCAACTATTTTCCACAATTGTTTCAACTCTTCAATTAAGGGCTTCGACATCACATTTAGGCATGTTCCAGGATGCTCTGGACCGGGTATAATGAGACACAGGAACATAAATTCATATTTCATACAAAACGAAGGTGGAAGGTTGTATGGAATAGCAAACACAGGCCAACAAGAGTACGACGATGCGGTTACATTGAAAGGCGTGAATCCATCTGTTGCCAACCTGATGCGAACATTCCTTGCATCACTAGCAAAGTCTGCATGAAAATCATCTAGAGCCTTCCATGCCTCACCATCATATGGGTGGACCATTACTTGATTATTCTCACGTACACCTTCTTTATGCCATCGCATATGTCTAGCGGTTTTCTTTGAGAGAAACAATCGTTTCACCTGAGGTGTAAGAGGCATGTAACGAAGTTGCTTATGAGCAACCTTTGTCGTCACCTTCTCTCCGTCTTTGTTTATGACCTCTATGAATCTCGGTTTACCACATTTTAAGCATTTCACCTCATTCCTATGTTCTTTCCAGAAAAGCATACAATTATCTCGGCACACATCAATCTTCTCATACTCCATACTGAGAGCAGAAATCATTTTCTTTGACTGGTACATGTCTTTTGGCACCTTATGGTTCATAGGAATGATATCGCTGATCAGATTCAAGAGCTCCTCATAACAATTGTTGGGGAATGCAAACTTTGACTTAATGGCCATAAGACGGGTCACGAAAGCGAGAACGCTTACGGTGGTGTGCTCATGCAACGACTCTTCTGAAGCTCGAAGGATGTCAAAAAACTTTTGAACCTCCGGTGTTCGAGGATCCTCGGGGTTTGATTCAAACTCCGGTCGTATAGCATCAAGCATCTCATCCATTCTATCGTCAGCAACGCTATCATCTTCTTGTTCCACTACTAATACCGTTTTTCACGGCCTGTCTCGCCGTGAAAAGTCCAAACTTCATAACCTGGCACGAAACCATATTTGCAAATATGGAATGACAACGTCCTCTTGTCTTGCCAACGAGAATTTATGCACTTCATGCATGGGCACCTCGCGCCAGTGTTTGTTGTCAAAGCGAATGCACTATCAACAAATTTCTCAGCGTTGATTACCCACTCCCTCATGTGAGCTCCACTTTTCATCCAACCACTATACATCCACCGTCGGTCGTCCTCAGCCATTCTATAGGCAAAACATTCATTCAATCGAGAATGCATCATAAGTACCACGGGCCTATGTCTATAGGAAAATATAGGTCCTAAACCCACCCAAGAGTGACCGACAAAACGTTTGAACGAAATTTCAGCAGCATAACCCCGTTGTTCTCCAATCCCACGCCTGATAGTGGTGCAATGGAGAACAACAAGGTTATGTCACTGAAATCTCATTCGGACTCATGACTCATCATAAAGACCACGATGTGTCGCCCACTCCGAGGCTATCCAAAAAGGGACAATTCCGTACCTACACATCTCACATGCATGACACGTGTGAGACATGTTGCTCCGAAATGGGTGACAGATAGGTTTTGTTACACTATTTACGTTTTTGTCAAATAAAAAATTGCATACGAAAAGAAATATATATATAAGAAAGTATATATATAATACTAATCACCCAATGAAATCATAAAAAACTATAAATTAATACAATAATATAATTAGAATCATATATACATAATATCACAACATATATTGCATATGAAAAAAGAACATCGCATATGAAACATATTTAAAAGCGTGAAACATATGTAAAAGTACTATATTAATACATGACAAAATTTACAAAATTCATATATGTAGCACAAAAATACCAAGAAGCAAATTATACTGAAAAACATCTAAGAAACCTTTATAAAGCAAGATGCATACTATCATTCAAAATTTCAATATTTTGAAATCTAGTACAATTAAAATCTCTATGCTACTAAGTTGTTTCAACCACACCGACAATATCATATCATGCACAAATAAAAGCAAAAAAATTAAAGCCGAAAAAAATTACTTAATCGTCGGGCGGTGACAGGCGGCAGCGATGGGCGACGGTGTCTAGAGGCCGGTGGATGGCCGGCGATGATCACGGTGGCACCGGATGACGGACGGCAAAAGCCGAATCAGGGGTGGCGGCCGTCGGCCGATGGCAGCGGGCGGCGCGGACCGGCGGCAGCGGGGGCGGGCGGCGGGGGCAAGCGGCGGCGGGCAGGGGGGCGTGCGGTGGCGGGAGGTCGATAGCGGGCGGAGGCGGGCGGCGGGGGCAGGCGGCGGCGGGGACAGGCGGCGGCAGATGTCGAGGGCGTGCGGTGGCGGGTGGTAGCGGGTGGCCGCTCGGGCCGGTGGGGCACTAGCGAGCGGCGGCCTGCGGCGGCGGCGGGGATTAGGTTTCCCTGTATGCGTGCGCGGGGTTGGAGATTATATCCCTTAACTTCCGTCGGCTTTAATGGTGGCCGACGGAAGTTAAGGGATCTCTATCGGTCGAGAAAAAATCCCCTTTAATTTCCGTCGGCCGCTGTGAAAAGCCGATGGAAGTTAAATTAACTTCTGTCGGCTTTTCGAAAAGATGACGGAAGATAAAATAACCGACAAAATTTTATCATTTTCTTGTAGTGTTTCCCACCTTGATGGATGCTTTGAACCGGTGGTTCGAAGTCCGTAAATTCGGTTCGAATGAATAATACTTATCTCCACAATCAGCTCTGTTCTCCCAATGCGTCCACTAGAAGTAGGACTCATCTTGAGAATTATGCATTACTCGAACCATAAGCTTTATTTATTTATAAAGTGTTTACAAATGATTACAAGATGCTCTGCATGCCATGCATGTTTTAATTCTTCACCTTCTAAATTAGCTAATTTAAAAGATCTGGGGTGTCCTGAATGAAGGATGATATATGGACCTTCCCATTTATTTCCTAATTTCCCTGGTGCGATAATGATTCGCAAAACTAAATGACCCGGGTTTAATTCATTAAGTTTAATTTTCGGATCATACCAAGTCTTCGTCTGATGTTGATACTTCGTTAGGTTAGCAACAGCTCGAAGCCTTGTTTCGTCCGTTAAGTCCAGTGAAGCTTGTCTTTCATCTTCTGTTTTAGGTTCGATAGTGCGAAGGGATCCTCCTTTAAGCTCCGTTGGCGTCATGGCTTCATCTCCAAATAGTAACCTGAAAGGGGTAAAACATGTGGACCTTACTTGAGTGGTCCGAATGGACCATAAAATCTTTGGGAGTTCTTTGATCCACGACCCCTTTGCTAATACTACTATCTTTCGATTCAAGCCTGATAAAATATTACCATTAGCTCGCTCGACGGCTCCGTTAGATTGAGGATGACAGACAGTTGCAAAACACATTTCTATGCCAAGACCTTCGCAGAACTCTCTAAAGGGTTCGGCATCAAATTGGGTGCCATTATCGATTATCAGCTGTCGAGGTACTCCGAACCTGCATATAATATTCTGCCAGAAAAAAAAATTGTACATTTTTTGAAGTGATAGCTGTGAGGGGTTCTGCTTCAACCCATTTAGAAAAATATTCAATTACTATCACTACGAATTTTAAACTTCCTTTTGCCATTGGAAAGGGGCCAATGAGATCCATACCCCACCGGGCCATTGGCCACACCGGAGCAATAACTTGAAGGGGTGCTGGCGGACGATGACTCCGTCTTCCCATCCATTGACAACCTTGACAGGTGTGGACTAAAGCCTCTGCATCAGCTACTATTGTATGCCAATAAAGCCCCTGGTGAAGTGTTTTCCCTTCCAAGGCTCGAGGGGCAATATGGCTACCACAAAGGCCTTCATGAATTTCTTGGAGTATATATTGGCCCTCAGCTTGGGAAATACATCGGAGTAGGGGAGAAAATACTCCGGCCTTGTAAAGAATACCGTTGATAATATGATAATTCCGGATTCTTAATTGCAATCTTGATAGCTTCGGGCCTTCAGGCAAGTTAGCTTCGCCTTGGAATAATTCCATAATTGAACCCCGTCAGTCGGTGTTTGGTATGCAAAGGACCTCCGTAGGGGGAGTTGGGGCACCGAAGGAGAAGCAAGATCTTCATAAAAAGCCCCTTCTGGAATATCTATGGCTCCGGCTGCAGCTTTTTCCAAGATACCATCTTGTGCATTGTCGGCTCTTGGGATGCTTCGAACAAAAATCCCTTTAAATGTTGTTTCAATTTTGCGGATTTCTTCTAGGTATTTAGCAAGTTGCGGATGCCGAACATGGAAACTTTTATCAACGTGCCCTGCTACAATTTGGGAATCTATTTTTATAAAAACTCTTGTAGCACCAAGGGCACGTGCCTTGCGAAGACCTAGCAAAATTCCTTCATACTCCGCAATATTTTTGGTGGACTTAATGTTGAGCCTTACGGAGCCCTGAAAGTGAAATTATCACTACTCTGACACCTTCTCCGGATGCTTGAAAAGCTCCATCGGAGTATATGGTCCATATTCCTTCACTTGACTCTTCCAGAGCCCATACTAAAGATGGAGTCCATTCTGCTACAAAATCAGCCACCACCTGTGACTTGATTGATGTTCTTGCTACAAAGGAGATGCCGAAAGGTGCTAGCTCGACGGCCCATTTTCCAATTCTCCCTGTATAATCTTTGCTTTGAAGCATATTTCCCAGAGGATAAGAAGTTGGTACAATTACATTATGTGCTAGAAAATAATGTCGTAATTTCCTCGAAGCCATCACTAGAGCATAAGTGAATTTTTCCAATTTGGAGTATCTGGTTTTTTCTCCGGATAAAGCTTCTGATACAAAATATACTGAATTTTGTACCAACTTCCCATTGAAATCCATTTCTCGAACGAGGACCGCACTGACAGCGGAGCCCATAGCGGCAAGATAGAGGAGAAGAGTTTCGTCTGCAATGGGCATAGTGAGTGTTGCAAGGCTGCTGAGATAATCTTTAATAGCATCAAAACTCTTTTGGCACTCTAGTGTCCATGCAAAATCTTCGGACCCTTTCAAGGTTTTGAATATTGGGAGGCTCCGCTCTGCAGACCTTGCCAGAAATCTGCTAAGGTCTCTGAGGCATCAGGTAAGCTTCTGAATTTGCTTCAAATTTTTCGATGGAACCATTTTTTGTAGTGCACTTATTTGAGTTGGGCTAGCTTCGATCCCCCTGCTCGAAACTAAATACCCTAACAATTTCCCAGCTTGAGCTCGAAAAATACATTTTTTGGGGTTGAGGCGAACTCCACATGCTCAGAGGCTCTCAAAAGTTTCTGCTAAATCTAGACTATGTTGGTGCTTTAAAGCACTCTTTATTACAATGTTATCCATATAGGCTTCGACATTACGGCCTATTTGGTGACCTAGAGCTTTAGCAATTAATCTTGAAAAAGTTGCTCTGGCATTTCTCAAGCCGAAGGGCATTCTTACATAGTAAAAGACTCCCGAAAGAGTTACAAAACTTGTCTTGGTTTCATCTTCGTGTTTTAACCATATTTGATGATATCCGGAGTACGCGTCGAGGAAGCTCAAGAGCTTTGAACCAGCAGTGGAGTCGACTAATTGATCAATGCAGGGCATGGGGTAGGGGTCATGTGGGCATGCTTTATTTAGGGATGTGAAGTCAATGCACATGCACCATTTTCTGGAGGCCTGCTTCTTGATGAAGACTGGGTTGGCTAACCACTCCGTATGAGCCACTTCTCTAATGATCCCGACCTTCAATAATTTTTCCACTTCTGCTTTAGCAAGGCTTGCCCTCTCTATTGATAATTTATGGAGCCTCTGGCGAACAGGTTGAACCCTTGGGTTGACGAGTAGGCTATGCTCAATGATACTTCGATCAACTCCCAGAATGTCTTCATCGGACCAGGCAAAGACATCCAAATTTTCTCTAACTACTTCTTCTAACGAAGTAGCAATTTCCGGAGGCAATTCCTTGCCAAACTGGATATGATAATCTTTGTCATATTTTACAATGATATTAGTTACAATTTCTCCTTCGGGGCTTGGCCTAAGGGAGGACTTCTTTGAAAATTCACTTGACACAGGAATATCCTCTGAATGGTCTTGCACATTATTTATCTGCCGACGGTCAAGAGGTGGATCATGCCCATACTCTGCCCTTCGTGCTGCAGCTTAGTCACCAAAGACCGTAAGTACTCCTCCTTGCGTGGGCATCTTAAGGCATAGATAATTATGATGTGCCACAGCTCCGAATTGATTTAACATGCCCCTTCCGAAGATGACATTATAGGCATATGGGGCATCAACTACATCGAAAATCACCTCCTCCGTTCTAGCCAGGAGCCCCTCTCTGAAGGCAACCTCGAGGCCTATTTGGCCAAGGGCATCGAGAGGAGGTCCTGCGAAGCCTTGAAGCGGTCGAGCTGCTGGGAGAAGATGTTTCCTCGGGATATAAAGTTGGTCGAAGGCTTGAACAAAGATAATATCCGCGAAGCTTCCGCCATCAACCAGCACTCTTTAGACTTCCGTTCCTACAATATGAGCAGTGATAACAAGGGGGTCCGCATGAGGAAATTTTATACCCGCTGCATCAACTGAGGAGAAAGATATAGGCACATGAGACCACTCGGGCATTTCAGCAGCCGACGAAGAGGTCCCAATATGCCCTACTTCGCGAACATACTCCCTCCTTTGCCTTTTTGGCATGCTTCCCAGGGTTCCTCCTCCAAATATGGGAAGAACCACTCTTTTACCGCGGTCTTGCGTATCTTCTTGCTTCGGAGGTGGCATAACACTGGCCACCAGAGGCTGTCTTAGAGCTTCGAAGCTATCTACACGTCTGACGGTTTGCACCAGCTCCGGACGTGCCTCGGGAGGGGCTCGGTTAGTAGTGCCTCGACCAGAGAATCTCTCGGGGTACTCGCTCCTCAGGGCTAGTATAGACTTACATGCATCGTTACCATGGCTTCGGTTCTCACTGTGGACACAGCAGAAGAAGGCCTGGCCTTTGCCATCCGGCTTCCCTGGTGGCCTCCAGCCGCTGACCTTGCTTCCTGAAGCTTGTGGATTTTTAGGGGGGAATTTCGACAAAGAGGGAGCAATGTTAAAGACTTCAGAGCGAGGATGATTTTTCCCTCTCTGTCTATCATTCCGATTATTCTCGAAGAGGGAGACTTGTGAAGAACTTGGGGGCTTCATCTCAACCTTGACTTCTTGGAGGAAAGTTGATGGAAGCGAAGTGGTTCTTCGAAGCCATCCTTCTTCAGACCTAGCATATTCTTCAAAATAGGCCATCAGTTGTGCTATTGAAGATATATGCTTCCGATGAAATTTGTCGAGGAGGCCTGCATTTTAACTCCTTCGTGCGCCGCATCAACGACGGACGATGTGGACAACCCCTTTATCTGAGACTTCATATGAGTGAAGCGCTTGAAAATTGTCGTAAGGTTTCTCCAGGTTGTAGATTCACTTAAAAAAGACTACCGGTGGACATAGGGGGCACGAAGGTCCCTTGGAAGTTATTTATAAACTTCTTTCTCAACTGCTCCCAAGATTTAATTGATCCTGGTTTCAAAGACCAGAACCAACGCAGAGCGACTCCTTCGAGCACAAGGGGGAAGCATTTCACCATTGTATCTCGAACCCCTCCGCTAGCTTTGATTGCTAAAGCATATAAATGGGGAAATTCTCCGGGATCTTCCTCTCCAGAGTACTTACAGAGCTTCGAAGTTCTAAACTATGGGTCGAAGCACACCTTTTGCAAGTCAAGGTGTAACGGAGATTCATCATCAAAAGAAGCATTCTCAGTGCTTTTTAGAATCTCAGAGGCTTCGGGATAAAAGGCGAGGTCATCATCTTGAGGCACCTCTGGAATGACGGGGGTAGCTTGAGGACGAAGCCTGTCCGTAGATTTCTGCCTCCACCTCGCCACTTCGGCCTAAAGATGGGCCATTTGGGTTGCCACATCATCAAGACGATCTTCATTTCTTCCGGAGGGGACCTCTGGGTCTTGGGAACTGAACAAATCAGTTCGGAGCATAGTCGGAGCCACAGGAAAGGCTTCGTCGGTTCGAAGCATAGACAGAGTCCCGAGACGGACTTCGTATGTTTGAGGGAGAGTATTTTTTCGGGAGTCTGGGGTGGGGGGATCACGGAAGGTCCTCCGACCTCAACGATGTTCGAAGATTTCAACCCAGAGGTCTGAGAAGAACTCCGAAGGGGACTAGTGCCTAGGCTCCATTTAGGAGGCATGGCTCTAGAAAAGGATTGGTAGAGAACGAAGTTTTTGTACTAGGTTCCCCACAGACAGCGCCAACTGTTGGCGTAAAAGATTACGCTAACAGGTTCAGAAAATTAAGTGTGCAATAAATGAAGTGTTTGTTTTAAGTAAATTATTCCAAGCCTCCGGAGATGGATAATAGCCTGAGATAGTTCGAAGTGTGTATTGAATATCTGAATATTTGATGCCTCTTACAGGGCAGGAAGGGGTGTATTTATAGGTAAAATCTCTAGGGGAAAGACATGTTTACCCCTTAATTACAACCGACATAGTGGATACTATTTCAGTATCCCTTATAGGGCTAATATGGTAAAACATATCCAAAGGATGTTGATAAGGTAGACGTCACATCCTCCTAGTTGTTTTCCACTTCGGAGAGGAAGCCTTCCAGAGGGTCTCTTCGGACCTGAACCTGAATGGACCCTTCGGCTTCGAAACTAGTAATCCAGAGGTAAGTCTTGAGCTTCGAGATCAGACCTGCATTTATCTTGATTGCATGGCTGATTAGCTCGGAATCTTGGAGGATCATGAGGATGAAGTATTTCCCCCAACAATGGCCCACCGTAAACGTGTCCAAAAGAAGTTCCTAAAGTCATCACGGTCAAGGTGGGGTCCTAGGACGTCTCAATCCCTAAGGGGCGCCTCAAAGCGAAACGGAGTCGACATAAAGAGGGGAGCCGAAGAGGGTACCTTCGGTCTGACCGTGCCCCAAGGCCGATCAGACCGCTAGCACCCCTCCGGTATGACCGGCCTACTAGGGCCGGTCCGACCAACCCGTCTCAGTCAACTGACCCAGTCCGGTCAGACCGGCCCAATAAGGTCGGTCGACCGATGGGAAGCAGGAAAATGTCCCCGTCAAGAGCAAAATTGCCGAGGCCGATCCGGGCATTCCCCCTTCGACCAAAAATTCCAGAAGCAAGTTCATGGCACACGACACTAAGCCACATCCATCGTGGCCACCTCCAGGCATGTCTAAATCATAAAAGAGGCATCTATAACGTCTTCGGGCCCAAGAGATGAGAGAGAAGAAGGTTGAGGACGAGCGGGACATTGTTTTCGAGGAAATCCGTCCCTGACCAGCCACAAAGTAGGTTTGGAAACAAAAGATAGTTGCCGTAAACAACCCATCTCCTACTCCAAGCGACGACGAGGATGATATGATGGACGACTACTACACGCCGGTCTTCGAGGGCCCCCTCCTCAGGTGATGGAAGTAGATGTCGTCATGCTTCCTATTTAGTTCTGCTGCCACAGATTGAGGCTGATGTTGGTCTGTTTGAGCGTCGGCCCATGTGAGATTGAAGTTGGCTGGCCAGCCAACTTCTAGCACATTGAGTGAAGAGTAATTCCCTGCAAGGGATTGGGGACAAAATGTGACAAGAACATTGAAGGCCGAGTTGGTATAAGATTCGGCGCTTAGTTTCCTAGTTCATAAATTTGTATTAGTTTATACAAATCGTCCTCAACAATTCGGATTTTCTGGGTTATGAAATGGACGGTTTGGCAGGTATGAATGTTGAAGTACTTTTAAGAGCTCGGCAAAACTCTTAAGAAATCATAAGGTCGGTATATAGTATATTGCCCGTAGCCCGTTGTGATTTTAGCTCACTAAGTTTGCTAAAAGGTAGGGGGCATGTGTTGATATTAAAAAATGGCATTAATGTTCGAAATTGTCAAAATATCAATTTTGGTACTTTTGGCTAAAAATATGATGTTTCTTGGCATAGGCCGGTCCAACCGGCCATACCAGCCCAGTCGGCCCGGCCCAGCCCGAGTTTGAAGAGATAAAATCAGTTTCGGATTGATTTGATCTCCAATTAGATTTTAACCAATTTTGGTCGAGTCCTAGTCGATTTAGACTCCAAGAAACATCAAGACCACCCCTTATAAATATAGGAGCAAGGCCGATTCAAGGGTATCTCCACAGATCAACTCAAAACCCTAGTTTTGGATCGCACTTTTATTTTAATCTACTTTCCTTGCCCTAGGATTAGTTTAACGTACATCTTCGTGAGCTCTCCATCCACCACATCGTAATCATGGTAAGTCCTTGTCAGATCGTTCGTGAATCGTCCGTTTCATCCACATAATGGATTTCTATCATTTTTATCGGTTTTCTTGGCTACACTTGGAAATTAGGTCTTTAGGCCGAATTGCACTTGATTTTTCCTTGTTTTACAGAGATTTCATCCCTATATTCCTCTCTTAGGATTTTGGGATTGATTTGTCACCGTTAAAAAGATCGCCGGAGTCCGGAGCCCTTCTTCCAAGACCCGCTGATCCGACCAGAGGTCACCCGCCGGTCTGACCGTTGTGTGTTGTGCCGGACCCGTAAGGCCATTGTCGGCAACCCTTTGTCCGACCGACAGTGCTGAGTCGGTCCGACCAACGCCTTCGCACCGGAGGGTGAGCCACGCTGGAGCCTTGCACGACAACCCCTTCGAGCGATCCCCTTCGCACTGAAGACCTCAGGAACCCCTCGGTTCGACCGAAGCCCCTCGCGCGCCTTGGGTCCAACCGGACCCCGCTGCTAGTCCGACCGCCCGAGGCATCCGAAGCCAACTTCAGACCTTTCGGGACCCCTTTGCATAGACTACCGAAGCCATCCCTTCGGCGCCCCTTCACATTACCTGTCCGACCGGAGGTGCACCGTCGGTCTGACCGCCGGTCAAGGTTCCGTGCGATTGCCCTTTTTGCTGCAGATAAAATCAGCCCTAGCATGGCAGGTTTACTTTATTATTTATCCAACACTTCAGCTAATCGAACATTATTGCTAAATATTTGTTTGGTTACCTAGCGACTTTGTTACCCCCTTACCACCATTTAAGGGTCGTCGGAACGTGGCATCGCCGTCTCGTGATGTTTTAGGGTTTCCCCTTAAAGCGGCTGCGTGCTTTTGGATCGCCGAACTAGCCCAAGTGCGGGGGCGCATTTTCATGTCGACAAGTTGGACCAAGTGAGTGTCGGCATTGGCACTTGGTCGATCTCTAGAGACAAAGTCGGCTCATGATTGGCGACGTATAACCACCCCGAGTGGTAGCCCTTGTTGGAAGATGGGAGCGGCATGGGGATTTACTCGGATGCTTTCCCATCTCATAGTTGCAGCGCATGGCCATCGACCACTACCTTCTTGTTATTCTGCCTCAATAGGAAGTAATGATGGAAGAGATTGAAATGTGGTTCAATCCCAAGAAAAGCTTCACGGAGGTGGACGAAAATGGCAAGATGCAAGATAAAGTTGGGGTTGAGGTTGTAGAGAGAAATGTCATGGTGGTGAAGGACATTGTGAAGAAAAGGATGAGCCAGCAAGCCGAACTCACAAGAACGGAAGGATTCGAACACCACAATCTTAAGGGTGTTCGTGGTTGGGAATATTTATCCACCCACAGAGCACCATGCCGACAACCACTACTACAAAGCGACACTGTAGCGGCGGGCAAAATCGACCTATAGTGGCGGGCATCCAGTCCGCCACCGCTCTAACGCCACTGCTATCGCTGGTTAGCAGTGGCGGTCAGAGCGCCCGCCACCGCTGTGTTAACAGCAGTGGCGGGCGTGCTGACATCATCTGCCCGCCACTGCCGTTATCAATAGCAGTGGCGGGCAGATGATGTCAGCACGCCCGCCACCACTATGTCAACAGCAGTGGCGGGCGCGCTGACCTCATCTGCCCGCCACTGCTGTGTATAAGCCATAACACAGAATGCTGTGATCCCACAAACCAAAACACAGAAATTATATGCTTCACACAGCCATCCACATACACAGCAGCAAAACATCCACATATCCACATATCCACATATCCACATACACAGCAGCAAAACATCCACATATCCACATACACATCCACAACAACAACACATCAACACAACAACCATCAATCTCATCAATTTTCAAAAATTCACAATGTTTACATTCTTCCGGTTTTTGTTTCGCAATAACCATCCATCAACACAATTCATTGTTTCACAAATACATGCTCATGCGGTTTATGTTTTCTTGGAAGGCTAACTCATATCTTAATTGGTTCGCCTTTTCATTCTTCCGGCCCAATCATACAAAGTTGGATGCTTGGCCACTTCACTCTCAGGATCGAAAAATACTCCAAGCTCATGAAGAATCTCATGCATCGTGAAGCGGCACATCCTTGATACGATTTCGTACATTTGTGATTCAGAGAGTTGGCTCTTCTCGGCAACGGTTGATGGACCTGACGCCTGCATACGTAAAATATAAGTACATACGCTGCAAGTTATATTAGATTAACACACAAGAAATCAACTTACTTCTTTAGTATCCTCAGATACTGTCCGCCCAAACTTTCCTAAGTTATTGCTCAAGAAATCACAAGTATAGTAGCCACAATGCACGGAACCAAGAGATTGTTTGTGACACTTCAAAATAGACAAAGTTAGAACGATATATAGTTTGGCTTTATCAATTGAATTAACAAATTTAAAAATATAATATTACCGGAAAGTTGGTTCTGATAAGCATTTCTTTCGGCCTCTGTGGATCATGTGGGCCACCTAACTTTTCCACGTAGTATCTATGTGCACTCTGAATAACATTTAATATATCTTGATATTCTTTTTTGGGTTTGTCGAGCGAGTCGAGCACATAAACCCTTGAGCTTTTTGGGTATATCAGAAGTGCAATCCAATGATCACTATCGAAAGAAGTAATATATGATTATGTTAGTTTCATAATCGATAAAACGTGTTTAAGTGGATATAGTGGGTATACTTACTTAAAGTTATATGCCCCACATATAATTTCTCTGTCCTTCCATTGATACATGCACCGCGCAATATACAACGCGGCACAACTCCTTTTGTTCTTCTTAAGTTTGTCTTCGTCTTTATTGAACATCTTTCTTTGAAATTTTTTCTTACCCGCAGTCCAGTACTTGCTATCATTCTGGTTTAGTGTCGGGTTCAGCGCACTTTGGCTTATTAATGACGGGTTTAGGTACCCATACAATTTAGACTCGTCACCGCGTGAATTACAACTGCATATGTTATAAAACAATAGTCAATATAAGACATTATTTATTTTTTCTTTGTATTGACAAAGTATAAAGTACTTACATGCACCAGAGCATCATGCTTGTGATGTCGGTTCGCTTCAGACGAAACATCCGATGGAAGTCGTCGAAAAATAGTGCAAGCTTAAACTCTGGGCAGTTGAATATTTCTTGTGGAACCGTCAGTTCTATTTGTGTTACACCTAACGAAGACGCTTCGAGGTACCAGTCATGAAATGTTTTCATCGTCCAAGGCATACAATTAAGTACTCCTTGGGGTAATAATGGTTTGCCTGGTTCGTATTTGATATAATCCTCGTCTCCGTAGGTCCTCTTATCAACAGAAAGTGAGCCCGCATGCTTTTGTACTGGAGCCTTTATGGGAGCCGCTTCGGGCATAGAACGTGTTTGCCCCAAAGTATTAAAAAATTTATGCATTTCAGATTTCAGCGCAGAACACTGCCCAGCTTGAACAGTTATCTTGTGGATTGCTGGCTTTGGGCATGCATCTTGTTTTTCAGGCTCGGCAGCAACTAGCACTGGCACTTGAGGATCAGCCGGAACTGGCACTTGAGGCTCAGTCGGAACTAGCACTGGCATTTGATCTGGCTCTGGCACATTTGTGTTGGGCTCATCAGTGGGCTCAAGCACTGGCACTAGCTTTGTCACTTGAGGATCAGAAGTCACTTTCGATTCTATCACTTCTGCCACTTTATTGGGCACTGGCTCTTCCTCTGCCTTTTCCTCTATTTCACGCTCATCAACAGGTGATAATGATCCTATATTTTGCACATCCTGAGATGAAAGATATGTGGGGGATTGTGATGAGACAATAGGTGATTTACTCTGAGAACTTGTCTGCAGTAATTTGATATCTCGGCTCGCCCATAGGACAAAGTTATTTAGAGCATCTCCGATTGTCTCAATCCCCTCATCAGGCATTGGAAGATCCAAGGGGTCATTAATAAATCTGTCGTTGGTGATCTCATTGACCTGAACCTTGGTATAGTCAGCAGGAATAGGCCGATTGTGAAATAAATCCCCAGGCATAGCAATGCCTCGTGCAGCCTCTTGGGAATGCCCTTTGCGCCCTATCGGTACATGCAGGCTGCAGGGTGTGTCCTCTTTAATATAATTTACAGGAAATTTGTCTTGTACTGAGCCAACACTGCTTGGTACGTCGAGTCGTACCTCTGGCACAATTATTTGTCCAGCTGCAGCCTGCATTATGTTTGGATTCTCGTTAATAAATTCAAAAAAGTGTCGCTCCCACTCTGCACGGCGCTCTGCGGCGTCGTCTGTGCGTGCTTGACGCTTCTTGTATGTGGCACCCTCCTGTTTCTTGAAAGTATTTTTCCAGGGTGCTATAGAAGAGACACCTCGGGTGCGCCCTCGATGTTCCTCGTTTCCGAGAGCAGATGTAAGCTGGTCATTACATCCCTCGGGCTTGAACTTTCCAGTCTTCTCCAACTCAGCGATTTCCTGTGCTTTCTGGAATACTTCACTAGTCCGTGAGTCGGAGAGCATATATTGGCCCTCGGGTGTTTTTTTAGCTCGACCTAGGAGCCATCTCTTAGTGCGCTGATCAGCACCTGAAAACTGTTCAGGTAACCCAGCCGCACGGTCCTCCTCCTCCTTTTTACTCCACTCATCCTCCTTAGCCTTATATCCACCTGGCCCAAGTTTATGGGGGAACTTATTCTTCTTATTAAGTTCTTTGAACATTATGCTCTCTTGTTTGGCTTCTTCGGAGCAATGCTGCATTTTGAATTCATTCCATTCATTTGGCGTTATAAAGCCGTAGTCGTTGAGTGGCGACTCATCTTTCTGAAGGTATTGTGTGTTCAGTTTAGTCCTAAATGTACGGAGAGCCTTCCCGATAGTCTTCAATGTGGCAGCTTTAGCGTCTTCTAAGCGGTCTTCCGGGAATTTATAATGCGCTTTTATATGCTGCCACAATTCGTTCTTTGTAGCTTCAGGGACAGTCTTCCAATTTTTCCAAACTATCTTACATCGCTCCCTGGCGAGACATCCACAGTCGTTACGCCACTTCGCTGTGATTTCTTTTGGCTTCTTTGGAGCCCCATCAACATGCACTTCTTCAACCTCATAGATAGCTGTATGTAGCTTGTTCTTCTCCCGTTTCCCTCTCCTCTTCGCATTTGCAGACGATGTTGTGGCAGCGGGCTCAACATCTGTTCGCTCAGCTGACTCAATAGCTGGGACAATAGTTGTTCTTTTCTCGACTTGGAATAATCGACGCTTGCTTCCTCGCTTTGGACGATCCTACGATGATAGACAATGTGAGCTTCAGGAATGTAATCCTCGGTTAGAAGCTGCTCTGACTTGTTACTAACGTAATAATTACCTCCGCTTGAGCTTCAGGAATGTAATCCTCATCGGCGTCTTCTCTCGTTCTCTTCTTCCTAGGCTCCATTGGATGTTCATTCTCCGGAGAGTGGTACGAAGATTCGCTATCGGAGGATCCTTCAGATGAACCCTCTTTATTTGTTTTTGCGGGAGACTCGTAGATGAGCTCCTCGATGGAACGTCCTTCTTCCGCCATAGATAAACTATTCATATGAAGATGCTAATGTATCAGAATTTTGGTTATGCAAAAAAGGTCTGATGTCATATTAATCCTAAAGTTAGGATGTTGTGTTGTTTTCTCTCTCTAGTGTTGTTGAGGCCTCAGCATATTTTGTGTTGTTTTTCAAAATGTTCATGTCTGCCATGGAACCATGTTCACGCCCATTCCCTGTCAGCAACACGAGAAAGAAGTTGTTGATAGGAATGGACGTGTCACATGGTTTGATGACATACATGAGATAACTCAATAACAATTTGCATCATAGGCCCCTAAAAGGAATTGCAGAATCTAATGTTGGCCTTCAGCCAGATGCATGAACTTGAGGATTAGTATATAGTAGCCTTAGAAATAATAGCGGTAGTAAACTAGTCACAGTGTTGTTTAGGCCTCAGCATATTTTGTGTAGCTTTTCAAAATGTTCATGGCTGCCATGGAACCATGAGCACATCCATTCCCTGTCAGCAACACGAGAAAGAAGTTGTTGATAGGAATGGATGTGTCACATGGTTTGATGACATACATGAGATAACTAAATAACAATTTGCATCATAGGCCTCTAAAAGGAATTGCAGAATCTAATGTTGGTCTTCAACCGGATGCATGAACTTGAGGATTAGTATATAGTAGCCTTAGAAATAATAGCAGTAGTAAACTGAACACAATGTTGTTGAGGCCTCAGCATATTTTGTGTAGCTTTTCAAAATGTTCATGGCTGCCATGGAACCATGAACACATCCATTCCCTGTCAGCAACACGAGAAAGAAGTTGTTGATAGGAATGGACGTGTCTCATGGCTTGATGACATACATGAGATAACTCAATAACAATTTGCATCATAGGCCCCTAAAAGGAATTGCAGAATCTAATGTTGGCCTTCAGCCAGATGCATGAACTTGAGGATTAGTATATAGTAGCCTTAGAAATAATAGCGGTAGTAAACTGGTCACAGTGTTGTTTAGGCCTCAGCATATTTTGTGTAGCTTTTCAAAATGTTCATGGCTGCCATGGAACCGTGAGCACGCCCATTCCCTGTCAGCAACACGAGAAAGAAGTTGTTGATAGGAATGGATGTGTCCCATGGCTTGATGACATACATGAGATAACTAAATAACAATTTGCATCATAGGCCTCTAAAAGAAATTGCAGAATCTAATGTTGGCCTTCAGCCAGATGCATGAACTTGAGGATTAGTATATAGTAGCCTTAGAAATAATAGCGGTAGTAAACTGGTCACAGTGTTGTTTAGGCCTCAGCATATTTTGTGTAGCTTTTCAAAATGTTCATGGCTGCCATGGAACCGTGAGCACGCCCATTCCCTGTCAGCAACACGAGAAAGAAGTTGTTGATAGGAATGGACGTGTCACACGGCTTGATGACATACATGAGATAACTCAATAACAATTTGCATCATAGGCCTCTAAAAGGAATTGCAGAATCTAATGTTGGTCTTCAACCGGATGCATGAACTTGAGGATTAGTATATAGTAGCCTTAGAAATAATAGCGGTAGTAAACTGATCACAATGTCGTTGAGGCCTCAGCATATTTTGTTGCCATGGAACATTAGAGGGAAAAACAACACAAAATATGCTGAGGTATCAACAAAACTAAAGAGAGAGAACAACACAATCTCCTAGCTTGAGAATTAATATAGTGGCTTCGGAAGTAATAGCTGACTACTGTAGCCAAGAAGATTTTTCATACATTTCCCACCTTTGACACTGTGATCAGTTTACTACTGTAGCCTCAGAAATAATAGCAGTAGTAAACTGATCACAGTGTCAAAGGTGGAAAATGTATGAACACTCTTCTTGGCTACAGTAGTGAGCTATTACTTCTGAAGCTACTATATTAATCCTCAAGTTAGGAGATTGTGTTGTTCTCTCTCTCTTGTGTTGTTGAGGCCTCAGCATATTTTGTGTTGTCTTTCAAATATGTTCATGGCTGCCATGGAACCGTGAGCACATCCATTCCCTGTCAGCAACACGAGAAAGAAGAAGTTGTTGAACGGAATGGATGTGTCCCACGGCTTGATGACATACATGAGATAACTCAATTACAATTTGCATCATAGGCCCCTAAAAAGAATTGCAGAATCTAATGTTGGCCTTCAGCCAGATGCATGAACTTGAGGATTAGTATATAGTAGCCTTAGAAATAATAGCGGTAGTAAACTGGTCACAGTGTTGTTTAGGCCTCAGCATATTTTGTGTAGCTTTTCAAAATGTTCATGGCTGCCATGGAACCGTGAGCACATCCATTCCCTGTCAGCAACACGAGAAAGAAGTTGTTGACCGGAATGGATGTGTCTCACGGCTTGATGACATACATGAGATAACTCAATTACTATTTGCATCATAGGCCCCTAAAAAGAATTGCAGAATCTAATGTTGGCCTTCAGCCAGATGCATGAACTTGAGGATTAGTATATAGTAGCCTTAGAAATAATAGCGGTAGTAAACTGGTCACAGTGTTGTTTAGGCCTCAGCATATTTTGTGTAGCTTTTCAAAATGTTCATGGCTGCCATGGAACCGTGAGCACATCCATTCCCTGTCAGCAACACGAGAAAGAAGAAGTTGTTGATAGGAATGGATGTGTCGCACGGCTTGATGACATACAAGAGATAACTCAATTATTATTTGCATCATAGGCCTCTAAAAGTTATTCTAAAAAAGTGGAGTTCGGCGGCGACGGGCTTCGGCGACGACGGCGATGGGCTTTGAGGGTGTCGCGGGCTCCGGGAGTGGCGGCAACTGGCGGACGACGGCGCGAGAGTTAGAAATGAAACTAGGTTTTCGGACGGCGGGAGCGAAAATTAATCCAACTTTAGCAAGATGAGTAGGTGATCTTGGTTTGGCTTTTTGAAATAGCACTGCAATGGACAGCACGCTTTGTGAAGAATGTGTTTCTTTCAACTTAAAATTATTATAATTGAGCTTACAAATGGATATTATAATAATTTTGCTTAGATAATATAAAAGAAATAAGTTATGAGTTATTTGATCCATAGTTGTTATGGCGGCGCGGCGAGGCGAGGCGCCGGACCACCTTCACAACTTTTAGGCGAGTATGGCGTGCGGCGAGGCGACGCCATACTCACTTCACAGATTTTGTAGCAACATTTAGTCACATAGAAAACATTTAATCACATAGCACAACAAATAACAAGCATGGCATACAGATCAACCATAATTTAATCACATAGAAAACATTTGCTCACAGAGAACATTAGTGTTAAGTGTTAACAGAACAGAGAACACTACACAGAGAACAGAACAGTGGAACATGCAGAGAACAGAGAACAGAGGAATACCCCTGGAGACTGGAGAGCGCAGCACGGTGAAGGGATCTTGGGGGCGGTGGCGGGCTCCGACGGTGGCGACGGGCCGGCTCCGGTGACGGCGCCGGGAAATGATGGCGGTGGCGGTCTCCGGGGCGGCGACGGGGACGGTGCACGGTGAAGGGCTCCGGGGGGCTGTGGCGGGCTTCGATGGTGGCGACGGGCCGGCTCCGTTGACAACGCCGGGAAACGGTTGCTGCGACGGCTCCGGCGACGACGACGATGGGCTTTGAGGGTGTCGCGGGCTCTGGGAGTGGCGGCAACTGGCGGACGACGGCGGCTCCGACAACGGCGGCGCGGGCTCTAGAAGCGGCAGCAACTGGCGGGAGAAGATTAGGGCTTAGGGTTTTCAGACAGCGGGAGTGAAAAATTTATATAGGCGGATTAGTAGTGGCGGGCACACGCTGATGTCAGCATGCCCGCCACTGATATTTATTGTAGTAGTGGCGGGCAAAGACATAGTAGTGGCGGGCCGCTGACGTCACCGACCGCCACTACTAGGGTTTAGTCTGGACGGGTGGAAAAAAGTATAGTAGTGGCGGGCATATGCTGATGTCAGCATGCCCGCCACTGATATTTATCGTAGCGGGCAAAGACATAGTAGTGGCGGGCATACGCTGACGTCAGCATGCGACCGCCACTACTAATAGGTGGGGTTATCTAGCATACATTGCCACTCAAGTCGAGAAAGACTTAG
Organism: Zizania palustris; assembly: GCA_019279435.1. Taxonomy (NCBI): domain Eukaryota; kingdom Viridiplantae; phylum Streptophyta; class Magnoliopsida; order Poales; family Poaceae; genus Zizania; species Zizania palustris. The sequence goes on along the minus strand of JAAALK010000086.1, from coordinate 5,189,097 downwards.
TAGCGCAGTGGTGCGGGGGTTGCTTTGGTGCCATGCGGTTCGAGGTTCGAACCTTGCTGCCTGCAGGCGGTTTGAGGTTCGAACCTTGCTGCTAGCATCCAAACATTTTTTTACATTTCTATTCTAATTTTCATTACTTTTTTATTCATGTTTAAATTCTAGTTTAAACTTGATTTTTTAAAAATAAAAATACATCATAACTTATCAAATTAGAAAATATGTATTTTTATGCCTCACTTTACTTTTTTTTATTTCATTAATAAACATGTACAATAAAAATACATCATAACTTATCTATAGTTTATTCTTCCTTTGAAATTGAAACTTTTTGTACAATAAAAATACAACACCAATATTCTAATTGCAAAAATTGGTATTTTTCTCCCTTAGTTTACTGTTTTTATTATTAAGTGTGTTTTTATTACATGTTGTTACGATATGATCGAGACTTTTGTAGCGCGGTGGTGCGGGGGCTCGCTTTTGACACATCATGTTTATTTGAAAGCAAGTAAACAAACACAAGTCCAGGCTGGGGAAACCAGCTTACACATCGAAACGCACTACTGGTCAAACCCAAAGGAAAGATATGGTTTGGAGCTTCTTCTTCTTCCTCGGCACAAACCCAACCTATTTCTGGTTAAACAGATTAAAAGCCTCAACTTGCCAATCCTCAACCAACTCGGCATCATCAGGCAGTCTAAACTTCTCTCCATGTTCCTGAACAAGAAAATACACGCGGCGACGATAGTGAGAACAACTTATTATCAATGATTGAATTGGATGATAAAAATATAAAATTTGCATAAAAAGAGGATCTTGCCTCCTTCATCCTCTTGCTGCCGCATTGCTCTACATGCTTCCCTTTTCCACCGCTAGCCTCGGCATGTTTCCCTCTACCACCGGTTGTCTCATCATTCTTCCGTAGCACAACACTTACCCTATCTGGTTGCGGCGATCGCGAGTCGTCCTCCGAGTCGGAGTCCATTATGAGAATCACTTTCTTCGCCAAACAACTGCAAACTATACCATCATGTACCTTATGTTTACCGCATTTGCAAACCTCACACACGCCACTTGATGTAGAGTCTGAGGATCGACTGTTTGTTGGTTCAATCTTAGGAGGAGCCATCTGCATTTTTTTGTCACATTGATATAACATTAAAAAACCCTAAGCTAGTAATATTATAGTACATTAAAAAACATTATTGTTATAGTGGAAATTTGTTTTCTCAGATATTTTTTATAGTACATTAAAAAAAATTATTGTTATAGTGGAAATTTTTTTCTCAGAAATTTTTTACAGTAGATTAAAAAACATTATTGTTATAGTGCATTCTACTAGTAATATTATACTAAATTATATTACCACGCATAAATTAATATAACAATCCTCCATCATTTTAACCCTAAGCTCGAATAAAATAAGACCAAATAAAGAAGTAGGTTAATAATTATTTACTGATCGACTGGATGGCGGCGACGACGGGCGGCGCCGACGGGCTCCGAGGAAGGCGGCGACGGGCGGAGGGCAGCGGCGACGTGCTCCGGGACGTCGACGGCGGCGACGGGAGGAGGGGGGCGAGTTTAGGGTTTAGAAAATGAAACTAGGTTTTCGGACGGCGGGAGTGGAAAGTATATATAGGTGTCTTAGTAGTGGCGGGCATGATGACGTCAGCATGCCCGCCACTACTAAAATGATAGCGGTGGCGGTCTGGTGACGTCATCATGCCCGCCACTACTAATCCGCCGTTGGTGGGGTTATCTAGCATACGTTGCCACTCAAGTCGAGAAAGACTTAGTAGCGCAGTGGTGCGGGGGTTGCTTTGGTGCCATGCGGTTCGAGGTTCGAACCTTGCTGCCTGCAGGCGGATTGAGGTTCGAACCTTGCTGCTAGCATCCAAACATTTTTTTTTACATTTCTATTCTAATTTTCATGACTTTTTTATTCATAATTAAATTCTAGTTTGAACTTGATTTTTTTAACAATAAAAATACATCATAACTTATCAAATTTAAAAAATTGGTATTATTCTGCCTCACTTTACTTTTTCTCCCTTAGTGTACTGTTTTTATTTCATTAAGTGTGTTTTTATGATCAAAGTCAAAAAAGTTCAATTTGAACTACAAGACATGAAATAATTCACAACACTCAATCCTCATTTGATCTTGAAAATGTTTTAATAATAAATGACATAATTGATTTTACAACTAAACATAAATGATCTAGCCTTGAACTAATTTTCCATCGCCATTGGTGCGTAGATAAGGAATCACACTGCCAAATGACAGTTTTGCTTCAACCACATTGATCCTTGATATGTCAACGAAAAACGGCACCTCATCAAACTGATTGTATTCTTCTTCGTCTTCGACTCCATCAACTCCAACAATTCTTTGTTTTCCTGGAGCAACGATGTATTTTTTCTCATCTTTAGGATCAAGTATGTAAAATACTTGTGCCACGGATTGAGCGAGTATCCAAGGGTCATCTTTATAAGCCACCTTATTAAGGTCAACTATCGTAAACCCGTAATCATCCACCTCCACACCTTCTGGATGTCTCACCCACTGACACTTAAATACAGGGATTTCTATAGAGTTCCCGTAGTTAAGTTCCCATATTTCTTCGATGTATCCATAGTAAGCATTCTTTTGTCCAGTGCTATCTTCTGCTTCTCCTCTGACACCACTATTTTGGCGCTGACTCCTTTGATCCTTTGCTTTGGTATAGAATGTGAAACCATTGATGTCATACGCTTGCCATGTTTTAACCATGCTCAATGGACCGTAAGACAATTTATTTATCATCATCTCTTCGTCGGTTTCTCCGATCGAAAGGTTTAGATCCCTCAGCCATGATGTGAAATAAATTTTGTGTTCTTTCATAATCCATTGTTCATCGTGATCTTCATTCTTTTCACGAAGCTCTTGTAGGTGTTGTTCAACATATGGTCTCATAATCGCCAACTGATGCATTACACTGTAATGTGATTCTCTTATTCTTTGATAACTATTGTCTCGTATGATTTTCCTGCCTTTAGTTCCTTTACCGGTGAGTCTTCCATGGTGCCGCGACACGGGAACTCCTATTGGTCTTCCATCTCTTATGTAATCTGCATAGCACTCAATGACTTCCTCAGTCGTGTAGCCCTCTATCATGGAACCCTCTGGATAAGCACGATTTCGTACGTAACCCTTGAAGATAACCATTAGACGCTCGTACGCATACATATTGTGCAGGTACGTTGGACCGAGAACAAAGATTTGGTCTGCTATATGTATCATATAGTGCTCCATAATATCAAAATATGAAGGAGGAAAGCACATCTCAAGCTGACACATAGTCTCCCTCATTTGTTTACGTAATTCATTTAACTCTTCAGTGTCGATCACCTTCTTTGATATGACATTGAAGAAGTGACACATGCGTGTTATCACCATCTTCAGAAATGAATGTTTGACTCCTCTTACTGCGATGGCGAGGAATAGCCCAAGCATAACATGACAATCATGAGTGTTGTAGCCGCTCATCCTCAAATCTGCTACGGAGACAATATTCTTTATATTCGTTGAGAATCCTGTTGGAACTCTAATTCCATGTAGACACCTGCAGATTGATCTTTTCTCGTCAATTGTGAGGTTATAGCTAGCAGCCGGAAGGAAAAATTTTCCATTGGCCCTTTCCTGTGGGTGAAGCTCGGGTCTAATTCCGAGAGTTTGAAGGTCCCTTCGTACTTTGAGTCCATCTTTTGATTTGCCCGGTATGTCTAACAAAATACCGATAGTGCTTTCGAAGACATTCTTCTCAACGTGCATTGTATCGATAGCATGACCAATCTCCAACTCCTTCCAATAGGGCAAATATCTAAAGAAGATCGACTGCTTTTTAAATGGAGCGTCCTTTGAAATTTTTTCAGATTTCTTCCTCTTCTTTCCGAAAACAACTTTGATATTCTTTACCATTTCGAATAGAAATTTGCCATCTCGATTTCGTGGAGGCTGTCCAAGCTCGATTGTACCGTCGAAATGGTTCCTATTTCTTCGATATTTGTGGTTTTTTGGTAAAAATCTGCGGTGTCGCATATATATCGTCTTAACGAATGATGGAAGATGCATAGATTCTGTCTGGTCCACACACACTACACATGCTGTCTTTCCTTTAACCTGTCCTGTTAGGGACATGCGTCCTGGGTTGTCAGCTATGGTGCAAAAGATTATGGCTCTTAGATTGAAGTGCTCTTTCTTGTGCTCATCCCACACACAGACACCATGTTCCCATAGACGTTTCATATCCTCCATCAAAGGTTCTAGAAAGATATCAATGTCATTGCCAGGTTGTTTTGGACCAGAAATTAGAGTAGTGAGCATAAGGTATTTTCTTTTATGGCACAACCATGATGGAATGTTGAACAAGCATAGAAAGACTGGCCACGTACTATGTGGGTTCCTCATCTCACCGAAGGGATTCATTCCATCCGTGCTAAGTCCCATCCTGATATTTCTAGGATCGTCCGAGAAATCTGGATGGGCCAAGTCAAATGATTTCCACTGCCTAGCATCCGCAGGGTGCCGAAGTTTTCCGTCCTTCTTTCGCCCAGCGAAATGCCAGATTAATAGTTCAGCATCTCTAGGATTAGAGAACATACGTTTCAAGCGATCAATCACCGGTAGGTACCACATTACTAAGGCCGGAACTTTCCTCTCCATCTTTTTTCCAGGATGGTCTTCAATAACATTTTTATTCCTCTTCTGCAACCTCTTATTATTCTTCTTCTGGTGGTCATTGTAGTCCTCCGCACAGTCATTTGGACGTTTGTATCGACTCGCGTTGCACTGCGGACATCTCTCTAACAATCCATACTCTTTTCGATATAGGATACAGTGGTTCGGGCATGCATGAATCTTCTGAACGCCCAAAGTCAACGGACAAATCATCTTCTTTGCTTGGTACGTATCAGATGGTAAACCATTGGGTTTTGGCAAAACCTTTTTTAGGAGTTGTAAAAGATCTGAAAAACTGGTGTCAGACCATCCATTGCTGGCCTTCAGTTTCATAAGCTCAAGAATTGTGTACAACACAGTATACTGCTTATCGCATCCGTGGCGTTCCTCGTAAAGAAGATTTTTTGATGCTTTGTCAAGTGCTTCAAAGTTATCGTATCCTTTGGTTGTAGTTCTCTGCAACAACACCTCAGGCGCAACATTTCGCATCAGTTCCTCCACATCAAAGGCGTCATCATCATCATGTTGATCAACATCATCATGTGTTATGTCGGATGTATGATCACAACCTCTTCTATGTTGATGAGCATCTTGCGGCACATCAGAATCTTCAGGAGGATTTTGGCCCATCTCACCGTGTTTCGTCCATATATAATAGTTCTTCACGAAACCATTTTTCAACAAGTGAAATCGTATGGTTTCACGATCAGAACACGGATACATCGCTTCGTTTTTACAAACTTTACAAGGACAATATATTGCCTCTTCACTCTGACGGGAAGCATATTGTGCGGCAGCTTCAGTAAATTCAGTTACTCTGTTAAAATATGCCACCACATCTCCGTCGTTGGACGAGTACATCCAGGACCTGTGCTCCATCTAAAACATATATTATTTGAAAAAATATTAATAAAATCATTATTGTTAATTTTATTAATTTACAAATTGAAAATATATTGATTTATTATCGCTCATAACAACATTAATTAAAAATCCTCAATGCTTTAATTAAAACTACTTATTAAGCAGAAAAAATTATTAAATAAATTAACTATATTGGTTTCTCTCTCTCTCCAAACAACATAACTCTAGATCTATAATCATAAATCAAATTAAAAAAGAGATTAAAATGACGTAAATCAATATACAAGTGATGAATAATTGTGAGGAGGGTCATATTTGTTCATTTGGGAGAAGGTAACACCGTAAATGGAAGATTATTTGAAAATTTCTATTCACAAACCCTAAATTAGAAAAACGATAATAACTCATTGTATACATGATTAAATACAAATAAATGTGAGATTCGGAATGGATTTACCTCCTAGAATGAAATCCTTCAAAAGAAACGAAAACAAAGCCTCCCCCCTCTTTATCTAGATTTTTGTCGCCATTGTACGGACAAAATTGAATGCGAACTCCAGTAGAGCTCGGGGAGGAAGACGCTGCGCATTTATAGCTAGAATAGTAGTGGCGGTCGCAAGTGATGTCATCATTACTTTAGTGGCGGCCATCTTAGCAGCGGCGGGCAGCACCAGCGCCCGCCACTGCTATTGGTACATTAGTGGCGGTCCGGGCTGACGTCATCACCGACCGCCACTACTTTACTTGCAGTTGTGGCGGGCGCTGGTGCTGCCGTCAGCACCAGCAACTCTAGTGGCGGGCATCTAATGGCCCGCCACTACAGTGGTTTCGCCCAACGCCACTACAGTGACAGTTTGTAGTAGTGAACGCACTTGATAGAAGCTCGCCATTCTTCTCCGACAACTCCACCACATATGATGGAGGGAGGGGTGTCCGATCTTCTGTCAGGTGGGGGGATAAGGAACAATTTGTGGAGAACTCGACGTTGACGATCTGGCTTCCAATCTATGAGAACGACCATTGTAATCGCAACACCACTGCTCTGTTGGTTATCAACCAAGCACAACCTGAATTACTTGGCCAAGAAGGCTAATCCTTGCCTACGAATCAAAGAACACAAGAAAGAACAGAGAAAACACAATCGAACTAAAAATTCTATTGGAATCTGTGAATTGGGGTTCACTTACAAATCCGACGAAACGGTGGCTATCAAAGCAATGTGTAAACTAAACCCAAAAACCCTGGATGATTGTAGAAACACCTTATATGGTAGTTTGGGATGCACCCCTAATGTGCTCAACTGGACACACAACCCTATTCTGGACTCTATTTTGTTTTGACGATTCCTATTGATCTAGAAGGAATTTTGAGGTTAAACCGCATTGGAAAGGTGCTGAAGTTATCTTTCCGTGCCCATATGGAATGTCGAAAACGGAGTTCGTATGCGGCTTGGGCATTAATTTTAGTGCACATTTCTTATAGAATCCGAGTTGGACATGAATTGTAGTTGGATTGGACTCTCAACTTGGCTTGTACGTCCTTCCTGGTGCTTCTCCAACTCTTTGCTTATCTCCAAATGATTTTCATCATATCTATGGTTCCTAACAATAATAATAATAATATGAGGTAGCAATTTATTCCCAAGATAATATAATAAGATACTTAGAAACGAATTGACCTACAGATTTAATCGTCATGCTCGAACTTGAGTAATTAAATCTTGTTATTCATGTATGGTTGTATAATTTGTAGGAATGTCCTCATTATCCTCCCCTTCTTGATTTGGAGTCGTCCTTGACTCAATGTCTACTGGTCCCCAATCAACTTCCATGATAATACATGTGTTCCATATACATGCATCTCTTTTTTTAATCCAAGATAATATTTCTAAAATGGACAATGAACACATCTCATAGTTTAGCATCCAACGTTCAAATATATAAAAAGTAAATCTAACATAGAAAGCATGCACCTTAGATTGTTTTTTCATAATAATGGTCACATCATCCTCCCCTTCTTTACATGAAATTGTCCTCGATTTCAAGTTGTGTAGGTCATCATGTAATGCATGGTCGTGTCCGTAAAATTGTGTACATGAAAATAAACACAACAAAACTTTGTCATGTAATATCATTAGTTCTTTAGCAAATAGAATGATCGTCCAATGAAACGAGTGCACCTGGTCATGACGACAAAAAATATATGATGTTGAGACTACATTTGAAACCATCCTTTGTAGGTTATTTTTCTCCCGTTCTTTAGAAGCAAAGTACTCATATGGTGCATTTGACATAGGATACAGAGGAAACAATGAGTGATCTAGCATCTTCTCTTGTTTAAAACTTTCTTGCATTCTTAAATAAAAGCTAGAGAAATTATATGTGACATGATGAGTCCTAGACCTCTAGTTTGTCAATTTTTTGGATAATCAGAGAATGTTTTAGATCTGAACATACATAAACGCTATCCAGCAAATATAGTCCTATGTCATTATATTTGTCGAAGATATGAAAAACAATATTTGTAGGACATGGCAAATCAGATCTACAAAATAATTTCTCCTTTATGTTACTGAGCTCATAAAGATCATAAAATTCAATATAGCCTAAAGTGTGTAAAGAAGATAGCAATTGAAGTTTATCTTCTTTATTCTCACAATCAATGTAAATAACATGCTTAAAATGAGTACTTGATGGACCAACAAAATAATCAACATCTTCATTCACTAGTTGTGGATTGGATATCAGTGAATCATCACACAACTCTTCTTTATCACAAGAAATTTCAAGCAAGTCGTTTTATAACAAAGGAATATCAATCAACGATTCTACTAATGGTTGCTCTATAATAGAATGAATAGAGGACAACTGTGTTTTATTAGGAGTACACTCACCTTGATTAATTTTAGTACCTATGTTACTTGTGTTGCCCTCCTCAAATGATATAGACTCATTATCAAGTTACCCTTCCTAAAGCGTACGTGGAGCAACAAGTATGTATTCTTTCTCTGCGCCATTGCACTCTTCATCATTAACTTGGTTATTTTCAAATACCTGCAAAGTATTAGTATCTAAAAGAGATGGTAGAGATGGTACATTGGATTGAGCAACAAATTTTCCATCATAAGTAGTTTCATATCATTCCAAGTTTGAGGCAATTTATCATATGAAGAAAATGTTAAATTCTGCCACCAATTTAAAGCATGTGAAGTTAAGACACTAACAACATTCTTAACTTTCCGTTTGTCACATATGCAACGTTGACCATATATTTTATCAATTGCAACTTCCCAATCAATATAATTTTCAACACCACATCCATCATAAGAAGGTGACGTAGACATTGTAGAACGACACATATCCAACTTCTTCGCCTCGTGTTTCTCTTTGATATGACCTGCCATGATTAGAAGAAACACATGAAACAAAGAAGCTCACAAGTATATTAGTTCCCTATGAACTACTAGGATGTGGAGTCACTCACACTCAAGTGTCCTACCATGATCTTACAAGGTTCTTACCATCGCAGAACAGTGGATGGCACAATCGTTGTTGCGACACAATTCTTAACTAGTTGGTGACTCTCAGTTGTAGTGGCAAGCGATTGCAAGGACCCAAGCTGCACTGATCAGAAGTATATATGTGGAGTCTAGGCGATTAAAAAAGAGTGATATACATGGTGGAACACGATTCATAAATAGATAGTCATTTGAATAAGTGTCCAGAGTACTCGTACTAATTGCTGGTCTGAATGTGATCTCTATAACAACAAGGCTTGTATGATATAGTGTTTGAGGCTCAAAGGATGACTTATGGATTGGTAAAATCAGCACAAAACAGTACCTAAAAATAGCCCACACAGCAATTGTATCTTCTAAGCTTGTCCCTAAGTGCTTCTCCTTTTTTCGATATTGTTTTTTATATGTTTTTTTTGAACTCTCTTTCTTCTTGAACTCTTTTTGACACTTTTTTTTGACAAGGAGCACAAAGAAGACAAACCAAGAAGATGTGACACAATTTTGTGGTAAAGAAGTGTTATATGATAAACAAACATGAGTTGGAAAAACCGCGCAAGAAATTTTGGGGCTAAAAAACTCGATCTTCTAGGCCAAATTTGGAAAACTTGTACCTAACTTTTTCTGTAGGTTTTGAAAAAACTTGTACCTAATTTTGTCTGTAGGTTTCGAAAATGTATTTATTTGCTTGATTCTGAGTCCATGTGCAAAAGATATGTCTATTTTATTAGAGGTTGTTTGAATCAAGGATTTGTGGTTCTAGTTCACATGAGAATTGCAAACCAAAGGGAATTTATGGGCGGCGGATAGTGCAATGGATTTAGAAAAAAATGTCACAATACTAACCAGCAATCGAACTTGACCAAGGACACAAACTCAATACTACGGACTCTGAAACTGAAACATGAAAACGTTAGGGATGGTCTTGGATAGGGGAAACCTACGACTATAATTTTTTAGTGGCTTTTCCGTGTACTATGGGATGAGTAAGAAATCAATCTAATCTAAGATACACGAACCTGACAGTAAACTAAGCTATAATACCACTTGATGGAGGGATGGGTGCCCGATCTTCCGTCAGGTAGGGGATAAACAACGATTTGTGGAGAACTCGACGTTGATGATCCGGCTTCTGATCCACAAGAACGGACCTTGCCATCATTACACCACTACTTCATTGGTTATCAATCAAGCACAACCTGATTGACCTCACCAAGAAGGCTAATCTTTGCCTGCGAATTGAAGAACACAAGAAAGAATATAGAAAACACAATCGAACTGAAAATTCTATTGGAATCTGCGAATTAGGATTCACTTACAAATCTAGCGAAGCGGTGACTATCAAAGAAACGTGTAAACTAAACCCAAAAAGCCTAGATGGCTGGAGAAACACCTTATATAGTAGTTTGGGACATACCCCTAATGGGCTCAACTGGATACACGGCTCAAATGCCCAACAACACATAAAACAGCATGTTGACAGATTCTGGACTTTATTTTGTTTTGACAATTCCCGTTGATCTAGATAGAATTTTGAGGTGAAACTAGTGGCATTAGAGAGGTTGTGAAGTTATCTTTCAGTGCCCATGTGAAACGTTGAAAATGGAGTTCTTATGCAGTCTAGGTGTTAATTTTAGTGCATGTTGCTCTTGGAATCCGAGTTAGACACGAATTGTAGTTGGATTGGACTCTCAACTTGGCTTGTATGTCCTCCCTGGTGCTTCTCCAACTCTTTGATTATCTCCAATTGAATTTCATCATCTCCATGGTTCATAACAATAATAATATTATTAGGTAGCAATTTATTCTCAATATAATATAATAAGGTAATTAGAAATGAGTTGACCTAGAGATTTAATCGTCGTACTCGAACTCGGGTAATTGGATCTTGTTATTCATGTATGGTTGTATCATTGGTAGGAATGTCTTCATTATTCTATTTTGTCACCTTCGATTCCGGAACTCCTCCGACCGGTTCCCTACACCTTGGGGGTGCATGGCGGCCATTAGACTAGATCTTGAACAATGGATGGGTCAAAGGTTGAAAAGATGCCTTAGCATGAGGTAGCAAACTACGCACCGGTAATGACGTCTAGGGTTTCGTGGAGCCTGCGAGGAGATTTGTGGTCACATGGTTGGAGATGGACTAAAGTCAAAATCACGAAGCGTACAGATCAAGTACCCGTGGGATGACTATATATAAGTCACTTATGCGATGTTTCGGGCCTCCAAAACACCGCGATATGCTCAAAACATGTCCCTAAGCAATCTTTGGTATTAATCACGCCAATTGCCATAAATTTGATGGATCTTGCTAACCATTGACTACAGATCCTACGGTTGACGATAGGAAACAAACCAACGTTTGCGATTTTAATTTAACTAGTATCTACAAGATGGCCTCGGGATCATTTTGGTCCCATCGAAACTGCCAAAGCTGAAGACACCAGTCTACACTAGCATAAGCCATTTCACCGATGTGGAACACACAAGTACTCCATTGCACCAGACTGCTCCAATTGCGCTAGAAATCACTTGAGTACTTTTCAAACATCTCTTGAGTACTTTTCGCCAGAAATCATTTGATGGGCTTATATGACCCTATACTCAAGTCGATTTGATCAGACTTCAATCGCTGAATGTGCGGGATTTAAATCTCCCACTTCCGATGGACACCAACTTCTCAGAGATTCAAACATCTCTTGAGTATTTATCACCATAAGCTACCTTTGGGGAAACCTTATACTTTTTACTCCACCTAAATCTATGATCCTAGAGCTTATTTTATTCAAAAAAACTCTGGGATCGGGTGAGGAGCCATGCTGAATAGCGTGGGCCTCATGGCTCCAGAAGTGATGAGTCATTGTCAACGATAGTCAAAGAGGACAAAAGAAGAAGAGATCTGCTGTTTCATGGGCCGCGTGTGACTCAGGTACACGGGCAGCGAGCGACTGTCGGGCAGAGGAGGCTGCGAAGTCGGGCTGGCCCAATTCGGGTGCATGGGCCAGAAGCAGTAGAAGACCCACTGGGCTGTTGACCAGGGTTGACTCAGGTACACAGGCGGTGAGTGATTGCCGGGCTAAGAGAGCTGTGGAATCGGGCCGGCCCAATCCGGGTACCTGGTGCAAAGTCGGTGGAGGCTTTGTCAGTTTCGGCGCAAAACTGACAATCGTTGATCTTGTATCCGACTGTCCAGAAGAGAAGCCGTAGTCGCTACGAAAACTTAGCTTCCGGATAAGTCATCTGTTTCTCTAGGCCCACAGTCAGTCAGTCTTGTCTGTAAAAATACCTAAGGGCAGTAGAGTCTTTTCCTTTATTCTTGCGTCTGTAAAAACCCTAAGGGGCAGATGGAATATTCCTAGTGTTGGGAGCCTATAAATAGGACCCCAATCCCTAGGGTTTGGACCACCCTTTTGGCTGAAATCAATTCTATTCCTTTGGGTCATTTTTTGTCTCTTGCTTTGCCTCTCTCCTCTCCTGTTCTTGCTTGCGCCGCCAGGGAGTTTTTGCCCCTGTTTTTGTTGCCTTGCATTTATTGTTGCAGTGAAGGTTCTATTCCCAAATCGTGTGCAGCAACTGCAGAGTTTTAATGGCTTCATTTCATTCGCACAGCAAGTTTTTCCATGATTTTTGAGGCTTCGGAAGCTTCTGTTGGGTGTGTTCTTCACGCAAGTAGTACTAGTTCTTGTTGTTGCAAGTAGTACTGCTATACTGTAGTGCCAGCTTTTTACTTTCTATCGCGCAGCTTTTTGATCGAAGTTGACAGGCTCTAGAAACTTTTCTGGTTGTTTTCTGGCGAAGCCATCCTCTCTGTTCGAAGCCCCTCAGCTCCGTGAGGCAGGCTTCGATCTGACATACTCAAAGGCTTCGTTCGAACTTCGAACTTTGCTTTGTGTTCTGTGTTTCTAGCTTCGAAGTACTTTTTGAACGGACAGCATCGCATACTTCGAACGTCAGTGCGAAGGTACTCCGCCTCAGGCTGTTCGAAGTCCACTTCGATAGGTTTCGAAGTTGGCTTTGAAACTTGTCATTCAGCTAGGCTTCGCTTTGGTTTCTTTGTTGTGTGTCAGCCTTCGCTTCTCGGTTCGAAGCTTGCTCTTTTCGAAGGTAGAGTGTAGGCTTCGAATTTGGTGCCTCTGTCGTGTGACAGGCTTCGCTTCTTTGTTCGAAGGTTGTCTGTCTGTGTTGCGTTCGAAGTTTTCTGTTCGAAGGTCTAACTTCGAAGCACTTGGTTCGAAGCTCTGTTCGAAGCCTTGTCTTCGAAGTACATACTTCGAAGGAGGCTCCGACTTCGTCCACTTCGCTTCGAAGCATACTTCGTCATCTACCACTTCGAACTAGGCTAGATCAAAACACCTTCGGCATTTACCACTGCCTTCGGCAGGCCTCGCAACCGACCTCCGAAGCAGGCTTCGACAATCATCTCCGAAGCAGACCCCGACAGGCGAAGCAGGCTTCGCTGAGTTCCGAACAGGAGACAAAATCTGAACAGTAACTTCTCATCTCATTTTATATATATTTAGATTATTTCATTCAGAAGTATAGCCTGACATGTCTAGCATACTTTGTTTATCTGCCTAGTTGCATAGCTTTGATAGTTCTCTGTTTAACATCAATTGATTCTAGGCTAGATACCTTTATACTTAGGCTATCTGTTCATTTTCTGTTGCTTAGTCTTTTGAGGTGCGTTGGGTGTTGGGAACAGGCCATATATTCGAAAGAATTTTTTAAGGCGCCCATTCACCCCCCCTCTGGTCGCTACTTTCGGTCCTACAAGTGGTATCAGAGCTTGGTTAGGGTTTTTCCATACCTTAACCAGTTCTAAACCCCGGTAGTGACCATGATGTCTCCTGGCAAGGTACCGTCCTTGGAAGCCTATGGCTATAATTATTGGAAGACTCGCATGCGAGCCTATCTCATGAGCCAGGGTTCGGACATTTGGGACATTTGCGTTCACACCACATTTGTCATATTGCCAGTCGCTGAGCAGGGTACTCCTGGTATCATTGCTCAGCATCTGAGCAACAGTAAGGCTATGAACATTCTTTTCTCGGGTTTAGGTCCCACTGAGTTTGAGCGTGTGAGTCATCTCTCCACTGCGAGAGAGATCTGGGCTACCCTCAAGGCACACCATGAGGGAACAGCCCAGGTCAAGGCTCAGCTCTATCAGACCTACCGGCGTGAGTACGAGAACTTCTCACAGAAGCCGGGTGAATTTGTTGAAGCCTTGTTTGGTCGTTTTCAATCGATCATTAACAAGCTTCGGGACAACAAGGCTGAGGGTGCTCAGTTAGTCTCGGATCACGAGCAGGCGCTCAAGGTTCTCCATACCTTGGACCCAAAGATCTGGGAGATCAAGGTATCCTCTATCGTTGAGAGCACTTCTTACGATACCTTGACCATTTCTGAGTTGTTTAGCAAGCTGAAGGCCACTGAGGTAGATATCCAGCTGAGATCAAATCTCACTGGTTCTGGATCAAAATCCCTGGCCCTTGCTACACCTGCTGTTGATCCCTCTGCTGTAAGCTGTGCTGGGTTCTCCTTGATGTCTATCACTGAGGACCAGCTTGAGTTGTTGGGAGATGATGATTTGTGTCTTTTTAACAACCGGGTGCGTCATGTCTATGATAAGAGAATGTTCAAAAGACACGGCACAAAATCCGGATGCTTTGAGTGTGGTGATCCAGGACACTTCATCGCCGACTGCCCCAAGCGCAATGGATACAAGAAGGGCACCGGTGGCAGCTTCCATGACTCCGGCAAGCACGAGAGCTCATCCTTCAACAAGGGCAAGCCGAAGACCCGGTTCTTCAAGAAGGCCCTGAAGGACTACCGGCGAGAGAACAAGAAGCGCGACAAGGCCTTCTTCGCCGAGATGGAGAAGAGCTACTCCAAGCGATCCACGTCTTCTTCCTCTTCATCGAGTTCAAGCGATGAGGAGATCGCCATCAAGAAGGGGAAGGACAAGGACGATCCGGCGGGTCTCTGCTTCATGGCTTTCGGGGACAAGCCGAAGAGCCACTCTCATCAGTGCCGAAAATCCCGCAAGAGCTTCTATTCAATGGCTCTTGGGGATAGGGAAGAAAAGAGCTCCTCCGATGACTCCGACGACGATGACAACAAGGTATCATCCTATGAACGAGAAATTGTTGATTTACTTGAGAGCAATCGTCAGGAGTTAAAGTATCGGGAAAAACTGCTTAGGGGGGCCAAAAAGAGGATAGATGAGTTAGAGAGTGAGCTTGTCGTAGCCAACGGCAGAATTGAGAGTCTATCTTCTTCCCCTTGCTTGGGTGATAGCAGTGAGTGCCCGAAGTGTGAGGTGCTTCTGTGTGACCTGTCGACTCTGAAGTCCAGGTACACAGAAAGGGTTGATGAGAGGGACACTTTGGCCACTGAGCTTGAAAGCGCTCAGCTGGAGCTGAAAGATGCTCAAGCCACTGTCGTCACACCCTGTGTTGATTGCCCATCTCATCTAGCTGTCTTAGCTGAGCTGAAATCCAAGGGCGGTGAACAGTTGGGTAATTTGGAGAGGTTGAGAGCTGAGCTTGCTCAGACTAGGCTAGAGCTTGAGACACTGTCAGTTCCACCCACTGTCTGTGAGAACTGTCTGTCTCTTAGAATGGAGTTGATCAAGCTAAAAGCCGAAAAGTCTGTCCAAGTAGAGAGTGAGTGTGAGACCTGCTTGTCTCAGGTAGAGGTTCTAGCTTCCTTGAGAGAGGAGCTAGCAGATTCTCAGAATGAGAACTTTTACCTCCGTTCCATCCTGAGTTGGATCAGTGCTAGAGAGCCTCAGCTCGACATGATGATCCAGCAGTTCAAGAGGCAGGATGGGTTTGGAGTAGGTTATACCTACACCAAGGCTGACTTTGAGAGCGCCATTAGCCGGGCAGTGGAGTGGAGCAAAATGACTCCAGAGCAGAGGTATCCCAAGACTCACTCCACTGAGACCTCCCAGGCTTGTCAGCCCAAGGATGGAGTGATTCATGAACCACCCAAAGCTCCACCCAAGAAGCCTATCTGGGTTCCTAAGCCCAAACACCTCCACTCTTCTCTAGACTCTCTTCCTGGACCCTCTCAACCCAAGAAGACCACACCAAACACTACCAAGCCCAAACATCCCAAGCCTCAACCACATCCTAAGAAGCCCACCTATCATTGTGAGTACTGTCAGAGAGACGGGCATCTTGCGGAGTTCTGCTTCAGGAGGAAGCGGGTTGAGAGAGCTGAGAGGGCTCGTAGTGATCAGGAGCAGTTCTACCAGCAGGATGGTAGACTGCGTGTTCCTCGACGTAGGGAGAGGCTGGAGGCCAGGCCGCGTCGTGTAGGTGGTGGTAGAGGAGACGGCTTTCTTGCCCGTGCTCCAGTTGGTGGTGTCCGTTCCGGCAGAGTTCCAGGCCGTGTTGGCTACGGTCCTGGACCTCGTGGCCGTAGGGTTAGGCAGAACCGAGGACCGCGCTTTGAGCCGCGTTTTGGTCCAAACACTTTTGATGGTTTTCGCTTTCCATCTTTCGAGCAGATGGCTCGACACTGGTTTAGCTCCTTTGCTAAACCTGGTGCCGGACCATTTGCTCCCACTTACAGCCACTGATTGTGCAGGATCGGGGACTGGAGGACGTTTGGATCATGGACTCAGGATGTTCTCGCCACATGACGGGACATCGCAGATGGTTCTCCAGTCTCACTCCCCCGAGCTCCAAAGAGTATATCACTTTCGGGAACAGTGGTCAAGGGAAAGTAAGTGGTATAGGCTCAATTCGCATTTCAGATCATTTCTCTTTGAAGAATGTTGCTTTGGTTAAAAATTTGAACTTCAACTTGATTTCTGTTTCGCAACTTCTTGAAGATGGTTTGGAAGTGTGTTTTAAGAAGGGCAATTCTTCTGTGGTTGATTCTAGAGGGTCTTTGATTTGCCAGATCTTACCATTCGGTAAAGTTTTTCGAATTGACTTCTCTAGTTCTTTTGGCCTTTCGCGTTGTTTGATTGCTGGATCCTCCTCTGAGCTCTGGAAGTGGCATAGGAGGTTAGGTCATTTTAGTTTTGATCTGCTAGTCAGGTTGAGCTCTATGGACCTCATCCGAGGATTGCCCAAGCTTAAGATGGAGAAGGATTTAGTTTGTCATCCCTATCATCATGGGAAAATGGTTGCCGCTTCTCACTCACCTGTGACTCAGGTGATGACTTCGTATCCGGGCGAGCTTTTACACTTGGACACTGTTGGTCCAGCTCGGTTACGTTCAGTCGGTGGGAAGTGGTATGCACTTGTGATTGTTGACGACTTTTCTCGATTCTCGTGGGTTTTCTTTTTGGAGTCCAAGGATGAAACTTTTCAATTTGTTCATGACCTGATTTTGAAGCTGAAGAATGAGAACAATGGTCGGATGAGGAGCCATGCTGAATAGCATGGGCCTCATGGCTCTAGAAGTGATGAGTCATTGTCAACGATAGTCAACAAGGACTGAAGAAGAGAAGAGATCTGCTGTTTCATGGGCCGCGTGTGACTCAGGTACACGGGCAGCGAGCGACTGTCGGGCAGAGGAGGCTGCGAAGTCGGGCTGGCCCAATCCGGGTGCATGGGCCAGAAGCAGTAGAAGACCCACTGGGCTGTTGACCAGGATTGACTCAGGTACACGGGCGGTGAGTGATTGCCGGGCTGAGAGAGTTGCGGAATCGGGCCGGCCCAATCCGGGTACCTGGTGCAAAGCTGGTGGAGGCTTTGTCAGTTTCGGCGCAAAACTGACGACCGTCGATCTTGTATCCGACTGTCCAGAAGAGAAGCCGTAGTCGCTACGAAAACTTAGCTTCCGGATAAGTCATCTGTAACTCTAGGCCCACAGTCAGTCTGTCGTGTCTGTAAAAATACCTAAGGGCAGTAGAGTCTTTTCCTTTATTTTTGAGTCTGTAAAAACCCTAAGGGGCAGGTAGAATATTCCTAGTGTTGGGCTGCCTATAAATAGGACCCCAACCCCTAGGGTTTGGACTACCCTTTTGCTGAAATTGAATACCACTCTATTGGGTCATTTTGCCTCTCACGTTTTTCTCTCTCATCTCCTGTTCCTTGCTTGCGCCGCCAGGGAGTTCTCCCACTGTGTTTCTTGCCGTGCTTTTAATGCTGCAGTAAATGCTCTACTTCTTTGTATGCTGCATCTGCAAAGTTTTTAATGGCTCATTTTCGTCTTCAATGCAAGTTTCCCTGTGATTTTTGAGCCTCTGTAGGCTTCGGCGGGTGTGAAGAAGCTTCTGTTCTTCACATACAGAGTACTAGTTCTTGCGTTTTACAAGTAGTACTCCACTGCAGCTACAGTACTTCTGCGCCAGCTTTTTACTTTTACTGCTCCACTTTCCGATCGGGTTGAGAGGACTAAAATCGCTTTTCTGACTGTCTCTGCGAAGTCATCCTTCTCTGTTCGAAGCCCCTCAGCTCCGTGAGGCAGGCTTCGATCCGACCATACTCGAAGGCTTCGTTTCAATCTTCGAACTTTGTTTTGTATTCTGTGCTGCTATGCTTCGAAGCATTTTTCTGATCGACAGCATTACATACTTCGAACAATAGCGCGAAGGGGCTTCGGCCCTATCTGTTCGAAGTCCTTACTTCGACACGTTTCAAGGTTGGGTTCGAAGCTTGTGGCTCCGCTAGGCCTCGCACTGATTTCTGTGTTGCATGTCACCCTTCGCCTCTCTTTTCGGAGCTTGCTCTTTTCGAAGGTAGGGCATTGGCTTCGGACTTGATTTTCTGTCACGTGACAGACTTCGCTTCTACGTTTCGAAGGTTGTCTGTTTGTGTATTCGAAGCTTTGTGTTCGAAGGTTCGTGTTCGAAGATTTAGCTTCGAGGCTTTCGGTTCGAAGTACTTTCGAAGTCTTGTCTTCGAAGCGCTTACTTCGAACCAAGCTTCGGCACTGTTTTTACTTCGCTCCGAAGCTCGTGAGTCGAAGCTATGTGCGAAGTCCTGTCTTCGAAGTGCATACTTCGAACCAGGCTCCGGCACTTCTTTTGCTTCGCTCCGAAGTACACTTCGCTTCTTACCACTTCGAACTAGGCTAGACAGTGACACCTTCGGCACTTCGGACAGACTCCGACACCAACCTCCGAAGCAGACCTCGACGTGCGAAGGGGGCTTCGCCAACTTCCGAACAGGAGACAACTTTGGACAGTAACTTCTCTTTTCACTTTATACATACTTAGATCTTTTCATTGAGAAGTCTAGGCCTGTTACAACTTGTTTATCTGCCTAGTTGCACCTCTTTAGTTTTTCACTGTATATCATCAGTTGCTTCTAGGTTAGAAACCTTTAGACTTAGGCCTACTGTCTACTTTCTGCTGCATAGTATTTTTGAGGTGCGTTGGGTATTGGGAACAGGCCATAGATTCGAAAGAATTTTTAAGGCGCCCATTCACCCCCCCCCCTCTGGTCGCTACTTTCGGTCCTACAAGTGGTATCAGAGCGAGGTTAGGTTTTTTCCATACCTTAACCGGTTCTAAACCCCAGTAGTGACTATGACGTCTCCAGGCAAGGTCCCGTCCTTGGAAGCCTATGGCTACAATTATTGGAAGACTCGCATGCGAGCCTATCTCATGAGCCAGGGTTCGGACATATGGGACATTTGCGTTCACAGCACGTTTGTCATTCTGCCAGTCGCTGAGCACGGTACTGCTGGTATCATTGCTCAGCATCTGAGCAACAGTAAGGCTGTGAATATTTTGTTTTCTGGATTAGGTCCCACTGAGTTTGAGCGTGTGAGTCATCTCTCCACTGCGAGAGAGATCTGGGCTACCCTCAAGGCACACCATGAGGGAACAGCCCAGGTCAAGGCTCGGCTCTATCAGACCTACCGGCGTGAATATGAGAACTTCACACAGAAGCCGGGTGAATCTGTTGAAGCCTTGTTTGGTCGCTTTCAGTCGATCATTAACAAGCTTCGGGACAACAAGGCTGAGGGTGCTCAGTTAGTCTCAGATCATGAGCAGGCGCTCAAGGTTCTTCATACCTTGGACCCAAAGATCTGGGAGATCAAGGTATCATCTATCGTTGAGAGCACTTCTTACGATACCTTGACCATTTCTGAGTTATTTAGCAAGCTAAAGGCCACTGAGGTAGATATCCAGTTGAGATCAAATCTCACTGGCTCTGGATCAAAATCCCTGGCCCTTGCTACACCTTCTGTTGATCCCTCTGCTGTGAGTTGTGCTGGGTTCTCCTTGATGTCTATCACTGAGGACCAGCTTGAGTTGTTGGGAGATGATGATTTGTGTCTCTTTAACAACCGGGTGCGTCGTGTCTATGATAAAAGAATGTTCAAAAGACACGGCACAAAATCCGGATGCTTTGAATGTGGTGATCCAGGACACTTCATCGCCGACTGCCCCAAGCGCAATGGATACAAGAAGGGCACCGGTAGCAGCTTCCACGACTCCGGCAAGCATGAGAGCCCCTCCTTCACCAAGGGCAAGCCGAAGACCCGGTTCTTCAAGAAGGCCCTGAAGGACTACCGGCGAGAGAACAAGAAGCGCGACAAGGCCTTCTTCGCCGAGATGGAGAAGAGCTACTCCAAGAGATCCACGTCTTCTTCCTCTTCATCGAGCTCAAGTGATGAGGAGATTACCATCAAGAAGGGGAAGGACAAGGATGATCCGGCGGGCCTCTGCTTCATGGCTTTCGGAGACAAGCCGAAGAGCCGCACACACCAGCGCCGAAGATCCCGCAAGAGCTTCTGCTCCATGGCTCTTGGGGATAGAGAAGAAAAGAGCTCCTCCGACGACTCCGACGACGACGATAGCAAGGTATCATCTTATGAGCGTGAAATTGTTGATTTACTAGAGAGCAATCGTCAGGAGTTAAAGTATCGGGAAAAACTGCTTAGGGGGGCCAAGAAGAGGATAGATGAGCTAGAGAGTGAGCTTGCCGTGGCCAACGGCAGAATTGAGAGTCTATCCTCTTCCCCTTGTTTGGGTGTTAGCAGTGAGTGCCCGAAGTGTGAGGTGCTTCTGTGTGACCTGTCGACTCTGAAGTCCAGGTACACAGAAAGGGTTGATGAGAGGGACGCTTTGGCCACTGAGCTTGAAAGCGCTCAGCAGGAGCTGAAAGATGCTCACGCCACTGTCGTCGCACCCTGTGTTGATTGCCCATCTCATCTAGCTGCCTTAGCTGAGCTGAAATCCAAGGGCGATGAGCATTTGGGTGATGTTGAGAGGTTGAGAGCTGAGCTTGCCCAGACTAAGCTAGAGCTTGAGACATTGTCAGTTCCACCCACTGTCTGTGAGAACTGTCTGTCTCTTAGAATGGAGTTGATCAAGCTGAAATCTGAAAAGTCTGTCCAAGTAGAGAGTGAGTGTGAGACCTGCTTGTCTCAGGTGGAGGTTCTAGCTTCTTTGAGAGAGGAGCTAGCAGATTCTCAGAATGAGAACTTTTACCTCCGTTCCATCCTGAGTTGGATCAGTGCCAGAGAGCCACAGCTTGGCATGATGATCCAGCAGTTCAAGAGGAAGGATGGGTTTGGAGTAGGTTACACCTACACCAAGGCTGACTTTGAGAGTGCCCTCAGCCGGGCAGTGGAGTGGAGTAAAATGACTCCAGAGCAGAGGTAT
Organism: Zizania palustris; assembly: GCA_019279435.1. Classification (NCBI taxonomy): domain Eukaryota; kingdom Viridiplantae; phylum Streptophyta; class Magnoliopsida; order Poales; family Poaceae; genus Zizania; species Zizania palustris. The sequence continues at coordinate 5,167,411 of JAAALK010000086.1, read as the reverse complement.
CCCAAGACTCACTCCACTGAGACCTCCCAAGTTTGTCAGCCCAAGGATGGAGTGATCCATGAACCAACCAAAGCTCCACCCAAGAAACCTATCTGGGTTCCTAAGCCCAAACACCTCCACTCCTCTTTAGATTCTCTTCCTGGACCCTCTCAGCCCAAGAAGACCACACCAAACACTACCAAGCCCAAGAACCCCAAGCCTCAACCACATCCCAAGAAGCCTACCTATCATTGTGAGTATTGTCAGAGAGACGGACATCTTGCGGAGTTTTGCTTCAGGAGGAAGCGGGTTGAGAGAGCAGAGAGGGCTCGTAGTGATCAGGTGCAGTTCTACCAGCAGGGTGGTAGACTGCGTGTTCCTCGGCGCGGGGAGAGGCTGGAGGCCAGGCCGCGTCGTGTAGGTGGTGGTAGAGGAGACGGCTTTCTTGCCCGTGCTCCAGTTGGTGGTGTTCGTTCCGGCAGAGTTCCAGACCGAGTTGGCTACGGTTCTGGACCTCGTGGCCGTAGGGTTAGGAAGAACCGTGGACCGCGCTTTGAGCCGCGTTTTGGTCCAAACTCTTTTGATGGTTTTCGCTTTCCATCTTTTGAGCAGATGGCTCGACACTGGTTTAGCTCTTTTGCTAAACCTGGTGCCGGACCATTTGCTCCCACTTACAGACATTGATTGTGCAGGACCGGGGACTGGAGGATGTTTGGATCATGGACTCAGGATGTTCTCGCCACATGACGGGACATCGCAGATGGTTCTCCAGTCTCACTCCCCCGAGCTCCAAAGAGTATATCACGTTCGGGAACAGCGGTCAAGGGAAAGTAAGTGGCATAGGCTCAATCAGCATCTCAAACCATTTCTCTTTAAAGAATGTTGCTTTGGTTAAAAATCTGAACTTTAATTTAATATCTGTTTCGCAACTTCTTGAGGATGGTTTGGAAGTGCGTTTTAAGAAGGGCAATTCTTCTGTGGTTGATTCTAGAGGGTCTTTGGTTTGTCAGATTTTACCCTTCGGTAAAGTTTTTCGAATTGACTTCTCTAGTTCTTTTGGCCCTTCTCGCTGTTTGATTGCTGGATCCTCTTCTGAGCTCTGGAAGTGGCATAGGAGGTTAGGTCATTTGAGTTTTGATCTGCTAGTCAGGTTAAGCTCTATGGATCTCATCCGAGGATTGCCCAAGCTTAAAATGGAGAAGGATCTGGTTTGTCATCCCTGTCGTCATGGGAAAATGGTTGCCGCTTCTCACTCACCTGTGACTCAGGTGATGACTTCGTATCCAGGCGAGCTTTTACATTTGGACACTGTAGGTCCAGCTCGGGTACGCTCGGTCGGTGGGAAGTGGTATGCACTTGTGATTGTTGACGACTTTTCTCGTTTCTCGTGGGTTTTCTTTTTGGAGTCTAAGGATGAAACTTTTCAATTTGTCCATGACCTGATTTTGAAGCTGAAGAATGAGAACAATGGCCGGATGCGAGCAATTCGCTCCGACAACGGTTCTGAGTTCAAGAATTCTCAGTTTGTCAGCTTCTGTAGTGATCAGGGTCTGGACCATCAGTTTTCCTCTCCTTACACTCCCCCACAGAACGGCGTTGTGGAACGAAAGAACCGCACGCTAGTTGAGATGGCCAGGACGATGCTCGATGAGCACAGGACTCCTAGGCGTTTCTGGGCTGAAGCCATGAACACGGCTTGCTATCTGGCCAACCGCATTTTTCTTAGAGCTTACATTGGTAAGACATCATATGAGTTGCGGTTTGGCAGACAGCCCAAGGTGACCCACTTGCGAGCGTTTGGCTGCAAGTGCTTTGTGCTCAAGAAGGGAGGGCATTTGGACAAGTTTGAGTCTCGATGCTGGGATGGTATTTTTCTTGGTTATGCATTGCATTCTCGAGGCTTCCGTGTTTGGAACCTCGAATCCCAGCTGCTTGTCGAGACGTGTGAGGTTTCTTTTGATGAGTCCTTGCCTTCTTTGACTCCTTCTTTTGAGCTTTCTGGTGATGATGAGCTCGGAGAGTCCATCTTCGAGGAAGATGAGGATACTCCAGCTGCTGTTGAGGGTGGGCCTTCTGCATCCCCCGCAGAGCCCACACCTTCTGTGACTTCGACTGATGATGAGGGCGGACCTCTGATCACTTCTTCCACTTCGATCGAGCCCATTCAGTCGAGTCCAGAGGTGCCAGCTGCTGACTCCGGTGAGGTGACTTCAGATCACCAGGGAACCCGAGCAGTGCAGCGTGACCACCCCTCAGAGCTCATCATTGGTGATTTGACTGAGAGGACTTTGCGTTCTTCTGCCTCTCTCGCTGTGTTTGCTGAATCTGCGTTTGTTGCATCTTTTGAGCCCAGAGACATTTCTCATGCTCTTTCTGATTCTAATTGGATTAATGCTATGCAAGAAGAGCTTGAGAATTTTGTCCGCAATCGGGTTTGGACACTAGTTGAGCCGCCACCAGGATGCAACCCCATAGGCACCAAGTGGGTATTCAAGAACAAACAAGGTGAAGATGGGGTTGTGGTGCGCAACAAGGCTCGACTAGTTGCCCAGGGTTATTGCCAGAAGGAAGGTATTGACTTTGAAGAAACCTTCGCTCCTGTTGCCCGTCTTGAGTCCATTCGTATTCTTCTAGCTTTTGCCGTTTCGAAGGGTTTTAAGCTTTTTCAAATGGACGTTAAGAGTGCTTTTCTGAACGGGTTCATAGAGGAGGAGGTATATGTTAGGCAACCCCCCGGTTTTGAGAACCCTAAGTTTCCTCGACATGTTTTTAAGTTGCATAAAGCTTTATACGGGTTGAAGCAAGCCCCCAGGGCTTGGTACGACCGGTTGAAGCAATTTTTGTTGGGGAAGGGCTTTGTGATGGGTTCTGTGGATAAAACTCTTTTCTTGCTCAGAGATGCTTCAGATTTCTTAGTTGCTCAGATTTATGTGGACGATATTATTTTTGGCGGTACTACTGATTCTCTTGTGTCCAAGTTTTCTGAGCAGATGCACAGTGAGTTTGAGATGAGCCTCATGGGTGAGCTCAAGTACTTCTTAGGGCTCCAGATCAAGCAGACCAAGGACGGCACCTTCATCCACCAAGGTAAGTACAATCGTGATATGTTAAAGAAATTTGACTTTGGTGGTGAATTGAAGCCGCAGATGACCCCGATGGGCACCTCTGGAGGTTTGGACAAAGACGAGAGCGGTGTCAAGGTCAATGAGAGAGAATTTCGAGGGATGATCGGTTCGCTGCTGTACTTAACAGCAACAAGACCAGACATACAGTTCGCCGTGGGACTTTGCGCGCGTTTTCAGTCTTCACCACGCGCGTCTCACCGGCAGGCTGTCAAGCGCATTTTCAGGTATCTCACCTATGCGCCTGATCTTGGTCTTTATTATTCAGCATCATCATCACTTGATTTATCTGGCTTTTCGGACGCTGACTTTGGTGGGTGCCGGTTGGATCGCAAGTCGACTTCCGGTACTTGCCAGTTTCTTGGTTCTTCCCTTGTATCTTGGTCTTCTCGAAAACAATCTGGAGTTGCTCTTTCGACCACAGAGGCTGAATACATAGCTGCTGCTAGCTGCTGCTCACAGATGGTTTGGATGATTTCCACCCTTCGAGACTTTGGGTTGCTCTTTCCTACCAGGGTTCCATTGTTTTGCGACAGCACTAGTGCTATTAGTGTAGGGAAAAACCCATGTCTCCATTCAAAAACCAAACATATTGATGTGCGCTTTCACTTCTTGCGGGATCAATATGAGAAAGGTGTCATTGACCTTATTCATGTTGATACCCATCATCAGTTGGCTGACATCTTTACCAAACCCCTAGATCAGTCTACATTTGAGCGTTTACGAGGGGATTTGGGTGTTGTGTATCCTTTCTAGGATATTTTGCGTCAGTTTTCTTTGCTCTTTACTCTTTTCTTGAGTCTCTTTGTGTGTGTTCATATCATACATATTCACATATCACACTTTAGAGATGCTTCTGTTATATGATTGAACTGCTTTACTCATTCTAGCTGGTACATGCTTTTGATTACTTGTCAATGATCATGCTTTGATTCAGTTCGCTTGACATGTTTGATATCTGTCATATGCATGGCTTTTACGCTTTCAACTTGAAAAATGATCACCATTGCTTCTGGTAACTAGCATGTGTAGGCTGAATGCTTTTGCTATTTGTTACATGCCTTGTAGCTAGTTCATCACATAGATGCAGATATGCAACTTGGACATCTTTATGCTTTAACATGGAAAATGTGCTATAAAAATGATAAAAATCAGAAATGAATGAAAATTCCATGCCTTTTTATGCTTGAGTTGAAAAGATCCAAGTGGGTTTGCTTTGTCGCATTATATTGTTCTGGACTGCTTACCATAGCACTTTGGTATGAACTAGGACAGTGTAGTGTATGCCAAGACCAATGTCTTAAGCTTCTGATGGTCCAGTTCTGGCCTAGGCTTGACTTGGTCGGTTAGCATAAGGTTTGACATGCAAATAACCCTTGGCAAAAATGAAAAAGGAAAATTGAAAAAGCCTGAACATTTAAAAAGATAACAAGTCTGCTGAAGCACTTTGTTTTTGGACAATGCTTATCTTGGTAGATATCAGCTAGCTTCTGCATCTCATGCTTTACCTTGCATATTTACTAGACAATGTGGTGATGCTTTTCTTTACAAAAACTGAAAAATGCGTGCTAAATGACTTTCTTTAAGATATCATCTCTTGCACTGATCATGCCATGTATCTTAGACAGTATCTCTTTTGCTGTACATGTTAGATACTGTATTTGCAGTCAATCATATCTGAGAAGCATGCTTTCTCCACTCCACCTGCACCCCAATTGCATTCACTGCATATTTTGAGGGGGAGTTGCTTTTCAGGGGGAGTCTGTGTCTCTTTTGAGTGCTTGATGAGTTCACTTGTCAACAAGGGGGAGAAAATTGGGATCAGAGTTTAAGGGGGAGTTCTTACTCTGTTGATATCCTTGTTGTTCTGCAATCGCACTCATTTTGAGCTTTTGTGTTTTGGTTAACCATAATGACCGTTTCTTGCTTTTGTTTGGCTTTTGGTCATTAAGGTTAAACTTTTACCTTATTTTTCTTCTTCTTTGTTCTCTTGTGTTTTGTTTTCGTGTTTCCACATGTGTTCGCAGGTGCTGAAGAGCTGAGAATTGAGGAGTGTTGACAATGCACTCATCAAGGGGGAGATTGAGGAGCCATGCTGAATAGCATGGGCCTCATGGCTCTAGAAGTGATGAGTCATTGTCAACGATAGTCAACAAGGACTGAAGAAGAGAAGAGATCTGCTGTTTCATGGGCCGCGTGTGACTCAGGTACACGGGCAGCGAGCGACTGTCGGGCAGAGGAGGCTGCGAAGTCGGGCTGGCCCAATCCGGGTGCATGGGCCAGAAGCAGTAGAAGACCCACTGGGCTGTTGACCAGGATTGACTCAGGTACACGGGCGGTGAGTGATTGCCGGGCTGAGAGAGCTGCGGAATCGGGCCGGCCCAATCCGGGTACCTGGTGCAAAGCTGGTGGAGGCTTTGTCAGTTTCGGCGCAAAACTGACGACCGTCGATCTTGTATCCGACTGTCCAGAAGAGAAGCCGTAGTCGCTACGAAAACTTAGCTTCCGGATAAGTCATCTGTAACTCTAGGCCCACAGTCAGTCTGTCGTGTCTGTAAAAATACCTAAGGGCAGTAGAGTCTTTTCCTTTATTTTTGAGTCTGTAAAAACCCTAAGGGGCAGGTAGAATATTCCTAGTGTTGGGCTGCCTATAAATAGGACCCCAACCCCTAGGGTTTGGACTACCCTTTTGCTGAAATTGAATACCACTCTATTGGGTCATTTTGCCTCTCACGTTTTTCTCTCTCATCTCCTGTTCCTTGCTTGCGCCGCCAGGGAGTTCTCCCACTGTGTTTCTTGCCGTGCTTTTAATGCTGCAGTAAATGCTCTACTTCTTTGTATGCTGCATCTGCAAAGTTTTTAATGGCTCATTTTCGTCTTCAATGCAAGTTTCCCTGTGATTTTTGAGCCTCTGTAGGCTTCGGCGGGTGTGAAGAAGCTTCTGTTCTTCACATACAGAGTACTAGTTCTTGCGTTTTACAAGTAGTACTCCACTGCAGCTACAGTACTTCTGCGCCAGCTTTTTACTTTTACTGCTCCACTTTCCGATCGGGTTGAGAGGACTAAAATCGCTTTTCTGACTGTCTCTGCGAAGTCATCCTTCTCTGTTCGAAGCCCCTCAGCTCCGTGAGGCAGGCTTCGATCCGACCATACTCGAAGGCTTCGTTTCAATCTTCGAACTTTGTTTTGTATTCTGTGCTGCTATGCTTCGAAGCATTTTTCTGATCGACAGCATTACATACTTCGAACAATAGCGCGAAGGGGCTTCGGCCCTATCTGTTCGAAGTCCTTACTTCGACACGTTTCAAGGTTGGGTTCGAAGCTTGTGGCTCCGCTAGGCCTCGCACTGATTTCTGTGTTGCATGTCACCCTTCGCCTCTCTTTTCGGAGCTTGCTCTTTTCGAAGGTAGGGCATTGGCTTCGGACTTGATTTTCTGTCACGTGACAGACTTCGCTTCTACGTTTCGAAGGTTGTCTGTTTGTGTATTCGAAGCTTTGTGTTCGAAGGTTCGTGTTCGAAGATTTAGCTTCGAGGCTTTCGGTTCGAAGTACTTTCGAAGTCTTGTCTTCGAAGCGCTTACTTCGAACCAAGCTTCGGCACTGTTTTTACTTCGCTCCGAAGCTCGTGAGTCGAAGCTGTGTGCGAAGTCCTGTCTTCGAAGTGCATACTTCGAACCAGGCTCCGGCACTTCTTTTGCTTCGCTCCGAAGTACACTTCGCTTCTTACCACTTCGAACTAGGCTAGACAGTGACACCTTCGGCACTTCGGACAGACTCCGACACCAACCTCCGAAGCAGACCTCGACGTGCGAAGGGGGCTTCGCCAACTTCCGAACAGGAGACAACTTTGGACAGTAACTTCTCTTTTCACTTTATACATACTTAGATCTTTTCATTGAGAAGTCTAGGCCTGTTACAACTTGTTTATCTGCCTAGTTGCACCTCTTTAGTTTTTCACTGTATATCATCAGTTGCTTCTAGGTTAGAAACCTTTAGACTTAGGCCTACTGTCTACTTTCTGCTGCATAGTATTTTTGAGGTGCGTTGGGTATTGGGAACAGGCCATAGATTCGAAAGAATTTTTAAGGCGCCCATTCACCCCCCCCCCTCTGGTCGCTACTTTCGGTCCTACATCGGATGCGAGCAATTCGCTCCGACAACGGCTCTGAGTTCAAGAACTCTCAGTTCGTCAGCTTCTGTAGTGATCAGGGTCTAGACCATCAGTTTTCTTCTCCTTACACTCCCCCACAGAACGGCGTTGTGGAACGAAAGAACCGCACGTTAGTCGAGAAGGCCAGGACGATGCTCGATGAGCACAGGACTCCTAGGCGTTTTTGGGCTGAAGCCATGAACACGGCTTGCTATCTGGCCAACCGCATCTTTCTTAGAGCTTACCTTGGTAAGACATCATATGAACTGCGGTTTGGCAGACAGCCCAAGGTGAGCCACTTGCGAGCGTTTGGCTGCAAGTGCTTTGTGCTCAAGAAGGGAGGACATTTGGACAAGTTTGAGTCTCGTTGCTGGGATGGTGTTTTTCTTGGTTATGCATTGCATTCTCGAGGCTTCCGTGTTTGGAACCTCGAATCCCAGCTGCTTGTCGAGACTTGTGAGGTTTCATTTGATGAGTCCTTGCCTTCTCTGACTCCTTCTTTTGAGCCATCTGATGGTGAGCTCGGAGAGTCCATCTTCGAGGAAGATGATGACACTCCAGCCGCTAATGAGGGTGGGCATTCTGCACCCCCAGCAGAGCCCACACCTTCTGAGACTTCGACTGAGGATGAGGGCGGACCTCTGATCACTTCTTCCACTTCGATCGAGCCCCCTCAGTCGAGTCCAGAGGTGCCAGCTACTGACTCCGGTGAGGTGACTTCAGATCACCAGGGAACCCGAGCAGTTCAGCGTGATCACCCCTCAGAGCTCATCATCGGTGATTTGACTGAGAGAACTTTGTGTTCATCTACCTCTCTTGCTGTGTTTGCTGAATCTGCATTTGTTGCATCTTTTGAGCCCAGAGACATTTCTCATGCTCTTTCTGATTCTAATTGGATTAATGCTATGCAAGAAGAGCTAGAGAATTTTGTCCGCAATCGGGTTTGGACATTAGTTGAGCCGCCACCAGGATGCAACCCCATAGGCACCAAGTGGGTATTCAAGAACAAACAAGGTGAAGATGGGGTTGTGGTGCGCAACAAAGCTCGACTAGTTGCCCAGGGTTATTGCCAGAAGGAAGGTATTGACTTTGAAGAAACTTTCGCCCCTGTTGCCCATCTTGAGTCCATTCGCATTCTTTTAGCCTTTGCCGCTTCGAAGGGTTTTAAGCTTTTTCAAATGGACGTTAAGAGTGCTTTTCTGAATGGGTTTATAGAGGACGAAGTTTATGTTAGGCAGCCCCCCGGTTTTGAGAACCCCAGGTTTCCTCGACATGTTTTTAAATTGCAAAAAGCTTTATACGGGTTGAAGCAAGCCCCCAGGGCTTGGTATGACCGGTTAAAGCATTTTTTATTGGGGAAGGGTTTTGTGATGGGTTCTGTGGATAAAACTCTTTTCTTGCTCAGAGATGCTTCAGATTTCTTAGTCGCTCAGATTTACGTGGATGATATTATCTTTGGCGGTACTATTGATTCTCTTGTGTCCAAGTTTTCTGAGCAGATGCACAGCGAGTTTGAGATGAGCCTCATGGGTGAGCTCAAGTACTTCTTAGGGCTCCAGATCAAGCAGACCAAGGACGGCACCTTCATCCACCAAGGTAAGTACACTCGCGACATGCTTAAGAAATTTGACTTTGGTGGTGAGTTGAAGCCGCAGATGACCCCGATGGGCACATCTGGGGGTCTGGACAAGGACGAGAGCGGCGTCAAGGTCAATGAAAGGGAGTTTCGAGGGATGATCGGTTCACTGCTGTACTTGACGGCGACAAGACCGGACATTCAGTTCGCCGTGGGACTTTGCGCGCGTTTTCAGTCTTCACCACGCGCGTCTAACCGGCAGGCTGTCAAGCGCATCTTCAGGTATCTTACTTATGCGCCTGATCTTGGTCTTTTCTATTCAGCATCATCTTCTCTCGATTTATCTGGATTTTCGGATGCCGACTTTGGTGGGTGCCGGTTGGATCGCAAGTCGACTTTCGGTACTTGCCAGTTTCTAGGTTCTTCTCTTGTCTCTTGGTCTTCTCGAAAGCAATCTGAAGTTGCTCTTTCGACCACAGAGGCTGAGTATGTAGCTGCTGCTAGCTGCTGCTCACAGTTGGTTTGGATTATTTCCACTCTACGAGATTTTGGGTTGTTCTTTCCTACCAGAGTTCCATTGTTTTGCGACAGCACCAGTGCTATTAGTGTTGGGAAAAACCCATGTCTCCATTCAAAAACCAAACATATTGATGTGCGCTTTCACTTCTTGCGGGATCAATATGAGAAAGGTGTCATTGACCTTGTTCATGTTGATACCCATCATCAGTTGGCTGACATTTTGACCAAACCCCTAGATCAGTCCACATTTGAGCGTTTACGAGGGGATTTGGGTGTTGTGTATCCTTTCTAGGATACTTTGCGTCAGTTTTCTTTCTTCTTCATTTTTTTCTTGAGTCTTTTTGTGTGTATTCATATCTTGCATATTCACTTATCACACTCTAGAGTTGCTTCTGTTATATGATTGAACTGCTTTACTTATTCTAGCTGGTACATGCTTTTGATTACTTGTCAATGATCATGTCTTGTCTCAGTTTGCTTGTTAAGTCTGATATCTGTCATATGCATGGCTTTTTATGCTTTAAAATTGAAAAATGATCACCATTGCTTTTGATAACTAGCATGCGTAGGCTGAATGTTCTTGCTATCTGTTACATGCCTCGTAGCTAGTTCCTGACTTGGATGCAAATATGCAACTTGGACATCTGTATGCTTTAATCATGGAAATGTGCTATAAAATAATGAAAAACCAGAAAAATGAAAATTCCATGCCTTTTTATGCTTAAAATTGAAAAGATCCAGGTGGGTTTGTCTTGTCGCATTGCATTGTTCTGGACTGCGTACCATAGCACTTTGGTATGAATTAGGACACTGTAGTGTATGCCAAGACCAATGTCTTAAGCTTCTGATGGTCCAGTTCTGGCCTAGGCTTGACTTGGTCGGTCAGCATAAGGTTTGACATGCAAATAACCCCTGGCAAAAATGAAAAAGGGAAAAGAAAAAGCTTGAAAATTGAAATGATAACAAGTTTGCTGAAGCACTTTGTTTTTGGACAATGCTTATCTTGGTAGATATTAGTTAGCTTTTGCATCTCATGCTTTACCTTGCTTATTTATTGGAACATGTGGTGATGCTTTTGTTTGCAAAAACTGAAAAATGTGTGCAAATGACTTTCTTTAGATATCATCTGTTGCACTGATCATGCCATGTATCGTTACAGTATGTCTTTTGCTGTATCTGTTAGATGTTGTAATTGCAGTCAATCATATCTGAGAAGCATGCTTTCTACACTCCTTATGCACTCTAGTTGAAATCACTGCATATTTTGAGGGGGGAGTTGCATTTCAGGGGGAGTCTGTGTCTCTATTGAGTGCTTGATAAGTTCACTTGTCAACAAGGGGGAGAAAATTGGGATCAGAGTTTAAGGGGGAGTTCTTACTCTGTTGATATATCCTTGTTGTTCTGAAATCGCACTCATTTTGAGCTTTTACGTTGTGGTTAACCATAATGACCGCTTCTTGCTTTTGTTCGGCTTTTGGTCATTAGGGTTAAACTTTTACCTTATTTTTTTTCTTCTTCTTTGTTTTCTTGTGCTTTGTTTTCGTGTTTCCACATTTGCTCGCAGGTGCTGAAGAGCTGAAGAAGAGGAGTGTTGACAATGCACTCATCAAGGGGGAGATTGAGGAGCCATGCTGAATAGCGTGGGCCTCATGGCTCCAGAAGTGATGAGTCATTGTCAACGATAGTCAAAGAGGACAAAAGAAGAAGAGATCTGCCGTTTCATGGGCCGCGTGTGACTCAGGTACACGGGCAGCGAGCGACTGTCGGGCAGAGGAGGCTGCGAAGTCGGGCTGGCCCAATCCCGGTGCATGGGCCAGAAGCAGTAGAAGACCCACTGGGCTGTTGACCAGGGTTGACTCAGGTACACGGGCGGTGAGTGATTGCCGAGCTAAGAGAGCTATGGAATCGGGCCGGCCCAATCCGGGTACCTGGTGCAAAGTCGGTGGAGGCTTTGTCAGTTTCGGCGCAAAACTGACAACCGTTGATCTTGTATCCGACTGTCCAGAAGAGAAGCCGTAGTCGCTACGAAAACTTAGCTTCCGGATAAGTCATCTGTTTCTCTAGGCCCACAGTCAGTCAGTCTTGTCTGTAAAAATACCTAAGGGCAGTAGAGTCTTTTCCTTTATTCTTGCGTCTGTAAAAACCCTAAGGGGCAGATGGAATATTCCTAGTGTTGGGAGCCTATAAATAGGACCCCAATCCCTAGGGTTTGGACCACCTTTTTGGCTGAAATCAATTCTATTCCTTTGGGTCATTTTTTGTCTCTTGCTTTGCCTCTCTCCTCTCCTGTTCTTGCTTGCGCCGCCAGGGAGTTTTTGCCCCTGTTTTTGTTGCCTTGCATTTATTGTTGCAGTGAAGGTTCTATTCCCAAATCGTGTGCAGCAACTGCAGAGTTTTAATGGCTTCATTTCATTCGCACAGCAAGTTTTTCCATGATTTTTGAGGCTTCGGAAGCTTCTGTTGGGTGTGTTCTTCACGCAAGTAGTACTAGTTCTTGCTGTTGCAAGTAGTACTGCTATATTGTAGCTACAGTACTCTGTGCCAGCTTTTTACTTTCTACCGCGCAGCTTTTTGATCGAAGTTGACAGGCTCTAGAAACTTTTCTGGTTGTTTTCTGGCGAAGCCATCCTCTCTGTTCGAAGCCCCTCAGCTCCGTGAGGCAGGCTTCGATCTGACATACTCAAAGGCTTCGTTCGAACTTCGAACTTTACTTTGTGTTCTGTGTTTCTATCTTCGAAGTACTTTTTGAACGGACAGCATCACATACTTCGAACGTCAGTGCGAAGGTACTCCGCCTCAGGCTGTTCGAAGTCCACTTCGATAGGTTTCGAAGTTGGCTTCGAAACTTGTCATTCAGCTAGGCTTCGCTTTGGTTTCTTTGTTGTGTGTCAGCCTTCGCTTCTCGGTTCGAAGCTTGCTCTTTTCGAAGGTAGAGTGTAGGCTTCGAATTTGGTGCCTCTGTCGTGTGACAGGCTTCGCTTCTTTATTCGAAGGTTGTCTGTCTGTGTTGCGTTCGAAGTTTTCTGTTCGAAGGTCTAACTTCGAAGCACTTGGTTCGAAGCTGTGTTCGAAGCCTTGTCTTCGAAGTACATACTTCGAAGCAGGCTCCGACTTCGTCCACTTCGCTTCGAAACATACTTCGTCATCTACCACTTCGAACTAGGCTAGATCAAAACACCTTCGGCATTTACCACTGCCTTCGGCAGGCCTCGCAACCGACCTCCGAAGCAGGCTTCGACAATCATCTCTGAAGCAGACCCCGACAGGCGAAGCAGGCTTCGCTGAGTTCCGAACAGGAGACAAAATCTGAACAGTAACTTCTCATCTCATTTTATATATATTTAGATTATTTCATTGAGAAGTATAGCCTGACATGTCTAGCATACTTTGTTTATCTTCCTAGTTGCACCGCTTTGATAGTTCTCTGTTTAACATCAATTGATTCTAGGCTAGATACCTTTAGACTTAGGCTATCTGTTCATTTTCTGTTGCTTAGTCTTTTGAGGTGCGTTGGGTGTTTGGAACAGGCCATATATTCGAAAGAATTTTTTAAGGCGCCCATTCACCCCCCCCCTCTGGTCGCTACTTTCGGTCCTACATCGGGGGCTGCTCCTAGCAAGTGCACCTGAGTGGTGCACTTGTCGAGAAAAAACTACCAAAATGAAGTCCTAAAGCTCCTTTTTACTACTCAACTTTATCTGTGTTCCGCAAAAAGCTTAGGGGCTACTATCGTGAATATGATCCCGGCTACCTCACGAGTGAATTTACGAGGATCGAGAGGAGAAGGGGACAACAAATGTGGCATTAAAAATGACTAGTCAATGTTATCGAGCTTGCTTGCAGTTAAGGATGGCAATCGGGTATGACGGGGTACGGGTAGTGCATACCCATACCCGTACCCATTTACCCAACGGGTAAAAACCCGTGCCCATACCCGTTACCCGCGGGCGCCGTATACCCATGGGTATACCCGTTTACCCGCGAAAAAAGTGAATGAAAATGAGGGTGAGAAGAGATGGGTCGATGTGATTCGGCGGCGCACTGAGGTACATGCGCGTGGCCACACAGGCCAGTGCTCGGCAGCGCGTGAGGGGGGCGCTCGTCGGCGGGTGAGGGCACCAGCGTTTAGCTACGCGGGGCGGGGGTGCTCGGCCGCGCGGGGCAGGGGGCACTTGGCGACGCGTGGCCGTGCGATCTAGTGCGCGGGAGAGGTGCTTGGCGACGCGTGGAGCGACGGGGGCTAGGGCACGCCGGCAGCACAGCTCGGTCGCACGGGTGGCTTGCAGTGGCACCAAGGAGAGAATGGATGGGAGGGGGGTGGCGGCTGGTGAGGGTGGAGGGAGGAGAGAGAAGAAGGATAGGGGTGTTATGGTTTCACATTTATTTTTATAGTGATGATAAACGGGTAAACGGATATGGGTAGTCGATACTCATACCCGTACCCGTTTACCCATCGGGTATGAAATTAAGAACAAACCCGACCCTAATAGGGTTTTTACCCGCGGGTAAACGGGTAATCGGGTATGATTGCCATCCCTACTAGCAGTCAACAATGTGAGAGTTCCCCGAGTTCAGTACTTGGGAGTACGTACTTGGGAGTCCTTCCCGACTACAAGCACTTGAAGCACTTGGACATTCGCCATCAAGACCTAGTCTGCTCTTTAAAACTCTATAATTGTGTGGTTAATATAGTTGTTACAACCTAGAGTTATTGACCACGATCTGGCCGTTTTCCATCATAATTGGTCAGGTCATGAGGCACATTAAATATAAATTATAACCCCCGATCTCTCCCATATAAAGAGATCAAGGGACCCCTTTGAAGGGGAGGTTCTTTCTGACTCACGCACATATACACTGTCAGTCACTAACCAATCGTACTCCAGCACACAGGATTAGGGCTATTTTTCTCTAGGAGGCCTGAACCTGTCTAAAAGTCATTTTCTCTCTTTATTTTGTGAGATAACTATTGAGTCTAGTCCACAGATTGCCCTTCTGTCAAACACAAATCCTTACTATGGTTATCCCCGTAGTATATTGTAGTTCGTACGCAACGACATCACTAAAAAATCATAGCATATGAGTCGATCAGCTCTCTTTAGTGATGGATGAATATTGTCGCTTGTCACTAAAAATTGACCTTTTAGTGATGGAAAAGCACCCGTCATTAATGATGTTACATCACTGATGTGATAAAAGTGACTAATAAATATTATTACCCATCACTAAAGGTCTCACTGATGATGATCATATGGAATTCACATCAGAACGGCGACAAGAAAAACGGAAAAAGCCACTCTATGACGACCTCATATCTAATTGTCACCTCATTTGAACTAAAACTAAACGGAACTGTATAGAATAGATATGAACTAATGGAGATAGATATACTCGTAATTCGTAAATAAAGGGGACCTTACGACCGTTATTAATAATAGATTATTATTAATATGATAAGTGATGTCCATCGTTAATTACTTTACGTAGCAGTACATGTTTTATCAATCCATCACATCGATGTTTCCATGGGTGCAGCCTGCAGCGCCACGACGCGACGTTAGGCGAGCGCTAGTGACAGAACACATCACGTCTCTCCTCACCCTAATCTGATTAGACTTCATAGGCGTGGTTTCTGACATCGAGACTATCTACTGTTAGTCTCTGTTACTGTCCACCACTCCAACAACCGTACTCCTTGCTAATGACTCGAACGATCGAAACAGAAAAAAATAAACTTGTAGATAGAGCAATGAGCGTGACAGATCGAGTGAATCAATCAAGCAAAGCATATGTGTTTATCATTTGGCTAAGCTGATAGGTTCGGGTGACTAATCTAACGAGACAAGTCGAGAAAGAGATCACGATTGATTAATTACAAGATGACACGTCGACCGTGGCATGAAGGGACCCCTGGCATGAATGGTGATGTAGCCAGCGCGGCGAAAGTGATCGGCGAACAAAGCGTGAGACGTTCGAGACCGTGGAAATTCGTCTCGTGGATCTCGTCGTCGCTGTGCTTTGCTTGTCTCGGTGCAATTTATGCTCCGGAGGTGGCCGGTTTGGCTTCCAGATAGCAACAAAAGGGGTTCTATCCGTGCCACCATTGCCGATTGGTCGCTTCCATCCTAAGTATAATATTGATCGGTCACTAGATTTAATGTTATAACCTCACGTACCCTAGATTTAATATTTCATGCTATAATATATTATAAAATATCAAATTTAATTATATGTTAAATATTATGTGACAGATAGAGTATATTTATGTTTTTTCAAAGTTAATTAATTTTTTATTCCTACTTTCTTAAGATTATTTGCATTGAAAATTGAGAAATTTTAATTATTCAGCATTTTCTATGTATATCTATTGTTTCAAAATACTTCTTAATTAATAAGAGATTTTCAGTATTTACTATTTATAATAATTTATTAATTTTAAACCGAAAAAGATAAAATATGTGTGGATGGACGATGTTTTAGATAAAAGCCATATGTGGCGTCACTTATTCATAAAAAAAGAGAGGGAAATGGGTGATGGTAAGACAAAGAAAAAAGTACTGCTACAGTACACGTACTGATTGGGACAACCAAAGCATTTGGAATTGCATTTTCTTATTTAGAAAATAAGTGAAAAAAAACACGGCGGTAGCTGGTTTATGCCCCGACCATAAAACATTTTTTTCACCGGTGCAGCAAATAATAAATTGATGCAGTGAAGTTCCGACCAAAATTGCTGGGTGCTCGTATCAATATCGTCTCGCCCATCCCGTTGCGCGTCGTGTTGCTGTGTGCACCTAGCCATTTCCGTTTAACTTTTCGCCGGTCCGCAGCTCAAGGCGGGAGGGTGCGCAGGCCGTGGGCCCCCAGCTGGCTCCCATTTCCCGGTACTGATTCCTGAAAGCCACCACACACGCGCACCTGCACACGCCGCATCGCCCTTCCACCCTTTGGACAATGACTGGGCCCACAGGCCGGAGTGGGTCCCACGCGGAAACGGCCAAGGACGCGAGAGGATATTATCGCGGCCCCCTCTAGGCACGCTAGTATCTCCCAAATCCCCAGCTCTCCCCCATCCAAAAAAAAGAAAGGAAAAATCCCATCGAAAAACCGCACTATTCGCTGTTGTGGTCGTCGCAGTCACACGTTGCACACACGTACGAGTATCGAGTGCTGGCCTGTGCTAGCGTGCTTCATCCATAGGGGTGGCAATACACCGGACGGGTCCGGGGACCTGCAGGGGACCCGCCCTTATGGGGCCGGGGTTGGGGTCAATTTTTTCCGCGGGTCTGCTGGGGTCGGGACCCCGTATAAGAGTGGGGGCAGGTCCAGGTTTTTGTTTTGACCCGTGGGTCCCCGACTTAGGAGAAAAAACACAATATGTATAGCACAAATACCGAATATGTGATGATACAAAAAAATTCTATCAATTCTTAAGTCCTCAACCACTAAACCCATGACTCATACCCACCGTATTGCCGTCCCAGCTCACCAACTTGCGACAGTTTCCAATGTGTTTTAAAATGTAAAAGCGGGTCTGCAGGGACCCGCCAGGTTTGCGGGGACCCGGTGGGTCCGGGTTCGGGTGGGGGAAATCAACCCGCGGGGCTAACGGGGTCGGGTCCTACCGGGTTCGTGGCTAGTATTGATCAACCCGCCCCCGCCCCATTCCCACCCCTATTCATCCACACACGCACAGGCCGACAGGTGACAGTCACATCGCTCCGACGGGCTCTTCCGCATAAACGGCCAAACATAAGAGCATCTCCAACAGATGTCCTATACCATCCTCTATAGCTAAATTTAGGGTATTTGCTCTAAAAAACACACTCCAGCAGATTCCCTATTTCATCCCCTACCCTATCTCATCCCCTACTCATCTCTTCTCATCCCCAAATCTGGGGAATCTCTCTCCTCCCCTATCCATGCCACGTCAGCACCGGGAGAAAGAAAGAAAAAAGAAAGGAAAAAAGAGAAAGAAGAGATGGAAAAAAATAAAAAATAAAATAAAAAAGAAAAAAGAAAAGAGAAAAAACAAAAATAGGAAATAGAAAAATAAAAGAAAATTTTATTTTCTTTATAATTTTTAAGATGTTTTTGCGATCAACTATTTAGACTAATTATAGGATAGTTATTTATTCATGAAAAAAATAAAAATTCACAACGAAAATATAGCCGTTGAAAATATAACCGTTGTATTTTTTATCATTGAATAATAATAAAAAATCTATCGATCGTCAACAACAATAATGATCATACATAATAGTATATGTGTTAGAGATATAACCGTTGAAAATATAGTCGTTAGAATTTTTATCGTTAGATAATAATAAAATAGAGGATTCAAAAATATAGAGAATAAGTTTTAGGAAAGCTGCTGGAGACCGAAGTTGTATAGGGTGAAATCTTTTAAGGTCATCCCCTATATGTGAAGTATAGGGGATAAGTTTTAGGGAAGCTGCTGGAGATGCTATAACTTTCGTAAAACATGGAGTGTTTTACGAAAGGTCGTGCTGTTCTTCTTTTTTTTTTTGCAATTGTAAGAATGTGACAGTACGGCAGTACCGTGTACGACGAGCTGGCCCTAGAGAACGAGGAGCTATCAATCTATACGTGCAGATGAGGCCGCATACCGCATGCGTCGGATCGTGAGCTGGTGACACATGGATACGGCATACGGGCACGGTCAGAAACATAGTTAACACTTGACAGGATATTTTACAGTAACCTATTCTATTACAGTTAAATCGGATTATTAACACTAGAAAACTGCGGACAATCTAGTTGCGGCCCGGACCAGACAACGCGCTCGAGACCCACTTGCGCCCCACTGCTACGCATGTCGCGAGGCCTCTCTCCGCAAGCGCTGGCGGCGCACGCAGCTACCACATTGATGAGTGATCTTTAATATAATCCCATCTTGTTCCAACTGGCCGGCGAAGAAAGCGTACGGGACATGGAGATAGACCTGCGCTAGATGCACGTAACCTCGTGGGGTGGCTAGCTTGCATTGTGCGCGCGTGCCGATGTCGTCGTTCTCGAGTTGTTTGGTCATCACGGAGTTAGATTATGATCTAATCCAGATCAACTTGGCCACAAGAGGATGGTTGTTGATTCGTACGTAAACGAGGGCACTCCAGATCCTACGCCGGACAGCCATAATTATTGCTCTCTCGATATTGATAATCACGTGCTATTGCCGCGTCATACGGTCAAGGCATCACAAGGTGTAGCTACATACCTACACTTGATTATTGATGAAGACAAGATGCATCGATATGACGATATGCCATGGCAGGGCTCCATGCATGCGATAGGCAGCAAGTTGCGTGGCGAAATCGTGCATGCCACCTTCGTCGATCGTCCCACCAGCCGTACGTTGGCCGTTTTCTTCCGTCCGATCGAGCCAGCGCATATCGTGGACGGACAACCGACGACGACGCCGGGCGGCCACCACGACGCATTCACACGGAAGCAGCTGCGCGAGCTCGCGGCGACGGACGCCGATCGATCAAGCTAGGCGTACATGGCCAAATGGCGACGGGGCGGTAGAGCCCAGCGTGCTTGGATCGGGTCGTGCGCAGGCAGCGCAGCGCTGCTACGACTACTGCACTCGCGCGAATTAGACCAGTATTTGATCGACCGGTTCATGTGACGGGGCATCAGTCGGAAGGGAAGGGTAAGACCGGCCATGTGTTCCGAACAGTTAACAGTGCAAGCTTTGTCAACTCCAAGAGTCTCTCGAATCTCGATGTCATGCATGTATGCAGGCATAAGTGAGTGGACGATTCCTGCAACTTTTCCTCTCTTTTTTTTCTGAAACAATGATGAACTCAGATTCAGCCATTCATGGGACTGGATCACTGGAACTCAACAGGTGCCGAGTCACGGTTCTGGGAGGGGAAAGAGAGACGAGTACACCAGCGAGCGACTTCACGTCGATCGATCGCATCGGTCTCAGTACGTGCTCCCAGGCTCAAGCAACCTGTAAAGCAGTGGTGAGTCGGTGTGTGGCCACCACCGAGCAGTGCGAGCGATGAACTCTTGCGCGCGTCCGTTCTCTGCGTAGGACTGTCCCCTGCGCATCTACCACAGTACCAGTCCACAGCTTGGCCGTGCCGATGCAAAAGCGAAGCACGCGATAAGATCGCCGTACGAGGCTACTAGCTGTGCATGCATGTGTGTTGGCACTGCAAAGGGAACAGCGCTGCAATCGATCGTTGCGCGTGGACACTTAGGCTCGTTTGACCGACTGATCGTTCTGATCGAAAATTTATCCCCTGTTTCTTTTGAGTACTCGGTGTTTTTTTTTTCAAGTCGCCATATGCGTGCCAGCTTGTTGCGGCACAGTTCTGAACTTCTGGTGATAATGGAAGCAGTTGAGGCGTACAGATGCATGCATCCTGACATCATGAACATGGCACGGCTTCGGTTAACCCATATCGTTTTTATTAGTGTGGGTGGTGACTGGTCAAGGTAAAATAAAGCTTGCTCGATCTAGTACCACCGTGTACTAGTACACCCTGTCCCATGATAGACGATTGGATGGTAGCACCGGCCAGTTCATTACTCATTTCATCACGCTTTTCACGTTTCAACTCATCATACAGCTATATGGAACTACATAGATGATATCAATTGTTGAATGCTACTGCTTATTTCAAGCTCTGAAAATACATGGACCACTTAATATATGGAGTACAAGGCAAGTTAATTCAGCCTCATGTGAAGTGCCTCGGCCAGCACTGTCCACGCACTGCACTAAGCCCGTTTAGAGTGTCCACGGCATGCATGCACCCACTCTGTTTAGCTTTGCATCTCCATCAATTACCCACATATCACTCGACACGTCCAGCTAGCTAAGATCTGAGATATCATCATCTGTACATTTCAGCCAATCCAAAGCTCCATTCAATTTGGTTCATCTGTCCCCATATGCATATATATATTTGCAGTGGCAAGCATAGTACACATCCTTTGTCCAGCTTGCCTTTTAGGTGCCCCAGCCCCCATGTTCGTGTCTTCATCTTGCAATTTGCACAACCAAATGGTCCAAGCAACTGCCCCAGTGCCCCAACTCATCATCAGAAAACAAAGTGGTCCACGCAAAGCAAATGCAAGCAAACAACAACCAGCCCATGTGTGCCACAGATTCTATCCATTATATAGGAGTATTAGTGCCGGCTTGTGCTTGCGAACCCGTACGGCTCTCGACGTGAGCTTCACCAGAACAACTTGTCCTTGCCCCCCTCAATAATTTTAGAGGCTAGCTTGGAGCATCGCGACGACCGTGCGCGTGCAATTCCCTATGCCACGAAGCTGATGGATCCACCGATCCACGGATGCAAAGAATCGTACGGGTGATGGTAAACTATTGGGTCTTTCAGCTTCTTGTAGTAGCTATTTGAGCTAGCGTGCTCGTGGAGACAAGGACTGCAGCTACGTGGATTGATAATGCAGTACGTCTAGGATAGCTGTATAATCCGAAGGAGACTGGACCTAATCATGTTTAGTTAGTATTTGGTGATCAACTGCTTCGTCTGAATTAACAACTGCAAATGGTAAATGAAATTGCTAGTGCATTTATTTGTTAATGACACGTTGATAGTATTCATTAAAATTTGAGCATTTTTCACTGGGCCGGCAGCCGGCTTGGCAGTAAGGACTCTTCAGGTAACAAATTAAACCTTGCGGTTTATTGCCTAACCGAGAAAAAATAAGTTGAAGAACCTAATTGTTGTAATAATTGCGTTAGTTACAAACAGGTTTTATGTGGTGGTGTATGGTGTATGGAATGAACATTGAAGGGTTCTCACAAAGAGAGAGGATTTATACTGGTTCGGACTTCCCCGGAGGAATAATAACCCTACGTCCAGTTTACAGTGGATTTGGCATAGTTTGTCTCTACTAAACACGTGTCCCTGTTACAAGGGCATGACCCTGCTTTTATAGGCACGCAGGCCAAAGAAAAAGACTCAATTGCCCTCTACAAGTCATAGGCTTTATAGGGGTAAGAGGGGAAAAAGTCTAGGCTACTATACATGTGACTTTACAGACGTGACAGATATACATTACGTCTGGAGTTGGTATATGACATACCAGTGGCTGGGCACCTGGTATGGCTTTACACTGTAGCAGCCCTGAATATTTCTTCTAGACCAGAGTACCTGCTGGAGGGTATCATCCGGAGCTAGCTGAGGGGCTCCGAAGAGGACTCTGAAGTGGACCCCGAAGTGGGATCAAAGAGGACTCGGAGGGGACCTCGAAGAGGGCTTCGAGGTGGACTCCGAAGCGGCTCTCGGAGTGGGCTCCGAAAGGCTCCGGAGAGCTTTGAAGGGGACCAGAGGGGTCTTGGAGGGTTGACTCCGGAGGGGACCCGGAGGGATCCCGGAGACTTGGATCCGGAGGGGACCGGAGGGGTCCCGGAGGGTTGGCTCCGAAGGGGGACCCAGAGGGGCCCCGGAGGGGCAAATCTTGTCTGCACTTGGAGTTATCTTCGATGGAGAGGGTTGGAGTTCATCTTGAGGCTTCGCCAGTCGACGGACTCCAAACCCGAGGCCTTCAGAGGCTGACGTCATTTGACCCCTATTTAAGGGAAAACTATTTCCCCCAACAGTAGCCCCTCACACGTAGCACTTCACAGCGAAGGGGTGCACGTGCCTCGAGGCAAATGACACCGAAAAAATGTTGCTTCGGGGAAGGCAGGCCTTCGGAGCTTGGGGCCGAAGGCCGGCTTCGAACTACGCAGGCAATTAATGCTCGTACAAAGCGATGGGACGCCCTCGGGGAGTCCAATCGTCCCCGCAACGGTCGGAATCCGGGCCGTTACAGTGCGGGGGTCGTGACGATTCACTTCAGATTTCACCCAGGCCCCAGCGGTCAGAGACTACGGGGGCCGGGTAACCGGTCAAAAAAGACCTCGGCGCAGGCGCGCGGTCTCTTTTTACCACCTATAATAGGGGCTTGATGCACCACGGCTCCGCCTACACCTTCATTCGCTTCCTACTTCATCCCGTAGCCACCTTCGCTTTCTGCTCTCCTCCTTTAGCTTCGCACGCAGTCTGCTCCGAAGCCCCTTAGCGTCCTTCGCGCCGACGCCCTTCGCAAGATGTTGAAGAAGGCTGCGTCGAAGTAGGCCTTGGTTCCCGGTGCGATCTCGAGCTCGGTCCAGGCCCAAGCGGTGGCGGCAGCGAAGCCTGCTGCGAGGCACCTCGGGCCGAGGGACCTTCGGTCGTCGTCGGACAGGTTCGAGCAAACTTTGGAGCTGAAGGCTTCGGTCTCGATGGAGGAGTCCGTCTAGAGGATCTGTGAGGGGATGATTTCCGAAGGCATCCGGCTTCGAGTGCCACAGAAGTCTGAATGTTGTGGCGAGGCTTGCAATTTTTGAGTGGTCCATAAGGGCCGAAGGCTGCGAAGGGCGCGCAGACGTCTTCGTCACCCTTCACGACGCGAGATGTCAGCCGAAGCGGAGGGAGGTTGATGTAAACTAGGGTTCCCAATCTTTTGAAGGTTCTGATATCTCTCGATTTGGTGGAGTCACTACACAAATCGACCCGGCTTCTAGACGACGCGTCTTGAGCCCGCAATCGTAGCACAACGTCTCCTCTGGTTATCGACCGAATAGTACTCGGTCGACCTCACCAAGAAGGATAATCCTTTCCTGTGAATCTAACAACACAAACAAGAACCAAGAAGAATGTAACCGAATTGCAGATGTATGATTAAACTCACAAATTGGGGTTCTACAAACCGATATGATGGCGAAACTGTTCTGGACAGAATAATCTAAGCAAAACCCATGAGAGAAAGCAGCGGCTGCTGTTTATATAGGCCAATGAACGTGGTTTAACCCTAAAACGCGTCCTTAAGGGACTCCAACTCGGTAGATGGGCCAAAGGCCCAAACTGGTGATGCAGCACCGAAATGGTTCTGGAAATCGGTACTGTTCTGACAATTGCTGATAACTCCGATTTTATCTTGATGTGAGGTTGGTCCCATTAGAAAGTTTATCTTCTCATCTTTCCAACCATATGTGGAACGTCCAAATCGGAGGTCGTATGCATCCTGGGCGTCCGTTTTACTGTTAGGTGGTCCTGGAGTCCGAATTGGACTCGAAGTGACTTGGATCGGATCTCCAACTTGGCTTGCACTCCCTTGCTGTACCTCCACGCCTCCAAGTCCTTCTTCATGAATATCCTGGTCCTCTCCTTGGTTCCTAATCATAATATAATCATTAGGTAGCAATCTATTCTTAAATTCATAATTTGAAATGCTTAGGAACGAGCTCACCTCTAAATTCAAGTGTCATGCACGAGCTCTAGTGATCGGACCTTGAATGTCCAGCAGAGAAGTGATGTCCTCATCAGAGGGGATAGATGGCATTGAGAGGGCCTTAACCTTTGGGAGCGCCAACTTCTAGCTCCACAAAGAGTTCTTAGACGACTTCCTAGCGAGGGCCGTCAACAATAAATGGTATTCGAAATGGGACCAGGAATGGTTTTATGCTTTGTTGGGCGTGGACTCCCCCCTTCGGAGTATCGATGCGCTCATCTCCTACCGTCGTGAAGGCACGGTGAAGTCAAGCTCCGAGGCACTCCAATCGAGGATCCTGTTCCTATGAAGGGTGGCCTCGAAGATGAGCATGAGGAACTTGGCCAAAGAGTTCATCACCCTTCGGCTTAGCCCTCTCGCACTCTCTTGGCCAGAGGTCTTGTTCCTGGCTCCGGGCTCGGAGGGTCCGAGCGAAGTATCCGCGGAGCGTCTTGGTAAGGCTTCAAACTCTTTTACCTTCGATCTTGAACTTTAACTTGTGCTGACTTAGAATTTCTGATGAAGCTGCGCGCGACGTGCGGCCTCTGGAGGAGGCTATAGTGGCCACCGAACGCATCGTGGGACCTCCGACACCAGATGATCAAAACCGAAGGCTCGCCTAGGTGGGGTCTTGGGAGCGCTGGAACCGTGTGTGGACCTGGCTTGACGCCGAGGGGTCCAATCACTCCTAGACTTCACCGGCTCGACACATTCGGCGAGCGGCTCGAAGAGGAAGAGGGTGGAGGATGAGGAGCCTGAGGCCTCGAAGTACGCAGAATCCTCGAGGGTTCACTCGAAGCCCTCGGCGGATGAAGCCCCTGGCGTGGCGGAGCGTGCATCTTCGGGCGTCGCTGTTGGAGGGGAGCCCGTAGATGCTTCTGCTACAATGGCCGAAGCGATGGTGCCGAAGGTTGCGGCAACAACCGAAGTGGTGGCGCTGAAGGCTTCGGAGGCGGCCCCTTCGCGCGCGGAGCCTGGGGCCTAGCCAGCCCAGCGGAGGGACTGGGGGCACACATTGCTCCTACAACCTTCCAGGACATCTCTTCGGCGAAGAGGAAGCTGATGGAGGTAGATACTTGGATCACCCTTCTCTTTATATTCATGTGTATTCACTTGTACTTTTCTTTTTAGGTGCTGGTGATGACGCGAGACCTGCCGTGGTGGATTCGGAGGGGACCTCCGACAGTAGCGGGGGCAACAGCAGTTTGGAGTCTGAGAGCTCCTCGTCCGAAGAGGACGAAGGGGGCAACCGCGGCGGAGGGGCCCCTCAGGATCAACATGAAGAAGTGGTTGAGATAGTAGACCGGAGCCCTGCTCCGGTAGGGTCTGTGTTCCCGGTGCCCTTAATCCAGCACCTGCTTCTAAGGGGACCCGCGATGGAGGCGAACATCGACTTCTTCTACGATGGCTGTGAGGCTGCGGCGAAGGGGGAGTTGGGTGGCGCAGCTCAGGCGTACCAACCAGATCGACCTCTTCACAAACGCCAATGAAGCTCTCGTTCAGGTGATCGAAGCCTCGCACCAGCTTCGATTGGTACTTAGCTCTTTAGCAATACTGATGATTTCTTGAATCTCGCCAGGCCTTCACACTAATGACCGCGATAGCGACCTCCGTGGGCCACCAGGAAACTCTATTGGTGGAGGAAAGTGAAGCCCTTTGGCGCCAGGCTTCGGAGGCCGTTGAGAGGAAGAAGCAAGCCGAAACAGTGGCAGAGGCGGCGAGGTCCGAGGCAGCTAAGGCAAAAGAAGCCTTGGCCTCGGAGACTAAAAAGCTTTGGGAAGCGCTTCGGGCTTCGGAGAAAGCCAGAGCAAAGCTGGGAGCGGAGTGCTCTGATCTTCACACCACTGGCTAAGCTCTGGAGGGCCTTGTGGTCCGAGGGGTTAATAAAGCCGCCTCGAGCCTGATCGAAGTCCTCGAGCACTTGGGGATCGAGTGTCGGGCTCCATACTTCAATCCTCAAGACCCTATCGGGGACCGGCTTGAGTTCCTCCAGACGGATGCAGTGACGGTGGAGGTGTTGATGAAGGGCTTCACGTTGACAGCCGGGCGAGTGGCTGGCCAAGGGGTGCTGCAAATGCTTCATAACGTGGGGTGCAACCACCTCAAAGCAATGACCCTGGGCACGTCGGTGGCCTTCGGAGGCCCTCACTTGGCTTCACCTTCCTCAGTAGTCCGCGGGGCGTGGCACTGGCTTCAGGAACCTTGGCAGACCCAAGGGTGCGAAGCGGTCCTCAAGCTGCAACGGGTCACCCGCTCGCGCCGAGCCAGGGTGTAGGCCTCGCTAGCTCAGCCCTCGACGTCTAACCCTCCGCCACCGAAGGTGTATACCTCCTTAGTCCCTTTTGTAATTCGTAGTCGTAGGCTTGTAAATGACTTGTCAGTTAGTTTATTAATAGAAATACGGGGGTATTTTGTACCCGCTCAGGATCAGCCTTCGGATGTTGACTTCAAAATGCTTGAGGATTCAAAAGAGCTTCGCCAGATTTGGGTGGTGCTCAAAGTAGCTAGGTCCGAAGGCCCCCCTTGGTTCAAACTTCCGAGGGGTCCTAGGGGCGAAGTTATTCCTGAAGTAGCCTAGGAGTTGCTAGCCATTGTGAAGATGGAGCCCCTTCGGAGTTCTTCGTCTTCGCCAGACTTAAGCTGTTTTGAAGTAGGCTTAAGTGGCGAGGGGGTGTAGTCTTCGGGTATGACCTTATAAGGCGACGAAGCCCTTGACTTTTCTGCCTTCGACATGGCATCACCTGCGCTTCAGACTTGGGCCGACCTACAAGAAGAAAGGCGAATTCTATGGGCTTCAAGGAGTGGATGGTCCAGCCGTGGGAGGTCAGGCTTCAACGGGGCTTCGTCCAGCCGAGGGGGCCCTGCCCGGAAAAAGAGCAAGCGAGGGTTGAGTATGTCAGGACCTCAAGCACGCTTTTTCTTAGGCTTAGACACAGATTACTCGTAGTATTTTAGCTTTCGAGGTGTACCTGTAACATACTTCGCACTTGGCATTCAATGAATGGAAATTGTGTTGTATTTATAAACGCATACTTCGTTTGCATGCTTCGCACGTATCGCGTGCTTCAAACATTTAGTTTGTACGCTAGTATTGCGCATTCATTCACACACTTTGCATACATACCTCGGCCCCCTCTTGCGTGTGGCAGTTAGGGACTTGGGCGTTGCTGGTGCGTGCAATTATAAAATGCGAAGGGGTGCGCCTTGGGCGGCTTTAGATATATAAATCGCGTCGTTCGGAGGCCTCTCTGAGGCTTCGTACGCTTAAATTTGAAGCAAAGTATGGCTTTGGAGACATTCGAATTAAGCGAAGCATGGCTTCGGCATGCTTAATTCTCGATAGTAAATATACGCGAAGCAAGGATTCGAAGCGTGTTTAGATAGCGAAGCTAGGGTTATGAGCTTGATTCTGCAATGAGAATAGAATGAGTGGTGTAGATTCACCGAACATGTGATTGTGAGCCACCTTCGACTCTGAGCCACCTTCGATGCATCAGGCCGGTGGCCTAGAATCCCGGACACATTAGGCCAATGGCCTGGAGTCCTTGGACGCATCAGGCCGGTGGCCCGAAGTTTTTTAGCCCACTGCTACAGGCCCGGAGGCACTGTGTAGCCTTCGAAGCAACGCTTCGGATTTTAAATAGATCGAAGAAGTGCTTCAGTCCTTATTGATGCGAAGCGGTAACTTCGATTCTTAATAGAACGAAGCCTTGACTTTGGGTTTCAATAAGGACACCGCAAAGCTTTGATTTTTAATATAGTGAAGGCTTCGACAATCAGTAAAGCGAACCAGGGCTTTAGCATTAGATAAAGTGAAGCAAAGCTTCGACATTTAATAAGATGAAGCAAGGCTTTAGTTTTAGTGGAACAAAGCAATACTTCGGGTTTTAATAAGGCGAATCGGGGCTTCAGCATTTAATAAAACGAAGAAGGGCTTCGGGGTTTAATAGAATGAAGCTAGGTTTCGACTTCTTAGTATAACAAAGCAAGGCTTCGGGCTGTGTACATACCTTCGGAAGCTTGACTGTTCAAAACTTCGAAGCTTTGTAAATATTCCGGAGATGAAGATCCTGGGGAGTTCTCCCGCTCTTATGCTTTGGCAGTTGAGGCCAGCGGGGGAGTGTGAGACACCATGGCCAAATGTTTTCCCCTAGCTCTTGAAGGAGTGGCACTGCGATGGTTCTGGTCTCTGAAGCTAGGGTCAATCAGAACATGGGAGCAATTGAGGAAGAAGTTCATAAGAAATTTTCAAGGTACCTTCGTACCCCCAATGTCAACAGGAAGTCTTTTCCAGGTGAAGCAGCTCCCCGGAGAGACTTTAAGACAGTATTTCAAGTGCTTCGCTCATACAAAGTCGCAAATTCGAGGGTTAACTACATCCTCTGTAGTTGACGCAGCTCGAGAGGGAGTTACCCATGCGGGCCTCCTTGATAAACTTCACAGGAAGCAGATATCTTCTGTTGCTCAGTTGATGTCTTATTTCGAAGAGTATGCAAGGTCAGAAGAGGGGTGGCTTCGGAGAACTGCCGCAACTCCATTAGTTATGCAAGAAGTCAAGCTGGAAGTGAAGACTTCAACACAGCCACAGGGGCCTAGCTTCGAAGTTCAACATGACAGGCGTCGGGGGCAAAAGTATCCTCGTTCAGAAGTCTTGAACATTGCACCCCCGCAGAAATTTGCCCCAAAAACTCTGCAGCCTTCAGGAAGCAAAACCAGCGGCTGGAGACCGCCAGGGAAGCCGGCTGGTAAGACCCAGGCTTTCTTCTACTGTGTGCATGGTGAGAATCGAAGTCACGCAACTGATGCGTGTAAGTCTATACTTGCTTTAAGAGGCGAGTACCTGGAAAGAACTTCGGGTCGAGGCACTACTGAACGAGTTCTGACCGAGGTGCGTCCGGAACCTATCCAGGCTGTGGCATGTATAGAGAACTTCGACCCTGCGAGAAGGCCTCCGGTGGTCAATGTTATGCCACCTCCGAAGCAGGAAGATGGTCAAGATCGAGGGAAAATAGTAGTCTTCCCCATCTCTGGAGGAGGAACCCTTGGAAGCATGTCAAAGAGGCAGAGAAGGGAATATGTCCGAGAAGTGGGCCATATTGGAACTTCCTCGTCTGCATCTGCTATGCCTGAATGGTCCCATGTGCCAATATCTTTTTCTGCGGATGATGCAGCTGGCATAAAATTTCCACATGCAGACCCACTTGTTATCACTGCCGACATAGCAGGGACTGAGGTCTGGAGAGTGCTGATCGACGGAGGGAGTTCAGTGGATATTATCTTCGTCCAAGCTTTTGATCAACTCTGCATCTCTAGGAAGCATCTTCTCCCAGCAGCTCGTCCTCTGCAAGGCTTCGCAGGACCCCCTCTTGACGCCCTCGGTCAAATAGGCCTAGATGTTACTTTCGGAGAGGGGCTATTGGCCAGGACGGAAGAAGTAATTTTTGATGTGGTAGATGCTCCGTATGCATACAATGTTATTTTCGGAAGGGGCATGTTGAATCAATTTGGAGCTGTGGCGCGTCATAATTATCTGTGTATGAAGATGCCCACACAAGCGGGAGTGCTTACTGTTTTCGGAGATCAGGCCACTGCGCGGAGAGCGGAGTATGGTCATGGCCCTCCTCTTGACCCGAGACAGGTGAACAACATGCAAGGTAACCCGGAGGATTTTTCTGCTCCTGGCGAATCTTCGAAGAAGTCCTTCCCAAGGCCAAGCCCTAAAGGGGAGATCGCAACGAAGGTTATTGTCAAAGATGGCAGGGAATATTCATTTCAGTTTGGCAAGGACTTGCCTCCAGAAGTCGCTACATCGTTAGAGAAAGTAGTTGAGGAGAATTTAGATGTCTTTGCTTGGTCTGATGAAGACATTACCAGAGTCAGTCGGGATATTATTGAGCATAGTTTACTTGTGAACCCGAAGGCTCGGTCTGTTCGTCAAGGACTCCGAAAGCTATCTACGGAGAGGGCTATCCTTGCTAAAGATGAAGTGGAAAAATTGTTGAAAGCTGGGATTATCAGAGAGGTAGCCCATACGGAGTGGCTAGCCAACCCAGTCTTTGTTAAAAAGAAATCTTCTGGGAAATGGTGCATGTGTATTGACTTTACATCTTTGAATAAAGCATGCCCCCGTGACCCCTATCCCATGCCCCGAATTGATCAATTGGTTTACTCCACCACTGGTTCAGAGTTATTAAGCTTCCTAGACGCGTACTCTGGCTATCATCAGATTTGGCTAAAGCGCTAAGATGAAATCAAGACAAGCTTTGTAACTCCTTCAGGAGTCTTCTGTTATGTAAGAATGCCTTTGGCTTGAGAAATACCGGGGCTACTTTTTCGAGGTTAATTGCTAAGGCTCTAGGTCATCAAATAGGCCACAATGTAGAGGCCTATATGGAGGATACTGTAATAAAGAGTGCTTTAAAGCACCAACATAGCCTAGACTTAGCAGAAACATTCAATAGCCTTCGGGCATGTGGGATCCGTCTTAACCCCGAAAAATGTATCTTCGGGGTGCATGCTGGAAAATTGTTAGGATATCTAGTTTCAAGTAGAGGGATTGAAGCTAGCCCCACTCAAATAACCGCGTTGCAAAGGATGGCTCCCCCAGAGAATTTAAAGCAAGTGCAAAAGCTGACTGGTCATCTTGCAGCACTTAGTAGGTTTTTGGCAAGGTCCGTGGAGAGAAGTTTGCCCATTTTCAAAGCATTAAAGGGGTCCGAAGATTTTGCATGGACACCGGAGTGTCAAAAAAGTTTCGATGATACTAAGAATTATCTCAGTAACCTCGCTACACTCACGGTGCCTATTGCGGACGAAACCCTACTCCTTTACCTTGCAGCTACTGGCTCTGCTGTCAGTGCAGTTCTTGTTAGAGAGGTTGATTTCAATGGAAAGTTGGTACAGAATCCAGTCTATTTTGTATCCGAAGCATTGTCCGGAGCAAAAACAAGATATTCCGAGCTTGAGAAGTTCACTTATGCTCTGATAATGGCTTCGAGGAAGTTAAGGCATTATTTTTTGGCACACAATGTGATTGTACCAACTTCATATCCTTTAGGAGATATGCTCCGAAGTAAGGACTCCACAGGAAGAATTGGGAAGTGGACTGTTGAATTAGCACCTTTCGGCATATCCTTCGTGGCAAGGACAACAATTAAGTCACAAGTGTTGGTGGACTTTGTGGCAGAGTGGACTCCCCCTGTAGCATGGGCTTCGGAGAAGCCAGGGGAAGGAATTTGGACCATTTACTCCGATGGAGCTTTCCAAGCATCTGGAGTAGGCGTCGAAGCAGTGATAATTTTGCCTTCAGGGCAAAAGGCAATGTACTCCGCAAGACTCAACTTTAAGTCTACCAATAATATAGCGGAGTATGAAGGAATTTTGCTAGGACTTCGAAAGGCACGTGCTTTAGGGGCTACAAGGGTTGTTATTAAGACAGATTCTCAAATTGTAGCAGGGCACGTAGACAAGAGTTTTCAAGTTCGGCATCCGCAGCTTGCAAATTATTTAGAGGAGATCCGTAAGATTGAAGCAACATTTAAAGGGATTTCCATTCGAAGTATACCCAGAGCAGAAAATGTGCAAGCTAATATCTTGGCGAAAGCTGCAGCCGGAGCTATGGACATTCTAGAAGAGGCGTTTTACTAAGAACTCAGTACACCTTCGGTGCCACAGATCCCTTCTGTGGAAGTCCTTTGCATTCCAAGTACAGATTGGCGAAGTTCAATTATGGAATTATTGCAAGGAGAAGCAAATTTGTCTGAAGGGCCACAACTTTCGAGGTTGAAGCTTAGAATTCGAAATTATCATATAATCAATGATATTTTGTACAAGGATGGAGTATGTTCCCCTCTACTCCGATGTATATCTCAACCCGAAGGTCAAGAAATTCTTCGAGAAATTCATGAAGGACTTTGTGGTAGCCATCTGGTCCCTCGAGCTTTGGCAGGAAAAACACTTCGCTAGGGGCTTTATTGGCCTACAATAGTAGCTGATGCGGAGAACTTAGTCCGCACCTGCCAAGGTTGTCAGTGGATGGGACGAAGAAGTCATCGCCCGCCAACAGCTCTTCAAGTCATTTCTCCAGTATGGCCCATGGCCAGATGGGGCATGGATCTTATTGGCCCCTTCCCAGTAGCAAAAGGAAATTTGAAATTCGTAGTGGTAGCAATTGAGTACTTTTCAAAGTGGATTGAAGCAGAGCCCCTAACAGCTATCACTTCGAATAATGTACAAAAAATTTTCTGGAAAATATCATATGCCGGTTCGGAGTGCCTCGACAGCTGACAGTTGACAATGGAACACAATTCGATGCAGAACCCTTCAGGAAATTTTGTGAAGATCTAGGCATCCAATTATGCTTTGCTGCAGTGCGACATCCTCAGTCTAATGGAGCTGTGGAGAGAGCCAATGGTAATATCTTGTCAGGGCTAAATCGAAGAATAGTGGGATTGGCAAAAGGATTGTGGACCGAAGAGCTCCCAAAAATTCTATGGTCCATTCGGACAACTCAGACAAGGTCTACGGGTTTCACTCCTTTCAGACTATTATTCAAAGACGAAGCTATGACGCCGACGGAGCTTAAAGGAGGATCCCTTCGCAGCACCGAACCAGAAATAGAAGCAGAAAGGCAAACTTCGCTTGATTTAACAGAAGAAACAAGACTTCGAGCTGTCGCCAATTTATCAAAGTATCATCAGCAGACAAAGACTTGGTTTGATCCAAAGGTCAAGCTTAACGAACTTAAGCCAGGTCATCTTGTTGTGCGAAGTGTTATAGCACTAGGGAAACTAGGGAATAAGTGGGAAGGTCCATATATAATTCTCCGTTTAGGACGCCCTGGTTCTTTTAAGTTAGCTACTTTAGAAGGTGAAGAGCTAACGCATACATAGCATGCGGAGCACTTGAAGCGATATTTCGCATAGGGGCTCTTTGTAATCATTTGTAAACACCTTCTGAATGAATAAAGTTCATGGTTCAGATAATGCCTACCCCTCACCACTTCCTGCTTCTAGTGGACGCACTGGAAGAACGAAGTTGGCTGGGAGGGAAGTGTCATTAATTTGAATCATTTTTTTCGGACTTCAGACCACTGGTTCGAAGCTTCCGACGAGGTGGGAAAGTCACTAAAAAACGGATTCCAAGCAACCGGCTTGACAGCATCCGTAAAAAGAGTCGAAGGAGACCAAATAATGCGGATTCCAAGCTTCGGCTTGAAAGCATCCGTAAAAAGATTCCAAGGAGACCACTGCGAATTCCAAACCACCGGTTTGATAGCATTCGCAAAAAGAGCCGAAGGAGGCCAAAACAAAATAGAGTTTGAGCTGATGAGCTTCGAATATCTGTGAAAAGAGTCCAAAGTGACCAATCGTTTGGGACACTAAAATGTCCGGAAAGTTGTCCGAGGTGACTTCTTTCAAAACAAAAGGTACTAAGTTACCAGTTTTCAGACTTCAAGTAGTCGAAGACACTTTATAAGATTTTAATCAATCTTTAAATTGCTGAGGGGCTCCGAGCCTCTAAAATTGTGCTCCTAAGTTTTTCTTTGCGCCTAACCATCTTTGACTATAGTTCGAAGTTGCTTACGCCCAAAGAGGGGCTGGGAAGTAGGGAGACAATTTTAAAAATCGATATTTATCATTCGAACAAATTACAATTACATTACGAAAAATCGGTGTCTATGCCGAGAAGGAATCGAAGACCCCTTCGATCTCTAGAGTTACCACTAAACTCGGAACGACTAGTTCCAGAGCCGGGAGTTCTAACAACTTTGCGTTTAACTCTTCTACCTCCCTTCGAAGCTCTAAAATCTTTCTGTTCTTGTTGAAGTTTGGCCCAAGTTCGAAGTCGTTCGGGGCTCCTTTCCCAGCTTCGAAGTTCTTCAGGTTTTTTCCCCCGAGCTTCAGCAATACCTTCATCCTCGGACCATGCAATGTCTTCAAAAGATGAAGTTTCCAAGTTAACTTCTTCTTCTTCCTTCTTAATATAAGATAATATATCTTTACACATTTCGGGTGCAATTGCACCGGAACTATCTCGAGGAATCAAAAATTGAGGTCGTTTATGAAGTTTTAAAAGATCGAAGGTAGCCCATAGTAGGAGGAGTTCTTCGGTAATGTTGAACACTTCGACATCATCCATACGGGGTTGAGAAGCCTAAAAACATGATAAGTAAATTTTCATTCATAATGTATGAAAGCATAAGTTTTTACATAGTTGGGATCCTAAAACAAAGCTAGACCTGCGGGTTTGGCGGAAGTTGGCTGCTCGAGGCTTGAGACCGAGCTTGCTTCTGGCGTTGTCCTTCATCGATCCAAGCCTTGATTGCAGTGCGACCTTCGGCTCTCCACGAAGCTTGGAAGGCTTGCCAAGCTGCGGCCACATCTTCAGAGGGATTAAGAAGCTGGTTTTCATCGAAGGTAATGGGAGCCACCCCCGAGTCTGGTGTTATCGATAATCCTAGATCTTCGTAGTAGCGAAGTACTCCGAGAGCAGCTACTTGGCCGGAGAGCTCTCCATACCGAATACATGTTGTCTTCATCTCCTTCGCAGCTCCTTGGGTCATTTTTAGCCTTCGCAGCAGGGGGACATTGTCATTCAAAGGTAATGTCCCAGTAGTACCGAAGTACTCCAAAACACCTAGAAGATGGTTCATGACTTCCGCAGCTACCTTCTCCGATTTCAGCTTATCTTCAATTAAAGCATCCTTTGTTGAAGTCTGAGAAACCAAGGGTTGGTTTCGGTGTTTTTGATGAGTGATTGACAGGCTTTTTACCTCTGTTCGAAGGGGTACCTCCGAAGGGTGTTCGGAGGTTGTACCTCCGAAGGGTGTTCGGAGGAGGGTACCTCCGAAGGGGTTTCGGAGGTTGTACCTCCGAAGGGTGTTCGGAGGTGGTTTCACCGAAGGGTGTTCGGTGGTTTGGTTGCTGCAGCTGTTGCAGTGGAGTGTGCCTGTTGGAGGGGTCCGACAGTACACGATGACTGGGTGTGTACCGATGGCTTCGGTACTTTGGGCGGTACACCAGAGTGTGTGCCGGAGGTTGCTAACCCGGAGAGGTCTCCGGAGTACTGGATACACTTGTCTGTTTGTCTGTGGTGCGCAGGGACTTCGGAGGCGACGGACGAACGTAGCAGGTGAACCTGGGTCAAGCTGGAGGCTTGATGCCAGGGGAGCAGGGAGCTCCATCACGGTGGCTGCGAAGGTGGTCCGGGTCGGTCCTCGGGTCGAGGTGTGCCAGGTGAAGGCAGAGAGTGCGGAGCGTGACTCCGGGTAAAGGTACTCCGAGACAAAGTCCTCGGAGGTGAGGCACTTCGAAGGTACTCCGGAAGGAGTGACTTCGGAGTTGGATGGATCAAGTCCTCTGCGGAGGCAAGGAGTTCGAAGTGTGCTCCGGAGGGAGACATTCGAAGGTACCCGACGAAGGTCTCAAAAGTCGAGGCGCATCGAAGGCATGGTTCGGGTGAGGCTCGTCGAGGAGTGTGCTCGGGGAGAGACACTGCGACGAAGGGCTCGTGGAATGCTTCATGCAGAGGCCTTGGACGAAGGAGGGACTTCGAAGGGTGGTGCTCCGAAGGTGGGGCTTCGGAGTGAGGAAGACTTCGGAGCGAGGCTAGCTCCGGAGCGAGGTTGTCTTGTGGTGCTTCGGCCTGCATGGCTTCGGTACACGGACTGACGGAGTTCGAGCTGGGTGAAGCTGCGAAGCCGTGGTGGTCCACTCCAGAGGTGTTGGTGCGAAGGCCCAAGGGCTTTGACGGCTTCGGCTCAAAACCGTCACTGTATCGGAGACTGACTTCGGTGAAGCGAAGGCCACCAGGCTCAAGACTTCTCGCCGAAGCTACCGCACCCTCGCGTGCGATGGGAGGCTGCAGAAGGTCAAAGACTGTAAAGGCTGACACTGTCTGCTCTGCAAAAAGCTGACGCTGTCTCCTCTGCAAAGCTGACAGAGAAGCCTCCAGAATAAAGGTGGACTACCTTTTGTACCCCTTAGTTCTGTAGAGACAAATCCTTTGTAAACCCTAGGGGTAAAGTAGTCATTTCCTTTGGGTGAACTGTGGGCTATAAATATGGGGGCTCGGTAGGTAACATTTAACACTTTGAGCATTTACTGTTGAGCTCCTGTAGCCACATACCTCGCTGTATTCATCCAGAGTTCAAATATTTTTGTGTTCCTTGTTCAAGCGGCGAAGCCCTGCTTCTTTGTGCTTTTTGCTTGAGCTCGTGTTACATACCTCGCTAGTTATAGTGCACCGAAGCCTGTCTAGGCGAAGGGTGTTTTGTGCGAAGTGTGTTTTTCAGCGTGCGTTCGCTCTGTGTAACTTGAGGCCAGACCTCACAGATTACTAGCGAAGCCCTGATCGAAGCCCGTTTTGCTTCTTGTGTCGAAGCCCGTAGCGAAGTCCGTTTGTGTTCGTGTGTAGACCTTCGTGTACGAAGCCCAGCACCAGTTGCTGCTGCCAAGTACTCGGTCGAAGTCCCCAGTAGGTTGTCCACTCTTGCGAAGGGTGAAGTGCGAAGCCTGCTCGAAGCACCCTGTGTGCGGAGCCTGCACTGACTTAGCAGAGTAGATTTTCGAGGGTTGATAGTGGAGCGAAGTCTTCTTGGCTTCGAACTTTTGGACCTGCGAAGCCTGCGTTCGGAGCTGTCAAAGCACCTCTGAACCAGACCTCCGAAGGCAGTGTTCGAAGCCTGTTCCGCAGAAGACAGAACTAAAACCGAAGGCTAGTTTTTAGCCCGAAATTTTAAAAGCTCCCATTCACCCCCCCTCTGGTCGCCGTTTCCGGTCCAACAAAGTCAGCTCATCCACTACAGAGGAGAGCCTAGCTGCCTCCGTAGCCAAAGAATTCTTCTGGCTAAGCAAGTTGCTAGCCTCCTCCATAGCTTTAGTCTTTTCTTCTTGGAGCTTGACTAGCTCAGCCCCTGCCGTAGCATGTTCTGCCCGCATTTTTTCTATCTCTGCCCGAAGCACAATTGTTCCGCTTCGAGCTTTTTATTCGCAGCTTCTAAATTTTGTCTGGCCCTCTGCTCTGCTGAAACCATTTCGTCTAAGTGGGAAACCCGACCTTCGGAGATGTTAAGATTCCTCTCGAGAGCAGTAATCTTCTCCTAAAGGCGAAGGCTTCCGCGCTCGTTCGAGACAGCCGCAGCTCGAGCCAAGACTATTTGCTGCGAAGAAGAAAAAGCAAGGTGAGAATTATTTGTAAAGATTAATTTTGTTTTGCAAATACTTCGTACCTGGTATGCTGCCCGTTCCAAGGCGGCATTGAGCTCCGAACCCTCAGCTTCGCTAAGGATGGCCACTAGGTCTGTCTCCCCGACTTCGCGGTTAGCTCGATCCAATGGCTCGAGCAAAGTTCGAAGTCCAGTCCTTCGCTCCAAGAAAGGAGCTAGGAAAGGGAGCATAGACAGATCCCTCTGGCCGTTCTCGTTCGACGAGGGGTCGGAGCGCTGGGCTGCATCCTTTGAGACTTCGGTAGATTGGCCCCCCTCTGTAGATTGACCCCCGTCTGTTGATTCAGACAGAGTTAATCCTGAATTTGGAGCAGGGAAGGGGTCCATTCTGCCTTTACCTTTTCCAGGTCCCATCTGGGTGACTTCTGGAATTGGTTCCAGAGTTGTTGAGGTCCGAGGAACCGTATCTTCGGGAGGAACCACTTCCATAGGAGCGGACCCTGCTGAGACAAAGGTATTATATATTGCATAATTTTGCAGGGAAAAGGAACAAAGGGATTATGCGAAGTTTACCTCTGAAGTCTTGTCGGCGGGTGAGCATGGGGCTGCTTGGAGGGTCAAAAGCTACCCCGAAGTCTTCGTCGGACTCAAAGTTCAGGACCGAAGGTTCGACTGTCGAAGCCTCTCTTGGAGTTACAGTCGTCGCTTTGTCCGGAATCGGAGCTGGCTCAGCAGCAACTTCGACTCCGCCTTCAGTCATGGGGGCTTCGCGCGACAAGTCTGGTTGGATTGCCGAAGTCCCAGCCTGCTCCGAACTGCTCGGAACATCTGGCGTGTTTGCATCGGCGCCAGTGTTTGCACCTGCTTGGTTTTCATCCTCGTCAATCAGGTTAACAAGGAGTCTTCCTTCGTCCTCAGAGGAATCCGAGACCGAAGCCACCGGACTTGAAGGCGCCACGTTTTTTGGCTTTCGGGTTACCTTCTTGGTCAGAGTCTTAACAGGAGCCAAAGTTCCAGCTTCCGCTTTCCTCTTCTTCGGCCCTTGCTCTGAAGGCACCCAATCCGGAAGAGGAGGGGGAGCGATTCCGAGTACCCCCCATACCCAGTTCAGCCGCTCCCAATTACCCACTAGCTTAATTCTCCCTTCCTTCTCAGCTGGAGTTGGAACTCCCAAGATTTTCTCCGAAGCTCGAACAATTTGCTCCGAAGTCATGGGAACTAGAGAAACTGAAAGATAAGTTAGCATTATTTCATCAATCAAATATATATAAACATGTTGTTTTCGAAGTTACCTTCAGGGTTTGAGTTCGAAGAGATTTTCGGAGTCCGCCCTCCGGGTCTTCTTCGAAGGTGATAGGCCAGTTGGCCATCAGAGGAGGAATTTGGAGTCCGATGAACTCCTCCGCTAGGTCTCGCATGCTCAGGCGGTGGCTAATTCTTTGAAGCAGGCTGAGGCGAGCTTTGAGCTGACCAGGATCTGGGTGAACCAAGGCTTCCCTTCGGAAGTTTATATCTTGCAAGGGTCCGGCTAGACGACTGCTTGCCCCAACTTCGGCGTAAAACCACCGGAGGATCCAATCTGTATACCATATGACATTGATGGCCTTCGCTGGAAATCTTAGAACATATTCATCTCGAAGCTAAAAGTTGATGCTCCCGAAGGCCACCACCATCTTTTCACCTCCAGGGCCTACGAAGGTCTTAGGTTGGCAAGATGCCCTGTGCAGTGCTGCGAAGATCTCATCTCTGCCTTCATAGCCTTCAACTCGCAACGCCCATTCGAAGATGACAAGGCGCGCTATTGCGTTCGGAGAAAGTTGGGGAAGGGTGACGTGGAATAAGTCCAATACCTCCGACACAAAGTCGACTGCTGGAAGTCCTAGTCCAGCTTCGAAAAAAGCTTCGAAGACTACCACTTCTCCAGGCCTTGGCGAAGGAATGGCCTCTTTTCCAGGTTTGCGAATTATGATTTCCGAGCTAATCTTCCCTTCTATTGCTGCTGCGAGCGACTCCCTTTTGCAGGTTGATGACCCCAGTTGATATGACTGGTCCGAATACTTCGAAGACGCTGGGAGGAGATCGTGAGGACCAACATTTTGGGGATTTCTTCCTGGCGCCGCCATTGGTGCTGCCACTGCCGCCGTCGGAGTTGCCGTCACTGATGCCACTGCCGCCGCTACTACCGCAGCCTGATGCCGGGAAAGGGCTGAAGCCACCCCAGGGACTTTAAAGCTTGTCTTCGCCATGAGATCGCACAGATTGCTAGAGAAGGAATTTGGAGGTTAGGGCTTGTTTGCACGAAAGCGGTGAGAAGGGTATTCGGGAAGGGTCTGGGTCCCCTATTTATAGCCCAGGCCCACGATTTTTTACCGTTTACGTTTGCCGTTTCGCATTCTTGACCGCTACCCCTTGCAAAGTTAACGCACCGCGTAACTTCCGCTGAAAGGAAAAAAGCAACGGCTATTTCTTCTAAGTCTAAGGAAGCTTTCGAATACAATTTTCGTAGAAGACAATTCGAAGTTTAGAATTTCCGTATATTTCGGAGCATGATTAAATCAGCTTAACCCTTGCGCATGATTATTTTTCTTGCGTATACTGCTCTCCTAACGTTACAGATCTAGCGGAGAAGCGTATTCGAGGGGCTACTGTTGGGGGAAAATACTTCATCTTCAGGGTTATTCTTATAACAAGACAAAGATAGATGATTGAATCAAAGGTTTCCAGCATCTAACTCCGGGAGTACATTGGATCAAGTTCGAAGTATGAAGGCAAACTCTAGTTCGAAGTATATCTTCGAACTTGGACTCTTCCGAGAGCTTTCCTGCCAGCTAGGATGGAAGACTTATCTTCTTTCTCATTAGATTAGTCGTTTACTATTTTAGCCCTATTAAGGGTACCGAATAGTTTCTAATATGTCGGTTGTAATAGAGGGGTAAAAGGGTCTTTTCCTTAATGTTTGGGCCTATAAATACCCTTCGTTTTACCCTGTAATGGAGATCAGAGACCAAGTT
This sequence comes from Zizania palustris, assembly GCA_019279435.1. Taxonomy (NCBI): domain Eukaryota; kingdom Viridiplantae; phylum Streptophyta; class Magnoliopsida; order Poales; family Poaceae; genus Zizania; species Zizania palustris. The sequence goes on along the minus strand of JAAALK010000086.1, from coordinate 5,127,579 downwards.
ATTCAATACACATCTTCGAACTGTTTTGAGTTATTATCAACTTCGGAGGCTCGAAATAGTTTACTTCGCAAACACTTCGTTTGTTAGTTTCTAACTTCTAAAAACCTGTTAGCGTAATCTTTTACGTCAATAGTTAGTTACAAATATATTTTATGTGGTGGTGTATGATGTATGGAATGAACCTCGAAGGATTTTCAGAGAGAGAGAGGATTTATACTGGTTTGGGCCTCCCCGGAGGGATAATAACCCTATGTCCAGTTTACAGTGGATTTGGCATAGTTTGCCTCTACTAAACATGTGTCCCTGTTACAAGGGCATGACCCTGCTTTTATAGGCATGCAGGTCAAAGGAAAAGACCCAATTGCCCTCTACAAGCTATAAGCTTTATAGGGGTAAGAGGGGAAAAAGCCTGGTCTAATGTACATGTGACTTTACAGACGTGGCAGATATACATTACTTCTGGAGTTGGTATACGGCATACCAGTGGCTGGGCCCCTGGTATGGCTTTACACTGTAGCAGTCCTAGATATTTTTTCTGGACCGGAGTAGCTGCCGAAGGGTATCGACCGGAGCTAGCTGAGGGGGTTCCCACTACAACAAAACAGAACATTTTGTCGGCCAATTTAACTTCTGTCGGCTTTTCGAAAAGCCGACGGAAGTTAAAATAACTTCCGTCGGCTTTTAACTGTAGCCGACGGAAGTTAACGGGTCTGTGGTCCGGGGCGATACACATCCCTTAACTTCTGTCGGCCACCATTATAGCCGACGAAAGTTAAGTAACTTCTCTCGGCTTTAATGGTGGCCGACGGAAGTTACGGGATGTAATCCCCAACCCCGCGTGTGCGTACAGGGAAACCTAATCCCTGTACATGCGCGCGCCCCCGACCCCAACTCCCACCGCCGCCAGACGCCGCCGCCGCCCGACACCGCCGCCCGACGCCACCGTCGCCGCCCGACGATTAAGTAATTTTTCTGGCTTTAATTTTTTTTAGCTTTTTATTTGTGTATGATATGATATTCCCTGGATTGTTGTAGTGACATACCTCAGTTCTATGTTCACGCCATTCTTGACTTCTTGTTTATATGGTAATTAAGATTCTTTGATCTAAGATGTCAAAATGTTTGAGACAAAATATTAAGAATTGGTGTTTGCATATACCTGAGGCTAGTGTACGTCTAAAATGAATTATTTTTATAAGGAGAGAATTTTATCGCATGCGCTAGAAAAATGAAACAATTAATAAACTTTCTGTGCAGCCTTGTCATAATGCAGATTACTTTCTGTTAATCAAGGCAATCTATAGTCAGATAGCCCATTTTATTTTTTGATTAATTATTTTAAACATACTTAATCAATAGTACAAATTAGTTTCAACTATTACCTCGTCGGGAGTAATTAACCGGATACCATAAAAGGACCCTTTTATAATAAAAATGATATATGCAATGGTTGTTTGTGATTAATATTGTGATTTTACGTATGTTTCACGCTTTTAAATATGTTTCATATGCGATGTTTTGTTTTCATATGCAATATTTGTTGTGATATTATGTATATATGATTCTAATTATATTATTCTATTAATTTATAGTTTTTTATGATTTCATTGGGTGATTAGTATTATATCTATATATACTTTATTATATATATTTCTTTTCGTATGCAATTTTTTATTTGACAACAACGTAGATAGTGTAACGAAACCTATACGTCACCCGTTTCGGACCAACATGTCTCACACGTGTCATGCGTGTGAGATGTGTAGGTCCGGAATTGTCCCTTTTTGGACAGCCTCGGAGTGGGCGATAGAGCGTGGTTTTTATGATGAGTCATGAGTCCGAATGAGATTTCAGTAACAAAACCTTGTTGTTCTTCATTGCACCACTATCAGGCGTGCAATTGGAGAACAGCGGGGTTATGTTGCTGAAATTTTGTTCGGACTCATGGCTCGTCATAAATACCACGTTTTGTCGGTCACTCTTGGGTGGGTTTAGGACCTATCTTTTCCTATAGACATAGGCCCGTGGTACTTATGATATCGATGCATTCTCGATTGAATGAATGTTTTGCCTATAGAATGGCTGAGGATGACCGATGGTGGATGTATAGTGGTTGGATGAAAAGTGGAGCTCACACGAGGGAGTGGGTAATCAACGCTGAGAAATTTGTTGATCGTGCATTCGCTTTGACAACAAACACTGGCGCGAGGTTCCCATGCATGAAGTGCAGAAATTCTCGTTGGCAAGACAAGAGGACATTGTCATTGCATATTTGCAAATATGGTTTCGTGCTAGGTTATGAAGTTTGGACTTTTCACGGCGAGACAGGCCGTGAAAAAACGATATTAGTAGTAGAAGAAGATGATAGCATTGCTGACGATAGGATGGATGAGATGCTTGATGCTATACGACCGGAGTTTGAATCAAACCCTGAGGATCCTCCAACACCAGAGGTTCAAAAGTTTTTCGACATCCTTCGAGCTTCAGAAGAGCCATTGCATGAGCACACCACCGTAAGCATTCTCGCTTTCGTGACTCGTATTATGGCTATTAAGTCAAAGTTTGCATTTTGAAACAATTGTTATAAGGAGCTCTTGAATCTGATCAGCGATATCCTTCCTAAGAACCATAAGGTGCCGAAAGACATGTACCAGTCAAAGAAAATGCCTTCTGCTCTCGGTATGGAGTATGAGAAGATTGATGTGTGCCGAGATAATTGTATGTTGTTCTGGAAAGAACATAGTAATGAGGTGAAATGCTTAAAATGTGGTAAACCGAGATTCGTAGAGGTCGTAAATGAAGATGGAGAGAAGGTGACGACAGAGGTTGCTCATAAGCAACTTCGTTACATGCCTCTTACATCTCGGGTGAAACGATTGTTTCTCTCAAAGAAAACCGCTAGACATATGCGATGTCATAAAGAAAGTGTACGTGAGAATAATCAAGTAATGGTGCACCCATCTGATGGTGAGGCATGGAAGGCTCTAGATGATTTTGATGCAGACTTTGCTAGTGATGCAAGGAATGTTCGCATCGGGTTGGCAACAGATGGATTCACTCCTTTCAATGTAACCGCATCGCCGTACTCTTGTTGGCCTGTGTTTGCTATTCCATACAACCTTCCACCTTCATTTTGTATGAAATATGAATTTATGTTCCCGTGTCTCATTATACCCGGTCCAGAGCATCCTAGAACACGACTAAATGTGATGCTAAAGCCCTTAATTGAAGAGTTGAAACAATTGTGGAAAGGAGTTGAAGCATATGACTATGACCAGAAGCAAAAATTCAATCTTCGAGTTGCGTATCTTTGGTCGGTCCACGATTTTCCGACATACGATATTTTTTCTAGTTGGAGTTGTCATGGAAGGTTGACATGCCCGATATGTGCGAAGGACACATATTGTTTCCGTCTGAACTTCGGGGGGAAAGATTTGTTACTTTGATTGCCATAGATGCTTTTTGCCCTTGAATCACCCATTTTGGTTATAGAGGAACAATTTCAAGAAGGACAATATTGTTGTAAAGGGACCACCAAGGCGTTTAAATGGTAGAGAAATCGCTGATATGCTGAATGAGTTGGTCCTTAATGAAAATGAGGATGGATTTGTAGGATTCGGAACCGAACATAATTGGATCCACATATGTGGCTTATGGGAACTACCGTATGTCAAATCACTAATTCTGATGCACAACATTGACGTTATGCATCAGGAACGTAATTTTTGTGAAAGCATTATAAGTACATGTATGGATTTTACTAACAGGACACAAGATAATGTAAAGGCGACAAGAGATTTAGCTGAGATTTGTAATCGACCAACCCTTGAGTTGACGAATAGTGGTGGCAAGCCACGTGCCCCATTTTGTTTAAAACCTAAAGAAAAAAACAAGTAATGAGGTGGTTGAAAAATTTGAAATTCCCAGATGGTTATGCCGCGGGATTTAGAAGAGCTGTGAATTTGAAGACAGGGAAATTAAATGGATTGAAAAATCACGATTACCACATAATAATGGAAAGACTCATTCCTGTAATATTTCGCGGGTACCTGAATGATGATGTGTGGAAGGCGTTAGCTGAGCTGAGCCATTTTTATAGACAACTTTGTGCGAAAGAAATTAGGAAAGATATGATGGAGATGCTAGAGAAAGAGATCTCGATGCTTTTATGTAAATTGGATAAAATATTCCCTCTAGAGTTCTTCAATCCAATGCAACATTTACTGGTTCATCTGCCATATGAAGCTAAGGTAGGTAGCCCTGTGCAATATAGGTGGATGTATCATATTGAAAGGTCCATAAAGAAGCTTAGAGCGATGGTTGGTAATAAGGCCAGAGTTGAAGGTTGCATCGCAGAAGAATTTAAATTGAAAGAGATAGCATACTTTACTAGTGTATACTTCGCTGAGCATCACAATGTCAACACACCTGCTACATGGTATCATATGGATGAAGACCATCCTTGTAGTGATCTCCAAATTTTTAGGTGGAAGGGCATAACTGTTGGTGTCTCCACGACATATTATGTAACTAAGGAAGAACGAACATATGCCTTGCTCTACATGTACTCAAATATGGAAGAGATGGAACAATATTTCACGTAAGTAAATATTTTTTAGTTTTATATTTTACCTCCAAATATTATACCCGTTTGTTTACTTATTCGTTACAATGACAGTATGTTTGATTCGAAATACTTGACGTCTGGTCGTCAACCAACGGAGAAGCAATTAGATAAATTGTGTCAAGAAGGAGTAAATGGCGGGCCTAGTTTCCTCACTTGGTTCAGAGAACATGTAAATCCTTACCTTTTGTGACACGTATTATTTTACTCTACTAGGTTAATTATCTTATAATCTCCTATGATTTGCAGTGCGTGCTCGCTGACAATGTACATATAGACTTGCGACATCTCTCTTACGGAAGTATTAGTGCCAAAAGTTACGGTCGCTATGATGTTAATGGTTTCCGCTTCCGTTCAACTATTTTTGAAGCATATCGACCTCTAGCGGCAACAACTAATACTGGAGTTGTTACAAGGGTCGTTGATGGACAAGGACACGAAACTATGTATTATGGAATCATCAAAATATAATCGAGTACAATTTTGCCGGGAATAAGGAGATTAAAGTAGTCTTATTTGATTGTGATTGGTTTGACCCTAAACATGGTACTCGTGAAAACCAATTTGGGATGGTTGAAGTCAAACACGTGGAACGATTATCTGGTTGCGATAATTTTGTCCTTGCTCACCAAGTCGAGCGGGTGTATTATATGTCGTACCCATGTGAAAAACTAAGTGCTTGGTGGGTAGTCTACAAAGTGAATCCTCGGGAACGTCTACACACCCCTAGTGATGACACTTATCAATTGGGAGTTGAAGAGGTCGATGAGGTTTATCAAGATGATGAATTGCCGACTTCATTTAATGTAGAGTCAGAATCGTCGACAGATTCTTTTCTCGGCGATTCTAATGATGTGGCAGTTCATGAGAAAAGGAAACACCAACATAAGAAGAAAAAAGTAACATGGCGTGCTTCGGGGAGAAAAGGACAAATTGATCCTGGTTTTGATGATAATTGACAAGTAATTGTTTTCATACATGCATATGCAATATACTTCATATTACATGTTTTTTCATATGTTCAAACCTTCTTTACTAATAAATGCTCGTTTGTGCTTGTTTTGAACAGGATGTCAAAAAAGGTGAAGAGTGTCACGAGGAAGCTCTTCCGCTTGGGGAGTACATTGGCGAGTACTCCGGTGAGTACACCGACGAGTCAGGAGGACACCCTATTCCAGGGTAGTTCCTCTTCTTCAAACAGACGTCGTCAAGAGCAGCTCCTGAGATGCATAGATCCGATATTAATTGGTCGGCCTATTGCATTTCAACTGGATGATGAGGTAACTTTCAGATTGTTTTTTATGCCAATTATAAACTATTACTAATTGTTTCAATACTATTTTGTAGGAGGAAGAACACTTGGAGAGTGCGGGTCACAAGGATGATCCGGTGGGTGGGGGCAGGAGGGGGATGACCCGGAGGGTGCGGCGCAGGGGGATGACCCGAAGGGTGCGGGGCAGGGGGATGACCCGCGGGGTGTGGGGCAGGGGGATGTCTCGGAGGGTGCGGGTCAGGAGGAGGGGGCTGAGGCTTCCGGATCCTCAGTATCTTTCAAGACGAGTGACCTGGTCGCCCCACCAGTAGTCTCTTCCGGTGGAGCCAAGATCGAGATTACGCCTGTAGGTGACGGGTAAGTCTAGTACTCTTCTGTTGTTTTGCTTTTTTCAAATAATTTCTTTCACTAAACTGACTTTATTTATTATGTATTTCTAGATCTTGAATTGACTCTCGGTTTGACGGCACTTCGAGGGTCAGGCAGGTTAACCAGATATTGGGTAACCTGTGTCGTCTGCACTACCCAGGGGTGCTGACAATGCCGATCGGGGAGCGGGTTCTATGCCAGACATGGGACCAGTACCGGTTTGCTCTTGACGGGCGCCACAGAACTGCTCAGGGGGCGGTGTCTCATGACTTCTGGGTAAGTCTTTTTTCAATCTTCTTTTAGTTTTAACACAAAGCTTTTCGAGTTACAACACTTTACTAATCATGACTTTTGCAGTTACGCTTTTGCTTGCCAGAAGTCGGCAATCACCATAATCATGCACTTCAAGTCTTCAACAACAATGCACACAAGGTGGTGAAGGACGCTATTTCGTATGCCCGCATTCAAGTGAACAATGCTTACTACAAGGAGAAGCTAGGGCAACGAATGAGCAAGGCGACGGGCTCATCCACAATATATTTGACTAAAGAACAATACCGTTCGGTCAACAATTCTAACTTTTTAAATCTTCGATTGTTGAGATTTGTTGTCATATAATACAAATAGCATCTCTGTTCAGGTGAGGATTCCGTGGTTTGCAAACCGCGATGATGCATATTTCGAATTCTGCAAGATTTGGTCTTCAGCTGCATTCAAGAAGACTTCCGAGCAGAAAAGACAATGCCGCGGGACGGATCCGAAGCACAGATATGGTGCCGATGGACATATTCGCCACGCTAAACGCATGGTAAGACCTCCTTCTGTCACTCTCTATCTATAGATACATTGTAATGCGACTAACTCATTTCTAATGTACATGACACTAAATCTGGCAACGTGCCAAGTGACATAGAGGTGTATACCTCTGGTCACAAAGGAAGCGATCCTACACAGCCAGATGTCTTGTGTAGCCAGACAACCACGAACCATTTGGTGAGATGTTAGCAATGTTAAGAGTTTGCGTAATTTCATTTTTCTCCATATAATCGAACATGTTTTTTGTAGGCGCGGTATGGTGAACACATGGTTCGATTCCATGGAGAGGACTATGATTGGCGGAGAGAACCTGTCGACCAAATGGTCGTGTACTCCAGCGGAGGTGGAAAAAGTCATGGACGGTGAGACAGTGTTTTTATTAATGTTTTGTGTATGGTATTGTGATGGTAACTAACTCATTCAATGTTGCAGGTACTCCATGTTCAATGGAGTTATTGACTCGAGAGCGGTGAGAGCTCAAAAGTCAGCTCAGTCGTCGCAGAGCTCCGTCGGAGTTGGCTCCAGCCGTCGTCGCTCAGAAGAAACCCCAGAGGTGGTTCAGATGAGGGAGGAAATGAGGCGGCGCGATGAGTACAATACCGCCTGCTTAGCACAACAACAGGCGATGATCCAAGTAAGTTTAGTTTACAGTGTTGCGGTTAAAAAGTATTCAGAAATAGGTTTAGAACTAACTGATTACATTACAACATGTGTAGCAACTAGCCCAGCAGCATGGTGGATTTGACATGTCCGTGTTCCAACCACTACCTCCCCCGCCACCACCACTATCTCCTACATCACCTGAGGTACCTCTTGACATATCGTTACTTGAGATACTTAAGTTAGCGTTTAGAAGGTTAGTTGAGTTCGTTCTCTAATTTTATCTATTTCTTCAGAGTCTCCGTACGCCTGGTCAGGATGGAGCCTCCGGGGCAAATGTGGATGAAGCGGGAGGCAGCGGCAGCGCCCACGACCCAAATATGGGCGATCAGTGAGTATGGATGTGTATTGTGAAGTTTAGATTGAATCCGGATGTGATATGCGTTTTGATATGAATTTGAATGTGTTATGTGAATCTCGATGTGTTATGTGACTTTGTATGTGAATTTGGATGGTATATGTGAATGCGGATGTGTACTGTGACTTTGGATGTGAATGCGGATGTGTTATGTGATTTTGGATGTGATGTGTGAAGTTTGGATGTGAGATGTGATTTTGGATGTGAGATGTGAATTTGGATGTGTATTGTGAATGTGATATAAATTGTGTTTGGATGTGAGTGTGAATAGGGGAACCAGGAAAAAAAACAAAAAAAATATCAGCTAACTTCTGTCGGCTTTGACCATAGCCGACGGAAGTTAGCTGCTTTCGGCCACGTGGGCAGAAAGGCTAACTTCCATCGGCTAGGGCCAAAGCCGACGGAAGTTAGCTGCCCCTAACTTCCGTCGGCCAGACTGGCCGACGAAAGTTAGCGCCCCTCTGCTGACGTGGCAGAGTTCGGCGCTAACTTCCGTCGGCCACGTGAAGCCGACGGCGGCCGACGGAAGTTAGCTAACTTCCGTCTCTTCGCTTCCGTCGGCCAAATGCCGACGGAAGTTAGCCTTTTGCCGACGGAAGTTAGCTTCTTCCATCGGGAAAGGGCTAACTTCCGTCGGCTTTGGCCGACGGAAGTTGCCTGGATTGTTGTAGTGTCCGAAGAGGACTCGAAGGGGACCTCGAAGAGGGCTCCGAGGTGGACTCCGAAGCGGCTCTCGGAGTGGGCTCCAAAAGGCTCCAGAGGGCTTTGAAAGGGACCGAAGAGGTCCTGGAGGCTTGACTCCGGAGGGGACCCGGAAGGATCCCAGAGGGTTGGCTCTAGAGGGGACCCAGAGGGGCCCCAAAGGGGCAAATCTTGTCTGCACTTGGAGTTATCTTCGATGGAGAGGGCCGGAGTTCATCTTGAGGCTTCGCCAGTCAACGAGCTCTAAATCCAAGGCTTTTAGAGGCTGACATCATTTAACCTTTGTTTAAGAGAAAACTATTTCCTTCAACGCTAATAAAATATTTTTGTGTGCTTATGTTACGCTGTTTACAATCAATACAATGATATCGATTTGTCGAGTGTATCGATGCTGCCTAAGACTTAATAAAGTAGCAACATGTAGTTTACCCAGCGATTGTTGACGTCTTTTATTGTTAGCAATAAACGCAAATGACGTCAAAGTATGGGGCTGTCTTGTGTTGATAGCAATCTGATTGGCCAAGCAAGAATGCCGGACCATTTTTTGCAAGGCGGTCAAAATGGGTATAGGGTTTCGAGCACCGCCACTAGGGTGCGTTTGGTTTGCTGGATATCCCTGGATGGGATAGGGCCATCCCATCCAATCAGTTGTTTGGTTGAAGGGCGAAGGTGAATGGAATGGTCCACGAGAGGAATATTTCTTCAATATGCTGGATGGAGAGATTCAAGAAATTTTCCTGGATGAGCTCATCCACCATTGGACGAGATGACGTGTTGTCTCCTGATTGGTTATTACACATTTAATTTTTCGTTTATAAATATTCAAATGTTTTTACTCCTAAATTATTTATCCAATTTATGATCTAATTACATCATTGTATTGATTATAATTTAATCTATAAAATAAGATCTCATATGATTATATTTTTGTTAAAAAAATATATTTGACAAGTGGGTCCCACTAAATATAATTTTATCTCATCCAAGTTGTATACATCTAACCAAACAAAAAATTGTCTCATCCCATCCATCCAACCAAACACCTCGAATGTATCATCACGTCCCTAAATTCATGGATGAGATCATCCTATCCACTCTCGCCCCCAAACCAAACGGACCCTAAAAGGTTCTATTGTATATGAAAAATCAGAATAAATCAGTCTAGAATGCTATTTGATAGAAATTTAGGGTAAAGCTGATCTCGAGAACTATATAAGGTTTACGAGATACATATAAAAAGATTTCACTTCTGTTCATATGGCATACTACAGGAGAACCCCCCATGGGGCCGTGAGTCCACTCTACATTGATTGTCTCAAATCATCTCTGCTCTAGTATTACTATCGTTACGACGTTATCTTACTCCGATGGCAAATCCAGGAAAGAAAAATTAAGGGGCTAACACTGATCTACGTGTCAACCATAAATAATATATATATATATATATAAATTATTTACTATTTTAAATAAATAATAAATATAAAATCATAAAATCATAATCATAACAAAAATATTAAAATTATATAAAAAATTTAGGGTACAGCTTTGTCGGGAGCTATATAAGGTTTACGAGATAAATCTACAAAGATTTCACAGTCTGTTCATATGGCAGACTGACAGGAGAACTCCCCATGAGCCCACTCTACACGGATTATCAAATCACCAATCTGCTCTAGTATTAGGGTCATTACAACGTTACCTTACTCCGGTGGTAGATCTAAAAAATAGGGGACTAACTGATGTACGTGTCAACATAAATAATATATATGTATATAAATTATTCACTATTTTAAATAAATATTAAATATAAAATCATAATTATAGAAAAAATATTAAAATTATATAAGAATTTATAAAGAAATATAAAAATATAAAAAAATATACAGTACATGCGTGGTACTCCAGGCGGTAGGGGAGCGAATGCTCCCTTGCACCCATAGACCCGCCGCTGCCTTACTCGATCGCTCTGCATGATCATAATTGATAAAATGTTGTGCTGTTGTTGTTTATGAAGAAGTTTATTTTTATAAGGACTCGTAGTTGAGAGTTGTTACATGACCATAGCTACGTGTTATATAATAATACGAGGGACCATTTACAGTACTAAACTAATCTAGACTATTGATTAAGTGTAATTAAAACAAATAATTAAAAATAAAATTAGTTAACCAAGAGAGTTGTTACATGACCATAGCTACGTGTTATATAATAATACGAGGGACCATTTACAGTACTGAACTAATCTAGACTATTGATTAAGTGTAATTAAAACAAATAATTAAAAATAAAATTAGTTAACCAAGTTGATTATGAAAAGCAATCTGTATGCATGTATGTCGTCCGCACGCAATATTTATTGATTTTTTTGTAGTATATGCAATAATTAATATGCTAATATACAAAGAAAGAAATTAATTGATGCATGCATATGAGCCGACGCATATTAAAAAAAAGTTATATGATCTATTATCAATATGAGATAATAGACCATCAATATTAAATCTGAACTGTTAGCTAGATCGTACGTATTGAACTGTACATAAGATTTAAAATTTAAGTACACCATGAAATTCTGAATATGTATAATTTCTGTCCGATAGAAAGGGCACATGGTACTCTCTACGTATGACCAGTTGGCAGGAAAAGAGTGGTTTGACCAGTCCTTAGGCGAAGCATCGGTCATTTTTCAATTTTAGATCACATTTTAATCTAGTGCCGAATTTAACTATCAAAAACAGTTGTACTCTACCCGAAGATTACATATGAAGGTACCGAAGATGAACCTTTTTAAGAGCGAGATGTCCCGATATATGCATGGGATTTCGTTTGCTAGCTTATGATGCAGTTGAAATATAATGCAGGTAAACTAGAAGTGCGTCGGCGTGCAGTGACGGCCGTTCAAGCCACCACTTGTTCATTCCAAGTTTTCAACTTCCCATCGGCCTACTAAAAATAGATAATTTAAATGTAAGTTATTATGTAAGTTCATTATACAAGTTGTTTTTAATATTCTTAATTATTTTTAAATGTAAGTTGTTTTTAAAAATACCATATATTTTTTATATTAGTCATTGTCAAACAAATACTATTCCTTTACAAATAGATAATTTAACTTTTATTTCTAAAGTGGAATAAATTAAAATTAAAATTATTTGAGTTAGTTATTATGTGTAAATTCAAAACGATACAATACACTTTTAAAATGGAAGGTTATTTTCCTATCTTTGCAAGAAAAACTGATCCTAGTGAAAGTTTTATGAGATTGCTGAGTTTGAATCGGGCCTAAGCTACAGGCCGAGGTCAGCTTAGTTGATGAACAACAGCCCGTACGCGTGATGGAACAGGAAACGAACGTGTACAGTGGAGACGTCAATCTGAAAGACTGCTCGTACACGAGAGCACAGCCAATGTTTGCCTGGGATTTTTAATTTCTCCATAGCACTGTAGTAGTGAGGTTTGTGCTGACCGATCGATGAATCACTGCCGTCCACGTCCTACGACCAGCTGTCAGCCGTAGACGTATGCATCCACCGACGGATCGATCGATCGATCGATCGATCGCCTCTGTGAGCTAGGGTTGACGGTGCTACAGTTTGAAAATCGTCGGCGTATATAGAGTTATAGACTGTATAGAGAGAGATGGACGTAGTTTTCATGACATCAGAGTTGAAGAAGATTCGATGGCACGGGCGGCGCTCCATCGATCTCAGGCAAAACCAAATCAATCAACCTACTGGATGTCTGGATCGATCGACAGTAACGTACGCCACAGTGCCAGTGTCTCACACATGCATGTGATCGAGCTTGCTGCAACACCAGGCAGTCAGTTCTGCACACGCCGGCCGGCCGGCGTCCGGCGACGACCGAGCTGCACCTAGCTTCACTGTTTCGATCGATGGCTAGCTAGCTCGTCCACTCCAGTCGCCAGTCACTACTTTTCCTACTACTTTCTTATGCTGTAGTACTTGTTCACGCGGCAGCACACGACGTGTTAATCAAACGTGCCAGACAGGGCGAGACGTCCACGCCTAGATTAGGCTGGTAGCAAGGGCTACTATTACGACGGCCATTGCAATTGCAAAGGACACTAGGACAGAGAGGGAGCAACATTGGATGGGCACGACGGCGACCCGACGACCTCCACGCATCGCCGTTAGGAAGACGGCATGTCAACATTTCATCTTTCAAAGTTGCTTGCTTGCCATGAAGTCGATTTATTTATGCCATTAGCGACTACTGAGCTATCTAGTCATCGTCCGAGCTAGCTCCCCGCGTACGCCACGTACGTGTGGGATAGCTGTGGGTGATGTCATCGATCGAGCTTGACCTGGAAAATTTTTGCCTCCTCGAGAAGTCGACATGCATTAGGAGAGGCAGTTACTTTGATTTCGGAGGACCAACTGTACTCAGTAATCGTTTATCAGAATCGTCTATTACAAATCAAACGGTGTAAAACCCCCTCACCACTGCGAAGCTCCCCTATATCAATTGGACCTCACCATATGCGAAAAGCCCCGCTCGGCGATCGTTACTCTGATTCCACGAATTCGCAAGGGTTTTTTTGGATTTTAGATATTGGATTTAAAATTTAAGAATTATAATTCAATTCTATAAGACAGCTATTTGAACCATTTTAGAATTAGACTTATCAAATCCTATCTCAAATTCAACATAGAATTCATAGTCCAATCCAATTTCTCTTTGATAAAAAAGAATTGATCGGAATCCCTATCTCTCCTCCCATCTTAGAATAACTTATATGAAGATGATGATGCTTTTCTTATAATAATGGAAGTGATTCTATGGTTTGATCATTCAAAAAAGTTTTAGAATTAGTTCTTATATTTTAATTCTATGAAATGTACAAATAGAAATATTAGATTTCAATTAAATTTGACATAATTTATTTTTTATAAAATCTGTAATGATTCCAATTCTTTGTCCAAACAGGGCCTAAGGGTATCCACAATGGGGATAAAAAGATGACCTTAAGCATTAAATATAATTTTATTGATAGCTTTATACATTGTGGAGGCAACCATAAACAAAAAAAAACCTTAAGTTGTACCTTAAGCTTAAAGTATAGGCATAAGGAATAAAGTGCCAACTTTTTGTGGGTTCCACCCTAAGTTAGGCCTACTTTAATGCTATATTTTTAATTTCTTTAATTGTGTACATGACACTAACAAATGACAAATTTTTGTGAGTCTCATTTTAATATTATTTAGAACAATACAATTGTGGTTACCGTAAGGATCTCGTTGCACATTAGGGGGCTGTAGCTTGCCTAGAGATATCAATCCGTTGTCTCATCTTAAACAAATAAATGGTGCAGAGCTAGATCGATCTCTGACGCCACGCCACTATCGGTGTAGTTCACATGCTGCCTCGATGGTCTGCTGCTAGCTGGTGCTATTCGGATCTGACCAGCCCGTGACGTACGCATGCAATGCAAACCTGCCTTAACCGAGGGGAAGCAGCAGGTCAAGCGGCTATTCTGCGTCAGAGCAAAGCGATGATGTCCTGACGGGATTTGCAAACCAAATTATTACCAGGGAAATTTTAAAGTATTTGAGGAGATACCTTTGGTTGCTAGTCACTAATTATCAATAAATTTATCACAATTACTAAGTTGAAGTTAACAATTTTTTTGCTACACTGCCTTAGCAAGTTTACAACAATCTTACTATACTTTTTCAAGTCATTGATATGTGTCACCGAAGAAAATCTTACCATAGTCTGTGGGTACAACTAAACACCTACTAATTTAATCAAACTTACATAACTTTAAGTATGGTAAAGTGTGGCTAGAAACTAAATAACCTCTCACATTTTCAATGTTAATTTTAATACATCGTAGTCCTCGGGAGTTTTAATTTTAGTACATGTACTTGAGGTATAAATTAACATGAAAAAAATCTTAATAACTTCTTAAGTATTAAGTATTGTAAAATTACTTTGTTACCAAACACCAACGCAACTAAACAAGTTGCTACCTTGCAGATTAAAAATTCTGCCCGAATAATTTGCTGATTGATAGGGTATGGCACTTCTTGTTTCCGTCGAGATTAAGCAGCCACTGTGCAGCACGTACGTCCTTCCCTAATCCCTATGACAAGTTACATGATGTGATTACGTGTGTGTCATGCTAGTTGCTTACTAATTAACATTTCATTTGCTGGGCTGTTGGTGTCAGATAGTTGCTCTTCCCATTTCTTTCTTTTTATTAAATTAGTTAACTAGTCCAGTCTCCACTCTTTCCGCCATCACGCGCATACAGGGCGGATCAAGGGAGAACTTGACCGACAGGCCAACTGAAAATTCAAAACTGATCAGAGTGCGTGTATATATATACTAGTCAGAGGCATGTGCTTTGCAACAAAAACTTATTTTGCAACAGGATATTTGCGTAAAATTAATGTTTCTGTATGATTTTTTAAAAATCTAAGTGTTTTTACTAAAATTCGTACATCCGCGTAAAAATAAAGAAATTAAAAAACTGAATTGCAAAAATATATATTTTTATTTTTTCTTTTTTCTCATTCTTTTCGGTTGCTACATGCACGCGTGCCCAATTTTTCGGTTGCTGCATGCGTTGTGCGGCCGGGAAGTTGTGCGCACGGCGGTCCGTGGCGTGTTAGGCGGTTTTTATAGGGTATAAGTTTTAGCCGGTTTTTTTAGGGATGTGGGTAGACACGAATGGTGGGTTGCGGACGGAGGATACGGAAATCTGGACGCTTTATAATAGTAGAGATGTGCAAGTATGACATTATATGATTCATGAACTAGGTAATTGGCGTCTTTATCAATACGTGGTCACAAATTAACATGTTTTCCATATGGTAGTGAAGCACTGTAACCTACAGTCCTGACAGCTAAATACATTTAATCTGTGACACTTTCCTCTCTTAATTGAATGACAGAGCTCCTTAGTTTAAAGAAGTCCGTGACACTTATCGTTGTGTCAATTAATGTGGACCGTTCCATTCATTCAGTGAATGAAAATAGTGATGCATGGACAAAGAAAGTACACAAGGAGACACAAAATTGAATTAAGCCTGGACAAAAAAGGACTGCAGCACACACAAGCTAGCTCTTGTGCCACCTCATGGGGACAGGAATATTGATTTCGATTTGGATTATACTGCACTGATGTTGGTGTCATGGGTATAATGGTAACTTGGTCTAACTCGGGCTTAACCCTTCGATGGTATAGGATACTTGGAGTTGGACGTTGCAACAAAGCAAGGCTATACAATGGCCTTTTTCTCCAATTGTATAAAACCACAACCAAGTCGAGCGTAATCGTCTAGAACAGCTGAACAAGTTGGTATTATAAGCACTCGAGTAGAACGAGCTTACATGGAGCACTCTGACCATTTAGTTAACCGAGAAACGCCTCTATGTCGCACTAGTAGCTAATATGCAATAAAAAGCTCGCATGGGACGCTTAAATCACTCAGCTGAAAGAGAGACTATTGTTTATGTGTCTTGAAAGTCAGTGCAAAAAGAAACCATGGCGAGCACTTCGATCACTTAGGATATGTTTAATTGCTAATCGTCGTTTGCCAATAAAAGTTACCACACTTACGTAAGCTGAGATTTTGCCACACTTTACCAACCTAAAAAATATTGTCATACTTTTTTTAAGTCATTGACATGTGAGATCAAAGAGAATCTTACCACACTTTGTGTCAGTAACCAAATAACTATCAATTTAATCAAACTTGTCTAACCTTGAGTGTGACAAAGTGTTTTTGGGAACCAAACAACCCCTTGGGCACAACAGATGAGCCATGGTCCGAGACAACCGATCAACTTATATTTAACACACGTGCATCCCAAGGCTCTTGCCTCATTAAGGTATTTCTTGGTTTGATGGATAAGTATAGATGTAAAGCGTCTAACACATCACATACTTCTTTGGTTCAAGGGTAATGGGATTTGTCGGGGGAAAATATCTCATCTTCGGGGTTATTGCCGAAGCAACATAAAGGTAGTCAGCAGGTTCGAAGGTTCCCAGAAGATCATCTTCGAAGATACCCGGAACCCAGTTCGAAGCACGAAGATAGGATTTGGTTCAGAGTACATCTTCGAACTAAAGCCCTCCAAGATCTTTTCTGCCAGCTAAGATGGAAGACTTATCTTCTTTCTCATTAGATTAGTCTTTTACCATTTTAGCCCTATTAAGAGAACCGAATGGTTTCCACTATGTCGGTTGTAATAGAGGGGTAAATAGGTCTTTTCCTTAATGTTTGGGCCTATAAATACCCCCCCATTTCACCCTGTAATAAAAACGGAATACAAGTTATTCAATATACACATTCGAACTATTCTAAGTTATTATCCTTTCGGAGGCTTAGAACAGTTCTCTTCGCAAACATTTCGTTTGTTAGTTTCTCTTCTACAGAAACCTGTTAGCGTAATCTTTTACGCCAACAGTTGGCGCCGTCCGTGGGGAACCTAGTCCGAAAAACTTCGTTCTCTACCAACTCCTTACATCATGCCTCCTAAGCGGAGCGCACTTCGCAATCCCACTCGGAGGTCCTCTCGGATCTCCGGAGAGATACCCTTCGACACAGTTGAAGTCGGAGGGTCTTCGGCTTTCCCTCCGCAAACTTCGGAAGGGGCTTCTATCCCTCGAGGATACAAAGCCTCTCCGCCAACCCCTTCCATACTCCGACAGCCCGGAGTCACTTCTCCACCCTCCATCCCGATTCGAACTGATCCTACCAGTTTTCAAGACCCGGAAGGTCCTTCCGGAGGAGATGAAGATAACCTTGAGGATATGGCCACTCAAATGGCCAACCTTCAAGCTGAGGTAGCAAGGTGGCGACAAGAAGCTGCGAACAGGCTTCGCTCTCAAGCCATCCCAACTATCCCAGAAGTGCTCGAAGACGACGATCTTGGTTATCCCGAAGCCCCGGAGAACGCCTCTTACGACAATGAATCTCCATTGCATCCTGAGCTGCAGAAGGTTCGCTTTGATCCAAAGTTTAAAACTTCGAAGCTCTGTAAGTATGCCGGAGATGAAGATCCCGGAGAGTTCGTGCGTTCTTATGCCCTAGCGATTGAGGCTAGCGGCGGAGTTAGAGACACTATGGCGAAGTGCTTCCCGTTAGCTCTTCAAGGAGTGGCATTGAGATGGTTCTGGTCTTTGAAGCCAGGATCAATCAATTCTTGGTCGCAGTTGAAGAGGAAGTTTATAAGTAACTTTCAGGGCACCTTCGTGCCTCCTATGTCAACAGGAAGCCTTTTTCAGGTGAAACAGCTCCCCGGAGAAACATTGAGGCAGTATTTTAAGCGCTTCGCTCATACGAAGTCGCAAATTCGGGGGCTGTCCACATCTTCAGTGGTTGATGCGGCTCGGGAAGGCGTCAGTCATCAAGGCCTTCTGGATAAACTGCATCGGAAGAGCATCTCCTCAGTCTCACAGTTGATGTCATACTTCGAGGAGTATGCGTGGTCAGAAGAGGGTTGGCTTCGGAGGACTGCTGCTACTTCGTCCGTATTGCAAGAAGTCAAAGTAGAAGTAAAAACTTCGGCACAGCCGCAAGAACCAGTCTTCGAAGTGCAACATGATCGGAGAAGGGGGCAAAAGCACCCTCGCTCTGAAGTCTTGAATATTGCACCCCCATAGAAGTTTGCACCAAGAGCTCCACAGTCTGCGGGGAACAAGGCCAGCGGCTGGAGGCCGCCAGGGAAAACGGCTGGCAAGGGCCAGACCCTTTTCTGCTGCATTCATGGAGAAATCGAAGCCATGCAACTGACACTTGCAAGGCTATCCTTACCCTAAGGGGAGAGTACTTGGAGAGAACTTCGGGTCGAGGCAGTACCGACCGAAGTCCAGCAGCAACGCGCCCAGAGCCGGTCCAGGCTGTGGCGCGGATAGAAAATTTTGATGCTGCAAGGCACCCTCCGGTGGCCAATGTTATGCCACCTCCGAAGCAAAAGGAAGGGCAAGATAGAGGAAAAAGAGTAGTTCTTCCTATCTCCGGAGGAGGTACCCTCGGAAGCATGTCCAAGAGACAGCGAAGAGAGTACGTTCGAGAAGTAGGTTATATTGGGACTTCGTCATCTGCAGCTGCAATGCCGGAGTGGTCTCACGTTCCGATATCTTTCTCTGCGGAGGATGCAGCTGGTATTAAGTTCCTGCACGCAGATCCATTGGTTATCACTACTGATATTGCAGGGACTGAAGTCCGAAGGGTGCTAATTGACGGAGGTAGTTCGGCAGATATCATTTTTGTGCAAGCCTTCGATCAGTTATGCATTTCCAGGAAGCATCTCCTTCCAGCGGCTCGTACTCTGCAAGGCTTCGCAGGACCTCCGCTTGATGCACTTGGCCAGATAGGCCTGGAAGTTACCTTCGGAGAAGGTTTATTAGCCCGGACTGAAGAAGTTATCTTTGATGTGATAGATGCCCCATACGCTTATAATGTCATCTTTGGACGGGGCATGTTGAACCAGTTCGGAGCTGTGGCGCATCACAATTACTTGTGCATGAAGATGCCCACACAAGCAGGAGTCCTAACAATCTTCGGAGATCAAGCCATTGCTCGGAGGGCGGAATATGGTCACGGTCCCCCTCTTGATCCGAGGCAAGTAAACAGTGTGCAGGATAATGAAAAAATTTTTTCAGCCTCCTCCGAAGCTTCGAAGAAGTCTTTTCCGAGACCAAGTCCCGAAGGAGAGATTGCAACGAAGGTCATTGTTAAAGATGGTAAAGAGTACACTTTTCAATTTGGTAAAGATTTACCTCCTGAAGTTGCAACCTCCTTGGAAAAGGTAGTGGAAGAGAATTTGGATGTCTTCGCTTGGTCTGACGAAGATATCACCGGAGTCGATCGGGATATCATTGAACACAGTTTACTTGTAAACCCGAAGGCCCGGCCTGTTCGACAAGGACTCCGGAAGATGTCCGCAGAGAGAGCTGCTTTAGCTAAGGACGAAGTTGAAAAACTGTTGAAGGCTGGGATTATCAGAGAAGTGGCTCACACAGAATGGTTAGCCAACCCAGTCTTCGTCAGGAAGAAGTCTTCCGGGAAGTGGCGCATGTGCATTGATTTCACATCTTTGAATAAAGCATGCCCACGTGACCCCTACCCCATGCCCCGAATTGATCAACTGGTTGACTCCACTGCAGGTTCGGAGTTATTAAGCTTCCTTGACGAGTATTCTGGTTATCATCAAATATGGTTGAAGCGCGAAGATGAAATCAAGACAAGCTTTGTAACTCCTTCAGGAGTCTTCTGCTATGTAAGAATGCCCTTCGGCCTAAGAAATGCCGGAGCTACTTTTTCAAGATTAGTTGCTAAGGCTCTAGGTCATCAACTAGGTCGCAATGTGGAGGCCTATATGGATGATATTGTAATAAAGAGTGCTTTAAAGCACCAACATAGCCTAGACTTAGCAGAAACATTCAATAGCCTTCGGGCATGTGGGATCCGTCTTAACCCCGAAAAATGTATATTCGGAGCTAAGGCTGGAAAATTGTTAGGGTATTTAGTTTCAAGCAGGGGAATTGAAGCTAGCCCTACTCAAATAACTGCGCTGCAGAAGATGGCTCCTCCGGAAAATTTAAAGCAAGTGCAAAAGCTGACTGGACGTCTGGCCGCACTTAGCAGGTTTTTATCAAGGTCTGCAGAGAGGAGCTTGCCGATATTCAAAGCTTTGAAAGGGTCCGAAGATTTTGCATGGACACCGAAGTGTCAGAGAAGCTTCGAAGATATTAAAGATTATCTCAGTAATCTTGCTACACTCACGGTGCCTATTGTGGACGAAACCTTACTCCTGTATCTTGCAGCTACAGGTTCAGCTGTCAGCGCAGTCCTTGTCAGAGAAGTGGATTTCAATGGGAAGTTGGTCCAAAATCCTGTCTATTTTGTATCCGAAGCATTGTCAGGAGCGAAGACAAGATACTCCGAACTTGAGAAGTTCGTTTATGCTCTGATAATGGCTTCGAGGAAGCTAAGACATTATTTTTTGGCTCACAATGTAATTGTACCAACTTCGTATCCTTTAGGAGATATGCTCCGAAGCAAAGATTCCGCTGGAAGAATTGGAAAGTGGGCAGTCGAGCTAGCACCCTTCGGCATATCTTTCTTAGCAAGGACAGCTATCAAATCCCAAGTCCTAGCAGACTTCGTAGCAGAGTGGACTCCACCTGCGAATTTGACTCCGGAGAAATCAAGTGACGGAGTTTGGACTGTTTACTCCGATGGGGCTTTCCAAGCATCCGGAGCAGGTATTGTGGCAGTGTTGATTTCACCGTCAGGACAAAGAGCAATGTACTCCGCAAGACTCAACTTTAAGTCTACCAATAATATAGCGGAGTACGAAGGGATTTTATTGGGACTCCGGAAAGCACGTGCTCTAGGGGCTACAAGAATAATTATAAAGACAGATTCTCAGATAGTAGCAGGGCACGTAGACAAAAGTTTTCAAGTTCGACATCCACAACTTGCAAAGTACTTAGAAGAAATCCGCAAAATCGAAGCACATTTCAAGGGTATTTCCATTCGGAGTATACCAAGAGCGGAAAACGCGCAAGCGGACATTTTAGCGAAGGCTGCAGCCGGAGCTGTGGATGTGCCTGAAGAAGCTTTCTATGAGGAGCTCAATATACCTTCGGTGCCACAAATTGCCTCTGCGGAGATTCTTTGCATTCCTAGTGCAGATTGGAAAGATTCGATCATAGAACTCTTGCAAGGAGGAACAAATTTGCTCGAAGAGCCCCAGTTGTCAAGATTAAAGCTCAGAGCCAGAAACTATCAGTTAATCAACGGTATATTATACAAGGCCGGAGTATGTTCCCCTCTACTCCGATGTATATCTCAAGCCGAAGGCCAAGAAATTCTTCGAGAAATTCACAAAGGCCTTTGTGGAAACCATTTAGCCCCTAGATCTCTGGCAGGAAAAACACTTCGCCAGGGGCTTTATTGGCCCACAATAACAGCTGATGCGAAGAGCTTGGTTCGCACTTGTCAAGGATGCCAGTGGATGGGTCGACGGAGTCATCGCCCACCAACAGCTCTTCAAGTCATTGCTCCGGTATGGCCTATGGCCAGATGGGGTATGGATCTAATTGGTCCCTTTCCGTTAGCAAAGGGAAATCTGAAGTTCGCAGTGGTAGCCATTGAATATTTTTCTAAGTGGGTGGAAGCAGAACCCTTAACAGCTATCACTTCGAACAATGTACAAAAATTCTTCTGGAAGAACATTATTTGCCGGTTCGGAGTGCCTAGATACCTCACAGTTGATAATGGAACACAGTTCGACGCAGAACCCTTCAGGAAGTTTTGCGAAGACCTAGGCATTCAGTTATGTTTTGCTGCAGTGAGGCATCCTCAGTCGAATGGAGCCGTAGAGCGAGCCAATGGAAATATTTTATCAGGGCTAAATCGAAGAATAGTAGGATTAGCAAAGGGACTGTGGACCGAAGAGCTTCCGAAGATTCTATGGTCCATTCGGACTACGCAAACAAGGTCCATAGGTTTTACTCCGTTCAGACTACTATTCGGAGATGAAGCTATGACTCCAACGGAGCTCAAAGGGGGATCATTTCGCAGCACCGAACCGGACATTGAAGAAGAAAGACAAGCTTCGTTAGATTTGTCAGAAGAAACAAGACTTCGGGCTGTAGCTAATTTATCAAAGTATCATCAGCAGACGAAGACTTGGTATGACCCAAAGGTTAAGCTCAGCGAGTTAAGGCCGGGTCATCTTGTTCTACGAAGCATTATAACACCAGGGAAGTTAGGCAATAAATGGGAAGGTCCATATCTAATTGTCCGCTCAGGGCACCCTGGTTCATTTAAATTAGCTAATTTAGAAGGTGAAGAGTTAGCACATACTTGGCATGCGGAGCACCTAAAGCGATACTTCGCATAAGGGCTCCTTGTAATTTGCTTGTAATCACCTTTAAATTAATAAAGCATATGACCCTGATAGTTGCCTTCCCCTCATAGACTTCCAGCTTCCGAGTGGACGCACTGGAACCACGGGGTCGACCGAGAGGGAAGTGTCATTAAGCTGGGTTGTATTTTCGGACTTCGAACCCATAAAGTTCGAAGCCTCCGACGTGGGGCTGACATAATCCAGAGCCCAGGCCACCGGCTTGTAGGCATCCGTAAAAGAGCCCAAAACCACACCCTACGGAGTCCAAGCCATTGGCTGGTAGACTTCCGTAAAAAGAGCCGAAGGTGGCCAAAACCTACGGAGTCCAAGCGGCAGCTTGTAGACTTTCGTAAAAAGAGCCGAAGGTGGCCAAAATCTGCGAAGTCCAAGCCACTGGCTGGTAGACTTCTGCAAAAAGAGCCGAAGGTGGCCAAATTATACGGAGTCCAAGCCATTGGCTGGTAGACATCCGTAAAAAGAGTCCAAAGAGACCATTGCAAACTCCGAACCATTGGTTCGTCAGAGATCGCAAAGACAAGCCGAAGGTGGCTAAAGCAAAACAACATTTGAGACATGAGCTTCGAATGTCTGTTAACATAGTCCAAAGTGACAAATTTTTAAGACACTAAAGTGTCCCGGAAGTTATCTCAAGTGATTTCTTTCATAAAACAAAGGTACTAAGTTACCATTCTTCTGACTGCAAAAAGTCGAAGACATTTCATAAGATTTTAAAAGATCTTTAAATGACAGAGGGGCTCCGAACCCCAAAAAAATTGTACTCCGAAGTTTTTTTCTTTGCGCATAACCATCTTTGAATACATTTCGAAGTTGCTTATACCCAAAGAGGGGCTAGTAAATATGGAGACAATTTTAAATCGGCATTCATTATTGAAATAAAAGTGTTTACAGATTACACTATGAAAAATTGGTATCTATACCAAGAAGGAATCGGAGACCTCTTCGGTCCCGAGAGCTAGGGGTGGAACGACTGGTTCCAACGTCGGAAGTCCTAAGAACTTTACGTTTAACTCTCTTCCTCCCCTTCGAAGCTCTAAAATCCTTCTGCTCTTGTTGAAGCTCGGCCCAAGTTCGAAGCCGCTCAGGGCTTCTTTCCCAGCTTCTAAGATCTTCAGATCTTTTATTTCGAGCTTCACCTTCGTCTTCAGACCAATTAGTGTCTTCAGAAGACGAGGTGTTTGCGTTAACCTCTTTATCTTCCTCTTTAATATAAGACAATACGTCTTTGATTACTTCAGGCGCAATTACGCCGAAATCATCGCGAGGAATAAGAAATCGAGGACGCTTATAACTCTTCAGAAGTTCGAAGGTGTTCCATAATGAGCGAAGTTCGTTGTTAAGCTCTAACACTTCGATGTCTTCCATAAGAGGCAAAGCCTAAAAATATGACAAACAAGATTTTCATTGATAAATGTTTACAAGCATGAGCTTTACATAGTCAAAAAATCCTAAATAATTCCTAAACCTGCGGGTTCGGAGGAGGCTGACTGCTCGAAGCTTGGCTCCGAACTTGCTTCTGACGTTGGCCTTCATCGATCCAAGCCTTGATCGCAGAACGACCTTCGGCTCTCCATGAGGTTTGAATGGCTCGCCAGGCGGCAGTCACGCTTTCGGAAGGATTCAAAAGCCGCTCGTCGTCGAAGGTAATGGATCCCTCTGTGCTCGGAGTGATTGTTCGGCCCAAATCCTCGTAGTAACGAAGTAATCCGAGGGCAGACACTTGTCCGGAGAGTTCTCCATAACGCATGCCTGCCGTCTTCATTTGCTTCGCTGCTCCTTGGATCCTTTTTAACCGGCGCAGCAGAGTCACGTTGTCATCCGAAGGAAGTGATCCAGTAGTACCGAGGTACTCCAGAACACCTAGCATCTGTTCGATGACCTCAGTAGCCACCTTCTCCGACTTAAGCTTTTCTTCAATCAGTGCATCCTTGCTCGAAGTCGCTTCTGCCAAAACTCCAGAAATCCTAGCATTCTCCGTAGTTAAATTATTCTTCTGGTTTAGGAGTTGGCTAGCTTCCTCTTGGAGCCTTACAAGTTCGGACCCAGCACTAGCATGCTCCGACCGCACTTTTTCAATTTCAGCCCTAAGCACGATTCTTTCTGCTTCGAGCTCCTTATTAACAGCCTCCAAGCCCTGTCTGGCCCCGCGCTCCGTTGAAATCATATTATCCATTTGAAGTACTCTGGCTTCGGAGAAAGATAAGTTGCGTTTAAGAGCTTCATTTTCTTCCCGAAGCTGAGAAATTTCATTTTCGTTCGATAAAGCTGCAGCGCGGGCCAAGACCGCTTGCTAAGAAGAGAAAAAACTGAAGTAAGAAATTATTCATTTATAATTTGCTACTGGTTCGAAGATGTACTTCGAACCCATTATAATTCGCTAAAGATATTGGTTCGAAGGTGCTTCGTACCTGGTAGGCTGCTCGTTCTAAAGCAACGTTAAGCTCCGAATTCTTCGCCTTGCTTAATTTTGCTACCAGCTCTGTCTCCCCGACTTCGCGACTCACTCGACCTAAAGGTTTGAGCAAAGTCTGAAGCCCTTTTCTTTGCTCCAAAAAAGGAGTTAAAAGAGGAAGCAAAGCCGAAGCCTCTTGGTCTTCCCTGCTTGGCGAAGCTCCGGAGCGTTCTCCTGAGGTCCTTGGAACTTCCGAAGATGCCCCCCCCTCAGTTGATTCACTTTCATCTGTTGACTCAGACGAAGTTGATCCTTGAGTAGGGAGAGGCTCTATGTGTCTTTTACCTCTTCCAGGCCCCTGTTGAGTAACCTCCGGGTGTGGCTCCGAAGTTGTCGAAGGCCTTTGAATTGTGTCTTCGTAATGTATTTCTACAGCAGGAGGCTCTGCAAAAGCAAAAGTATTATACATTGTATAATTTTGCAGAAAATAATAAGAGAATTATGCGAAATTTACCTTCGACATTCTGGGGAAGATCGAGCACTGGACTGCTCGGAAGATCGAAGGTGAAGTCATCATCTGAATCCACAGTTAAAATTTCTGCTGTCGGAGTATCTCCGTGAGCAGTCCTCCCTTCATCCACAACTGAAGTTGTAGGAACTTCAACTTCATCTTCGCCCATAGGGGCTTCGATTTGTTCCTCTTGAGTATCCGGAGCTCTCACTTCTTCAATGTTAGCTAGGGGCTCCGGCATACCTGCAGTATCTTCAATGTGAATATTTTGTTGAGCTGCATCTTCATCAATCAATCTCACTAATAGTATACCTTCATCTTCTTTAGAACCGGAGATTGAGGTTCTTGAGCTCGAAGGCGCAGGATTCGAAGGTGCGAGATTTTTTGGCTTCCGAGCCACCTTTTTCACCGGAGTCCTTGCAGAGCTCGAAGCTCCGGCTTCAGCCATCCTTTTCTTGGGTCCTTTCTCCAAAGGCACCCAGTCCATCAGAGGAGGCGGAGTCAACTCCAACATTCCCCATACTCTGTTAAACCTTTCCAAACTCCCGACCAATTTAATTCGCCATTCTTTTTCAGTCGGAGTTGGGGCACCCAAAATCTTCTCCGAAGCCCTTACAATTTGCTCTGAAGTAATAGGGGCTGAAGAAGCTAAAAAATAAATCAAATTAGCCTTTCTTCGAAGTAAATATGTATAATGCATGTTGGTTTCGAAGTTACCTGCAGGGCTCGAAGTTAAGTTGATCTTGCGGAGACCGCCTTCCGAATCATCTTCGAAGACGATAGGCCAGTTGGCCATCAGCGGAGGAATTTGCAGTCCGAGGAATTCTTCGGCTAAGTCCCGCATGCTTAACCTTCGGCTAATTTTCTGAAGCAGGTTAAGACGAGCTTCGAGCTGGCCTTCGTTGGGCTGCACCTAGGCTTCTTTCCGGAATTGAATTTCTTTAAGGGGCCCAGCCAGAGGACTGCTCGCTCCAACTTCTGCATAAAACCATCTCAGAACCCAATCAGTGTACCATCTAGCATTGATGGCCTTGGCAGGAAACTGAAGGGCATATTCATCCCGAAGCCTAAAGTTGATAGAGCCGAAGGATACTACCACTTTCTCACCTCCGGAGCCTACGAAGGTCTTCGGCTGGCAAGTTGCTCTATGAAGTGCAGCGAAGATTTCTGCCCTCCCTTCACAACCTTCGGCTCTCAGCGCCCATTCGAAGATAGCTAACCTAGCTACTGCATTCGGAGATAATTGGGGGAGAGTTACATGAAACAGATCCAGTACCTCCGCCAGGAAGTCCATTGCAGGGAGGCCCAAGCCAGCTTCGAAGAAGGCTTCGAATACCACTACTTCTCCGGGTCTTGGTGATGGAATCGATTCTTTGCCTGGCTTCTGAATCATAACTCCATTGCTAATTTTTCCCTCCGCTGTGATTGCCAATGATTCTTTCTTGCAGGTAGAAGGTCCCAACTCAAAAGATTGATCCAAATATTTCGTCGATGGCGGGCACAGACCTTGGTCATCGGCGATTTGGGGATTTCTCCCCCCTGCCGTCATGGATGTCGCCGCCAGCATCGGAGGTGCCGCCGCTGCTGCTGCGGCCACCTGCTGCCGAGCCAAGGCCGATGGAGGTGCAGATCCCTTAGTCTTCACCATCGCGATCGCCGGATTGCTCTGAGGAAATGGAGGCTAGGGCTCAAGAACTCAAAGGGCTAAAAAGTTTTTGGTTGCTAGAATGCGGTGAAAAGGTAACCGGGTAACTTCTAGGCTCTCTATTTATAGCCTAGACTTCACTTTCTTACCGTTAATCCATGTCGTTTCGCATTCCTGCCGTTACTCCTTTTACGAAATTAGCGCCTGCTACAGTCTCCGTTAGAAACAGAAAACTAACGGCTATTTCCTCTAAGTCTAAAAAGACTTTCGAACTTCCTAAGTCAGTTCTAAGATAGTTCGAAAAGCATTTACCTTAAGACTGATTCGGAGTTCATATCTTCATGCATTTCGGAGATAAAATAAAAACCAATAACCCCTATGTTCGGTTATCTTTTCTTTCCGTATACTGCTCTCCTAACGTTACAGGTCAAACGGAGAAGCGTATTCGAGGGGCTACTGTTGGGGGAAAATATCTCATCTTCGGGGTTATTGCCGAAGCAACATAAAGGCAGTCAGCAGGTTCGAAGGTTCCCAGAAGATCATCTTCGAAGATACCCGGAACCCAGTTCGAAGCACGAAGATAGGCTTTGGTTCGGAGTACATCTTCGAACTAAAGCCCTCCAAGATCTTTTCTGCCAGCTAAGATGGAAGACTTATCTTCTTTCTCATTAGATTAGTCTTTTACCATTTTAGCCCTATTAAGGGAACCGAATGGTTTCCACTATGTCGGTTGTAATAGAGGGGTAGATAGGTCTTTTCCTTAATGTTTGGGCCTATAAATACCCCCCATTTCACCCTGTAATAAAAACGGAATACAAGTTATTCAATATACACATTCGAACTATTCTAAGTTATTATCCTTTCGGAGGCTTAGAACAGTTCTCTTCGCAAACATTTCGTTTGTTAGTTTCTCTTCTACAGAAACCTGTTAGCGTAATCTTTTACGCCAACAGGATTGGATGGCCACTTATTAGGGAATACATTCAATATGTTCCATAAAGAGAAAAAATGGGGAATCAATATGTTAGATAAATAGAAAATGGTTGGATGAGGTAATCTAAGTTTAGATGAGATGACATGGCATCTTTTGGTTGGTTGGAGTGAGTTCATTTCATTTGCAAAGCTTTAAATGCCTCCTAAACCATTCATCAAGTTTGTGATCTGATTACATTGTTAAATTCATTACAATAAATTTATAAAAACAAGATTTCATATTATTGTTTTAATGAAAAAAATCTATATAAAAATCCTAGAAACACACTTATTGAATTAAAAATAGCAAATTAACACAGAAAAATGCAAACTTTTTACATGTTTTAATATATATTGCATTTTGAGTGTACAAAAAATTTTATGTTCAAACCAAGTTGAAAATGCCGCATGGGCTTAAACCATGGCTTTTACATGATGTGATGGTCTCATGGACTTTGCTAAGTTCAACATTTCAGTACTCAGCAAATGTAACCCCCACATATGTGGCACTGTTGAAACTGGGCCGAGTGCCATTTTGGCTCTTGGCAAATCGTAGGGTTTGTGAAGTGTCTGTTAGTAGCACTCGATAAACATAGTCTTTTCACCATGAGCTGGCGATGTTCCTTTAAGATCTCTGTGTACATCATTTTTTGTTTTTGGCGAGTGTGAAATTTTTTGCTGAGTGTATATGTCATTGTACTAGAATAATAATATTCTATGGGGTTACACACATATATGATTTGTGTAGGTGTAAGGGCATGACTATGGTCGAAATTCAATGGTTATCTAACAGAATAAGAGACACAAGGATTTTAGATAGGTTTGGGCCTCCCGAAGGATAATAACCCTAATCATGTGTGTTGAATATAAGAACAAGGGTTTGAAAATGACCTTAAGCGTACGAGGATATGAATTTGTATGAATGTGTTGGTGTGTTTTTTGTCACACTTTGACACACACGTGGCTTGGAAGATCTGCTTAACTCCAGTGTAGGTCCAACATTCTTAGAAAAAAGGTTCAAGGTGTGCCAATCAGTTTGACCCTGCAACTGATAAGGAAAAGGAGAAACAATATCGGTAGCATAGCCTATCGGCTATTGAGACGATGACCGTAGTAAGGATAGGATAATCGTGGACTATTATGCTGATCGGCCATAGGGCCAATGACCACGGACAGAGCGATCGGGCAAGCATGCCATCGACCGATGAGATGGGAAGTTTACACGTATGGGCCGATGAGCGCTTTCTAATGGCGAATAAGATATGACATTGAATTGAAGATGAGAAACCAAGGGTTGGTTTCGGAGTCTGTGATGAGTGATTGACTGTGTTTAACCTCTGTTTCGAAGGGGTTCCTTCGAAGGGGTTCGGAGGTTGGATCTCCGAAGGTGTTCGGAGGCTGTTTCACCGAAGGGTTCGGTGGGTTTGGCTGCTGCAGCTGTTGCAGCGGAGTGTGCCTGTCGGAGGGGTCCGACAGTACACGATGACTGGGTTTGTACCGAAGGTCTCGGTACTTTGGGCGGTACACCGGAGGGTGTGCCGAAGGTTACTAACCCAGAGAGGTCTCCGGAGTACTGGATACACTTGTCTGCTTGTCTGTGGTGCGCAGGGGACTTCGGAGGCGACGGACGGTTCGTAGCAAGTGAACCTGGGTCAAGCAGGAGGCTTGATGCCAGTGGAGCGGGGAGCTCCGTCACGAAGGCTGTGAAGGGGTCTAGGTCGGACCTCGGGTCGAGGTGCACCAGGAGAAGGCAGTAAGTGCGGAGCGTGGCTCTGGGTGAAGGTACTCCGAGACAAAGTCCTCGGAGGTGAGGCACTTCGAAGGTACTCCGGAAGGAGTGACTTCGGAGTATGGTGGATCAAGTCCTCAGCAGAGGCAAGGTGTTCGAAGTGTGCTCCGGAGGGAGACACTCGAAGGTACCCGACGAAGGTTTCAGAAGTCGAGGTGCATCGAAGGCATGGTCCGGGTGAGGCTTGTCGAGGAGTGTGCTCGGGGAGAGGCACTGCGACGAAGTGCTCATGGAATGCTTCATGCGGAGGCATTGGACGAAGGAGGGACTTCGAAGGGTGGTACTCCGAAGGTGGGGCTTCGGAGTGAAGGAGGCTTCGGAGCGAGGCTGGCTTCGGAGTAAGGATGACTTGAGGTACTTCGGCCATGCATGGCTTCGGTACACGGACTGACGGAGTTCGAGCTGGGACAAGCTGCGAAGCCGTGGTGGTCCACTCCGAAGGTGGTGGTGCGAAGGCCCAAGGGCTTTGACGGCTTTGGCTCAAAACCGTCACTGTATCGGAGGCTAACTTCGGTGAAGCGAAGGCCGTCAGGCTCAAGGCTTCTCACCGAAGCTACCGCACCCCTCGCGTGTGAAGGGGGGCTCCAGAAAGGTCAAAGACTGCAAAGGCTGGCATTGTCTTCTCTGCAAAAAGCTGACGCTGTCCCCTCTGCAAAGCTGACAGAGAAGCCTCCAAATAAAGTTGACTACCTTTTGTACCCGTCTGTTCTGTAGAGACAAAACCAATGTAAACCCTAGGGGTAAAGTAGTCAATTCACTTGGGTGAATAGTGGCTATAAATAGTGGAGCTGGGTAGGTAACATTTAACACTTTGAGCATTCATTGTTGAGCTCCTGTACGAGCCACCACACTTTGTATTCATCCAGTGAGTTTATTTTTAGTGTTCCTTGTTCAAGCAGCGAAGCCCTGCTTCTGTGTTCTTTTGCTTGAGCTCATTTTACATACCTCGCTGCATACTTCGATCATTTGTGTGTCACTTCGAGTGACTGGTGGCAGTGCATCGAAGCCTGTCTTGGCGAAGTGAGTTGTGTGCGAAGTGTGCATTTCAGTGCGCGTTCGCTCTGTGTAACTGGAGGCTAGACCTCGCTGATTACTAGCGAAGCCCTGATCGTAGCCCGTTTTTCTTCTTGTGTCGAAGCCCTTAGTGAAGTCCGTAAAGTGTGCGTTTAGACCTTTGTTGTACGAAGCCCCAGCACCAGTTGCTGTCGCTAAGTATTTGGTCGAAGTCCTCAGAGGGTAGTCCACTCTTGCGAAGGGTGAAGTGCGAAGCCTGCTCGAAGCACCCTGTGTGCGGAGCCTGCACTGACTTAGCAGAGTTGTTTTTTCGGGGTTGTGGGTGGAGCGAAGTCTGCTTGACTTCGGACTTTTACTCCTTGCGAAGCCTGTGTTCGAAGCCATCAAATACCTCCGAACCTGGACTACAAAGGGTGTGTTCGAAGCCTGTTCCGCAGTAGATTAAATTAAAACAGAAGGCTATTTTTAGCCTGAAATTTTAAAAGCTCCCATTCACCCTCCCTCTGGTCGCCGTTTCCAGTCCAACAATTGGTAGCAGAGCAGGTTAAGATCACCAGTTGACCATAACCGGTTTTGTGATCTGTTGGCGACATGGACAGAGCCAGTAAAATTCCTCTGTTCGATGGGACTGATTTTGCATACTGGAAGGTGCGCATGGAGGCTTACTTGTTAAGCCAAGGAAATGCAATTTGGGAGATTGTTGACTCACAATACTCCATCCCTGATACTCGCACCTCTCAAATAGAGAAGGATCAGTATAATGCCAACTCCAAGGCTAGGAATATACTGTTCATTGGTCTGAGCCGGAGTGAGTTTGATAGGGTGCAGCACCTTAGGACTGCTAGGGAAATTTGGACCACTCTCACTATTTTTCATGAGGGATCTACACAGATCAAGGCCAGGCGCCAAAGCACATACAATCAACAGTATCAGCTGTTTGTGCAGGCACCTGGTGAATCTATAGATGCCATGTTTTCTCGCTTTGATGCGATAGTGAGTAACTTGCGGTCCAACGGGACACTTGCTTATAGTTATCATGACAGGGCTATCAAGCTTCTCTATGCTCTTGATTGTAGCATATGGGAAGTGAAGATATCCAGCATTGAGGAGTCCGCAGGTTATGACACATTGACCCGTGATGAGCTTTTCAGCAAGCTGAAGTCCACAGAGATTGCCAAGGCATCTCTTGCAGTGCACAGAAGCTCTTTGCCACAACCATTGGCATTGGTTTCTAGCACTAGCCATGGCACCACTGCAGAACTGAGCACATCTGGCACTTGTGTTCTTGCAGATGGTTTTGCTTTGTCCTCCCTGGTCTCCGTCACTAAGGAGCAGGTGGACACTCTGGATGATGATGAGCTAGCTCTCATTGCCAGAAGGTTCACCCGTTTCCACCATGAGAGACGGGATCAGAGGAGAAGGGGTTTTAGTGGTTGCTTTGAATGCGGCGACACTTCTCATATCAAGGCCAACTGCCCTAAGCTCAAAAAGAGAGATGAGAGTGAGCGCCCTAAATACTACAAAAAGGAGAGGAAGCCTTTTGTGAAGGGCAATCGCGGCAAGGTGGCTAAGAGAGTAGCCAAAGCCGCTTCCAGAGCGTTTGTTGCTGCTCTCAGCGACATCGACACTTCCTCAACTGAGGAGTCGAGCTCTGAGTAGGAGGAGTCCCCAAGGAAGGAGGACAAGAAGGACAAGAAGGGACGAGACTTCACCGGCCTTTGCTTCATGGCCGACAGCGATCACAGCGGCGATGAGCTTGACTCATCTGAGGTACCACCATCCTCTGACCAGCTTTTGATTAAACTAGATGAACTAAATGAAGTAGTTCTTGGTCAGGATAGATTACTTGTGCAAGCCGCTAGAGAAAGAAAAGACCTTAGACTTAGGCTAGAATCTGTTTCTACTGAATATGCCATGCTTAAGTCTAGGGTTAATGATGCTGAATGTGAATCTTGTATTGTTTTCATGGGTGAGCTTGCTCAGTTGCGTTCTGTACATGCTCAAACTCTTTCTGAGCTTGAGACTGCACAGAAGAAGCTTTTGGTGGTTGATTCTAGACCTCATGATATTATTGAATGCATGAACTGTTCTTTATTACGCGAGAGCATTAATTTACATGATAAACATGTTCATGATTTAGAGGCTAGATTGGAGAGGGCCGATAGTTCTAAGGATGTGCAACCTGTTTGTGACACGTGCATTACCCTTAAGGACCAGCTAGGCACTGCTAGAGAGCGAGCTGAAAACCTTATGACTGAAAATGAGTACCTTCTTTCCGTGGTTAATAAATGCACTAAGGGAAAGGGTAGGATGGATTTGCTCTTGGCCAAGACCAAGATGTGTGCTGACAGAGCAGGGTTAGCTCTAGTTTGGGTTTTGAGAGGATTCCTTCAAATAGTGGAAACAAAACTGTTTTTACCTCTCCCACTACCCTAGAGAAAGAGAGAGCTCTGTTAGACACTCCATCAGCCAAAAAGCCTACCCGAATTAAAAAGAAAACCACTCCTCCTGCCAAGAAAATCCCTCCCAAGAAAACCACTCAGCAGAAGCCCAAGGAGCTTGTGAGAGTTGCTCCTGTGACCCATGAGAGTGCCCCTAGGAGAATTTTTCATTGTTCCTACTGTCAGCGGGCGGGTCATTTGGTTGGGTTCTGTTTTCGTCGTATCAAGGATGAGCGACGCTCTCAGGCAATGAGTTACCAGGACATGCATTACCCATCTTTAGGTATGCATGAGTCTGAGTTTTACTATCGTCCTGCTTTTGAGGCTCCTCGTGCTTCTCGGAGAGGTTTTGCTCCTCGAGGTGTTCACCATGTTCCATATGGTGGTAGACCCCGGGCGAGTAGCTTTGTACCTCGTCAGAGTAGGAGACCTCGACATGTTGTTCGATCATAGCATATAGGTAGACCTCGCACTTTGCATCATTCAGATTATCATGTGCGTAGACCGTCTACTTTTACTGCGCCTACTACTCGTGTCACTCAGTGCTGGATGCCTCGTCATTTTTTCACTCACCCCAGCACTGAGCGATCGAGATATTCTTATCATGTGTAGGCGACAGACTGAGGCTTGGAGGGCACGTGGATCATGGACTCCGGTTGTTCACGCCATATGACCGGAGATGCAGCATGGTTCTCCAGCCTCACCACAACCAAGCAAAGGGAACATATCACCTTCGGCAATAATCGAAGGAGTAGAGTGAAAGGTAAAGGTGTGGTAAGAATTAACTCGAATTTCACTCTCAAAGATGTTGCTTTGGTTGAAAACCTGGGATACAATTTACTGTCTGTATCTCAGTTGCTTGATGAGGGCTTCGAAGTGCGATTTCATCGCGATACTTCGCAAGTACTCAATTCTGATGGCGTTGTGGTCTGTAAGATCTTTAGAGTTGGGAGAGTTTTAGAGCTGATTTTTCAGAGTCATCTGGTTCTTCTCATTGTCTTGTTGCACATCCAACTTCTGAGCTTTGGAAGTGGCATAGGAGACTAGGGCATATGAGCTTTGAGTTGCTCGCTCGTCTTAGCGCCCTAGGTCTGATCCGAGGATTGCCCAAGCTCAAGTTTGAGAAGAATTTAGTTTGCGCTCCTTGTCGACATGGAAATATGATTGCCGCTTCGCATTCGCCAGTCACCACAGTGATGACTGAACAACCCGAAGAACTTCTCCACATGGACACTGTAGGTCATTCTCGGGTTAGTTCTTTAGGCGGCAAGTGGTATGTATTAGTCATTGTCGACGATTTCTCTCGCTACTCTTGGGTCTTCTTTCTTGCCAGCAAGGATGAAGTGTTTTCACACTTTCGGAGCTTGGCTTTGAGACTTTTCACTGAACTCCCTGGTGCATTGAAATTCATTCGAAGTGATAATGGCACTGAGTTCAAGAACAGTCTTTTTGTTGACTTTTGCTTGGAGCATGGCATAGAACATCAATTCTCTGCTCCGCGGGTTCCTCAACAGAATGATGTTGTTGAGAGAAAGAACCGCACTTTGGTTGAGATGGCTAGGACGATGCTCGATGAGCACAGGACTCCTAGAAAATTCTGGGCTGAGGCCATGAACACTGCGTGTTACATCTCAAACCGAATATTATTGCGCTCAATTTTGAATTTGACATCTTATGAGCTACGTTTTGGGAGACAGCCCAAGGTTACTCATCTTCAAGTTTTTGGCTGTCGTTTCTTTATCCTAAAACATGGTAATTTAGATAAATTTGAGTCGTGTTCTTCTGACGGGATCTTTTTGGGTTACACTACACATGGTCATTCTTATCGTGTTTATAATTTGGAAACTAACGCTGTCATCGAGTCATGTGACGTGACTTTTGATGAATCAACCCCCTCTGTTAGTTCTTCATTTGAACAGGCAAATGAACACGATATGGAACATACCATCTTTTAAGAAGAAGATCCCGGAGATTTCGAGGATGAACCCCTACTACCATCGACATCAACCCCCGAAGCTGACCCCGCTTCAACCACTTCGGCACAAGGTCCCGAAGCAACTACCTTGACATCGGTCATCTTGGACCACTCCAACGCACAAGTTGAGGGGGGAGACTGCATCCCGCCTCGAGGCTCCACATCATGTTCAAAGGATGCACCCTCCCGAGCAGATCATTGGTGAGCTTGATCAAAGGGTAACACGTTCTCATGCTCATTTCATTCATTCCGCTTTTGTTGCTTCTTTCGAGCCCTTAGATGTTAGTCATGCACTTTCTGATTCTAGTTGGATCAATGCCATGCATGAGGAACTTGAAAATTTTGAGAGAAACCAAGTCTGGTCTTTAGTTGATCCTCCACCAAATGTTCATTTTATTGGAACAAAATGGATTTTCAAAAATAAACAAGGGGAGGATGGGACTATAGTTAGAAACAAGGCTAGACTCGTAGCTCAGGGTTATTCTCAACTAGAAGGGATTGGTTTTACTGAAACTTTTGCACCTGTTGCTCGTCTTGAGGCCATTAGGATTTTGCTTGCCTTTGCGACATCGCGAGGATTCAAACTCTATCAAATGGATGTCAAAAGTGCTTTTCTTAATGGCTTCATAGGCGAAGACGTTTATGTAAAACAACCCCTTGGTTTTGAAAACCACAAGTACCCACATAAAGTCCTTAAACTTCATAAGGCTCTTTATGGACTCAAGCAGGCTCCTCGGGCTTGGTATGATAGACTTAAGTCTTTTCTGCTTGAGCGGGGGTATTTGATGGGCTCTGTGGATAAAACCCTGTTTACTCTCAAGAATGGCAAAGATTTCCTCCTAGTTCAGATTTATGTGGATGATATCATCTTTGGTGGCTCTTCTCATGCTTTGGTTGCCGAGTTTGCAGATACCATGAGCAGGGAGTTCGAGATGTCCATGATGGGCGAACTTACATTTTTCCTTGGTTTGCAAATCAAGCAAAGCAAACAAGGTACCTTCGTCCACCAGACGAAGTACACCAAGGACCTGCTCAAGAAATTTGACATGGCCGATGCGAAGCCTCTCGCCACTCCAATGGCTACATCTGTAGCATTGGATCCTGACGAAGATGGAGAAGCCGTAGATCAGAAGGAGTTCCGAAGCATGATCGGCTCCCTCCTCTACTTGACTGCTACGAGGCCGGACATACACTTCGCAGTGTGTCTGTGCGCTTGTTTTCAGGCTTCACCACGAGCTTCGCACCGCCAAGCGGTAAAGCGCATCCTAAGGTATCTCAAACATACCCTTGAGTTCGACATATGGTATTTAGCGTCTTCCTCTTTATGTCTTCGAGGTTATTCCGATGCGGATTTTGCTGGGTGTAGGATTGATAGGAAGAGTACCTCTGGTACTTGTCATTTTCTGGGTACTTCTCTGGTTTGCTGGTCTTCCCGCAAACAGTCTAGTGTTGCACAATCGACGGCTGAGGCCGAATATGTTGCTGCAGCTAGCTGTTGCTCTCAGATTTTGTGGATGGTTTCCACTTTGCGGGATTTCGGGTTAGATTATAAGAGTATTCCACTTTTCTGTGATAACACTAGTGCTATTTGTATTGCAAACAACCCGGTTCAGCACTCCAGAACCAAACACATTGATGTGCGATATCATTTTCTCAGAGATCACAATGAGAAAGGTGATATTGAAATTCAATATGTTGATACCCAACACCAGCTAGCCGATATTTTCACAAAAACCCCTCGATGCTTCGCGTTTTGCCTACTTGCGTGGGGAACTTGGTATTTGTCACCCTTGCGACATTTTGTGAGGGGGAGCTGTCTTTAACTGTACTGCATATGCTCATCATGTGTGAAATTGCATTTACATCTGTTGCACTTATATGCCCAATTCTAATTCATGAAATCATGACAGCTCAGCTCTTTTTAATTTATCTGAAACATTAATGTGCATGATGTTTTCTTTCCAAACTCAAATCATGCTCACTGCTCAAATCTTGTATCTAGCATGTATAGGCAGGACTGCTTTAGCTATCTTTTATCTGCTTGATAGCAAGGCACCTTTTCTCTGGATGCTAATTTTTGCAACTTGCAAAATTGTTCTACATATTCATGGATATTCATAAAATGCTAAACAAATTATCCATTTAATCAAAATTCAAAAATCCATGATTTACATACTTCAAGTTAAAAGATCCAGGTGGGTTTGTTTGTCGCACTACCCTATTCTATACTTCTTACTATTGCACATCGGTCTGAACTGGAATAGTGTATTGTATGCCAAAATCATTGCCTTAAGCTTCTGATGGCTCTCATGCCTATGCTTGGCCTGATTGGAAAGTATAAGGTGGACAAACAAATAACCCCTGGCATTATGAAAAGAGCAACAAACTTCATCTGATCATCAAGTTTGCTTTTAATGCTCCACTTGAACTGGACTTGTCTAGAGTAGAAATTGACTAGCTTTGCGCAGTCCTTGCTATTACTTGTCTAGTTACCTTGATTGAGTGGTGAGGCTTTTATTTCCAAATGATAAAATCACATGCTGTCATCATGTTTTTTAGAGAATGTTAAATTGAGCTGAGCACATGAAAAAATTGGTATTAATGTTGGCATATTTTTGCTCTATATGTCTTTGCAATTCTGCTCATTTCGAAGCTTTGCATCTTTTGAATGCTCCTTGATGCTTGCATTGCCAAAGGGGGAGAAATTTTTGGGTTCTCTACAGCAAGGGGATGACTTAACTCAGGGGGAGTTTTTATCTTGAAAAAGGGAGATTTGCCGAAGGGGCTTTTACTATTTTGAAAAGGGGGAGGAAAATTCTTTTGTCAAGTGACATGATTTGGCTCGTTTCTGAGTTTTTATGGTCACTTGTGTGCTGAAATTCTTTAAATTTTCTTGAACTTGAATTTTGTTGTCAATGCACTCATCATGGGGAGATAAGGAAACCAATGGTTGGTTTCAGAGTCTGTGATGAGTGATTGACTGTGTTTAACCTCTGTTTCGAAGGGGTTCCTTCGAAGGGCTTCGGAGGTTGGATCTCCTAAGGTGTTCGGAGGCTGTTTCACCGAAGGGTTTGGTGGGTTTGGCTGCTGCAGCTGTTGCAGCGGAGTGTGCCTGTCGGAGGGGTCCGACAGTACACGATGACTCGGTTTGTACCGAAGGTCTCGGTACTTTGGGCGGTACACCGGAGGGTGTGCCGAAGGTTACTAACCCGGAGAGGTCTCCAGAGTACTGGATACACTTGTCTGCTTGTCTGTGGTGCGCAGGGGACTTCGGAGGCGACGGACGGTTCGTAGCAAGTTAACCTGGGTCAAGCGGGAGGCTTAATGCCAGTGGAGCGGGGAGCTCCGTCACGAAGGCTGCGAAGGGGTCTAGGTCGGAACTCGGGTCGAGGTGCACCAGGAGAAGGCTGTAAGTGCGGAGCGTGGCTCCGGGTGAAGGTACTCCGAGACAAAGTCCTCGGAGGCGAGGCACTTCGAAGGGTACTCCGGAAGGAGTGACTTCAGAGTATGGTGGATCAAGTCCTCAGTAGAGGCAAGGTGTTCGAAGTGTGCTCCGGAGGGAGACACTCGAAGGTACCCGACGGAGGTCTCAGAAGTCGAGGTGCATCGAAGGCATGGTCTGGGTGAGGCTTGTCGAGGAGTGTGCTCGGGGAGAGGCACTGCGACGAAGTGCTCATGGAATGCTTCATGTGGAGGCCTTGGACGAAGGAGGGACTTCGAAGGGTGGTACTCCGAAGGTGGGGCTTCTGAGTGAAGCAGGCTTCGGAGCGAGGCTGGCTCCGGAGTACGGATGACTTGAGGTACTTCGGCCATGCATGGCTTCGGTACACGGACTGACGGAGTTCGAGCTGGGAGAAGCTGCGAAGCCGTGGTGGTCCACTCTGAAGGTGGTGGTGCTAAGGCCCAAGGGCTTTGACGGCTTCGGCTCAAAACCGTCACTATATCGGAGGCTAACTTTGGTGAAGCGAAGGCCGTCAGGCTCAAGGCTTCTCACCGAAGCTACCGCACCCCTCGCGTGCGAAGGGGGGCTCCAGAAAGGTCAAAGACTGCAAAGGCTGACATTGTCTGCTCTGCAAAAAGCTGACGCTGTCCCCTCCGCAAAGCTGATAGAGAAGCCTCCAAATAAAGTTGACTACCTTTTGTACCCCTCTGTTCTGTAGAGACAAAACCAATGTAAACCCTAGGGGTAAAGTAGTCAATTCACTTGGGTGAATGGTGGCTATAAATAGTGGGGCTGGGTAGGTAACATTTAACACTTTGAGCATTCACTGTTGAGCTCCTGTACTAGCCACCACACTTTGTATTCATCCAGTGAGTTCATTTTTAGTGTTCCTTGTTCAAGCAGCGAAGCCCTGCTTCTGTGTTATTTTGCTTGAGCTCGTTTTACATACCTCGCTGCATACTTCGATCATTTGTGTGTCACTTCGAGTGACTGGTGGCAGTGCATCGAAGCCTGTCTTGGTGAAGTGTGTTGTGTGCGAAGTGTGCATTTCAGTGTGCGTTCGCTCTGTGTAACTGGAGGCTAGACCTCGCTGATTACTAGCGAAGCCCTGATCGTAGCCCGTTTTTCTTCTTGTGTCGAAGCCCTTAGTTAAGTCCGTAAAGTGTGCGTTTAGACCTTTGTTGTACGAAGCCCCAGCACCAGTTGCTGTCGCTAAGTATTTGGTCGAAGTCCTCAGTGATGAGGACATCGCTGCCATTGATACAACCACAACAGCAGCCAACACTTCACCGCTTACACCTAAGCAAGGACTAATGACACGCGCCCGTGCACATGAACTTAATTATCTGGTGAACTCGTTCCTAGCTGTTCAAGTTAATTATTTTTCCAATGGGGTACTATTAAAGTCTTGTGATGACTTTATTATCTTTAAGTGCTTAGGAACTAAACCAGCTAGGAGTGGAGAAGGCAACAATGCAATAAATATTCGTGCACCCGAAGGGACTCTTGTAACTGCAGAAATCCAAGATTAAATGGAGCATATCTTTCAACTCCCAAGGTTGTTTAATGCAAATAAGTACTTGTTGGAAAGGTCTCTTCGTCTGCTTTCCAATGGATCAAGAATCAATGGCAGAGGACAGACGAAACGTCCAGAAACTGCCGAAGAACGCTCATGACTCCATCCTGAGTTTCTAGTTTTCCCTTTAAAAGCAAGTGGTAGCCACAAAAGAACTCGGGTTTTGTTTGATGTAAGATATCTGCTGCTACTTCCTTGTAACGCACGTGTAGGCTAGACCGCCCGATTACTTGAATCAAAACTCCAACTTCTATCACATCCGTGAGTGTTTGCTTGTCATCTTGTTCTTGCTTGTTCTTCGATTGCTTGCAGGTTCAAGGCTGTTCTTGGCACGGCAAGAGCAGCAACATCCGGAGTCGGTGTAACTATCGCTAAGGCGCAGCATCCTTGTGGTTGTTGTAGTCGGGTAGCACAACGTCGATCTCCACCCCCAAATCGTAGTTATCAGGAGACGGTGTACCTGTCGCTCAAGGCGCCACACCATCTTGGTTGTGGTAGTCGGGCAGCCAACGTCGGCTTCCACCAAATTCACCACATCCTCCATCTCTCATCGAAAGATCGGGCTCCCCCGTACCCGTCGGGTCTATTAAGTGGTATCAGATTTCAGGTTGATCGGTGAGAGATCTCCTTCTCCTTTGTTCTTTTTTTCCTATAGTCCACTTTTGCCTAAAGATAAGTCGATCTGAAAAACCAAAAAAAAAACATTTTGTGCCTTTGCTTTGCTACTTAGCTCTCGGCTTGTTGAATTCACGGTTACTTCTTTGTGTCAAGTTGCTGGTCCTAAGTTTTTACCGCTAGAGTTTTGAGTTCGTGCACCTTGTTCTATCTCCATTTTCATTCTCTAGCTGAAGTTACAAAGAGAGAAAAAGGCAAGTGCAAAACAAAAGCCGCACAGATCAGCAAGAAACAAGGCACAGGCCAAAAAAAACAAAAAAAGGCGCACTAATTCAATTTTCTATATAAAGATTCCAAGTACAAAAAAAGAAAGACATTTTGTGTGACCTTTGCTTCAAAGTTTCGAAATTCAGCTTGCTGTTTTGAGCATTTTGGTGATTACGTTTGGGTGACGGCTCACGTCTCTATCACGGTTTGGACTAGGACCAGCATAGTACCATCGCAGAACGTTTATTCAACTTGCTGTGACTAACGTGGTACTAGCTGTTCCTTTGTGCAATTGTTTAGCAGCCACCTACAGCTCCACAAAATTATCTACAACACCACCGGGTTGTGCTGGCAGTCACCGTTTGTTGTTGTTCTTGCTGTTTGTCGACGCCTCCTGCATTGTGTGGTAAGAACTTGTAAGAGCTTGATACAGGATAGAGCGAGTGTGACGTTGTGCCTTCACAATCTTGTAGTTGATAGGAGCGTACATATTATTTGTATGTTTCTTGTCTACTACTAATCATGGCAGGGATACACATGGAGGTAGGATATAGTGAAGCTCAATATCGACATCTTCATCGACACATGAGAGATCAACACGATAAATATGAGGTATGTGATGAAATTCTAGCTAGGTTCAAAAGTACAATACCTTATTTTGAAGGAAATTATGATCCTCATGCATATACTCAATGGGAGCTAGCTGTAGATAATGAATTTAAAAAGTATAACTTGTCTGAAAGAGAAAAGGTTATGGCTGCCTCTAAAGTGTTAGTTAAAGATGCACCATATCATTGGAAACATCTTTGTAGACATGATA
Organism: Zizania palustris; assembly: GCA_019279435.1. Taxonomy (NCBI): domain Eukaryota; kingdom Viridiplantae; phylum Streptophyta; class Magnoliopsida; order Poales; family Poaceae; genus Zizania; species Zizania palustris. The sequence goes on along the minus strand of JAAALK010000086.1, from coordinate 5,085,401 downwards.
AAATACCTCAATCTTGGAAAGACTTAAAGAAATATTTGAGAGATGCTTTTGTTCCTCCATATTATGCCGATATTCTATTAAAGAAACTACAATGTTTAAAACAAGATAGCAGAAGTGTTGCCTCATATTATCATGATATGCATGTTTGTTTATTACGTTGTGCTATAGATGAATGTGAAGAATCTATAGAACAAAGGTTTTTACGTGGGCTTAACAAGGAAATTCAGAAAATGCTTCTTCATGAAACATATAATTCTCTCTCTCAATTGTTTGAACTTGCATGTCGAGCTGAAATTCAGATTGCTATTGATTTAGAGGAGACGCCAATCAGTTTGCCTTTTAGTTCTACTAACTTTGAACAGGAAAAAGAGAATAAAAATGCACTTACATCATCAGAAAAGGTTTTGCAAGGTAATATATGTGCTGAAATTAATCAAGGTGAGTGTACTCCTGATAAAACACAATCATCAGATATTCATGCTATTATAGAGCAACCATTAGTGGATCGAATCTTTTTCTGAAATTTCTTTGTTAACAGATGATTTGCTTGAAATTCCTCATGACAAAGGAGAGTTGTGTGTTAATGCTTCACTTATATACCTACCACAACTAGTGGAAGAACGTGTTGTTTCTATTGTTAATTCCTCAAGCATTGATTTTAAACATGTTTTCCACATTACTAATGAGAATGAAGAAATTAAATTGTTATCATCTCTAAATACATGGGGATATATTGAAATTATGGATCTTTGTGAGCTCACTTGTTTAAAAGAAAAATTATTTGCAAGGTTTAATTTGCCATGTCCTGCCAATGTTATTTTTCATATATTTGGCACATACCATAAGCAAGACATATACTTTTTGCATAGAGTTTACATATGTTCAGATTTGAAATTGCATGTAAATCCTGAAAATAATTACCTCGAGCAAGTCATGTTAATTAATACTACTGTCTCGAGAGTCTCTTGTTTTGATTTAAATACACAGGTTTGTTTTCAAGGAGAGCCTTGTGGGCTGGTTAGCAATGCCACAATTCCTACTCCAATATCTAAAAGTACATATTCAATGTCATTTGTTCAAGCAAAGGATTTGGTGAGTTGGGTTTCTTCAATTCACCACATGTTTAAAGAACAAGAGATACTGCACAATAATGATTCTTTTGCTTGGAGTTGCATTGATGATGAACACAAGAACAAACCGATGACGGTTTGCTGCCAAGAAGGAGAGAATGATGAGGACATCACTGGCTGGGATATAAATATAATAAAAACAAAGGTGCATGCTTTCTATATTAGATTTACATTTTATATATTTGAGAAAAGGTTGCTTCACCATAAGTTGTTGTTTTCAATTACAGAAATTATTACATGGATTGAGGGGCGCGTTGTGAGAAAATCAAGGGCATGGAACATCGTGGAAGTTGATTGGGGACCAAGATTTGAAACCATACTTGCGTGAGGAAGACACGTTCGAGTCGAGGACGACTCTATTGCAAGAAGGGGAGGATGATGAGGACATCGCTGCCATTGATACAACCACAACAGCAGCCAACACTTCACCGCTTACACCTAAGCAAGGACTAATGACACGCGCCCGTGTACGTGAACTTAATTATCTGGTGAACTCGTTCCTAGCTGTTCAAGTTAATTATTTTTCCAATGGGGTACTATTAAAGTCTTGTGATGACTTTATTATCCTTAAGTGCTTAGGAACTGAACCAGCTAGGAGTGGAGAAGGCAACAATGCAATAAATATTCGTGCACCCGAAGGGACTCTTGTAACTGCAGAAATCCAAGATTAAATGGAGCGTATCTTTCAACTCCCAAGGTTGTTTAATGCAAATAAGTACTTGTTGGAAAGGTCTCTTCGTCTGCTTTCCAACGGATCAAGAATCAATGGCAGAGGACAGACGAAACGTCCAGAAACTGCCGAAGAACGCTCATGACTCCATCCTGAGTTTCTAGTTTTCCCTTTAAAAGCAAGTGGTAGCCACAAAAGAACTCGGGTTTTGTTTGATGTAAGATAGCTGCTGCTACTTCCTTGTAACGCGCGTGTCGGCTAGACCGCCCGATTACTTGAATCAAAACTCCAACTTCTATCACATCCGTGAGTGTTTGCTTGTCATCTTGTTCTTGCTTGTTCTTCGATTGCTTGCAGGTTCAAGGCTGTTCTTGGCACGGCAAGAGAAGCAACATCCGGAGTCGGTGTAACTATCGCTAAGGCGCAGCATCCTTGTGGTTGTTGTAGTCGGGTAGCACAACGTCGATCTCCACCCCCAAATCGTAGTTATCAGGAGACGGTGTACCTGTCGCTCAAGGCGCCACACCATCTTGGTTGTGGTAGTCGGGCAGCCAATGTCGACTTCCACCAAATTCACCACATCCTCCATCTCTCATCGAAAGATCGGGCTCCCCCGTACCCGTCGGGTCTATTACTCAGAGGGTAGTCCACTCTTGCGAAGGGTGAAGTGCGAAGCCTGCTCGAAGCACCTTTTGTGCGGAGCCTGCACTGACTTAGCAGAGTTGTTTTTCGGGGTTGTGGATGGAGCGAAGTCTGCTTGACTTCGGACTTTTACTCCTTGCGAAGCTTGTGTTCGGAGCCATCAAATACCTCCGAACCTGGACTACGAAGGGTGTGTTCGAAGCCTGTTCCGCATTAGATTAAATTAAAACAAAAGGCTATTTTTAGCCTGAAATTTTAAAAGCTCCCATTCACCCCCCCCTCTGGTCACCGTTTCCGGTCCAACAGAAGATAACATATCGACTTGTACTCCGACAAAAATAAATAAAATGTACTAGATAACATGTCCATATCATGAAAATCATCACAATAACTAGATCAGACCTAACCAAGACAGTAGGTAATCACGATGATCTTAATAATATGTCAAAGTATTAGGCATGCTTTATTTAGATGAACGGTATATAACATGAAAAAGATAAAATCGCAAGAGATGTCAAACTTAACAGATGAAACCTCAAACTACCACACCTAGATCACATCAATCTAAGAGATCAATCTGATGCAGCCTTAGACCTAGCCAATGCACTGCAATAAACCGATGATCAAACTGTTTCAGCTAATGTCTTCAAGAGATCAAATTGATGTAGTCGTGAAGACACTGACCTAGTCGATACGATCATCGGGGGTGGCGAGACTCACCTCTTCGCTAGAGATCTGAACGATGCAGCCCAGCTCCGAGTGCCAAATCCCGCCGGGATTAACCTTGGGAAGCCAAGGGTGGCGATGCGTTGAGTAGTTGTTTGAAAGAGATGTGTGTTTAATCAAGCTAAGGGGTACATATTTATAGTCCGGAGACTTGTCGTCCAAGCAATCTATCCTAACCGATTCTAGATAAAACTTCATCTTCTCATCATTGGCTCCTTCATATCTGGTCATGTTGTAACAGACATGCTTCTTTGACCATCTCTGACCGGACCCTCCCTGACTTTCTTTGACCGTATGACATCCTTCACGGGCCCTGGGCTTTACCAATTCTTGGCGTCAACACATGCCCCCTAGTTTTGGAGCATTAAATGTCCTCCGATGCTTTGAAATTACCAGTTATCATCACCCCCTGCCACCACGTCTTCTCAAATGTCTATCCACACCATCCTTTCCAGCGAAAACCCTTCATCTTGTAGCACTTTTATAACTTCGCCTAGGGTTCCGGCTTTATAATTTTTCTTCCTCATTTTTTCTATTCCTTCATCTTCGACCATTCGCAACTGCGTTGGGTGTTGCTTGGTCTTACGCATTTACGTTTCTTCTTAGTGGCATCGGACCAGGCTTCATCCCACACAATTTTGTACCTGTGTTCTTTAAACCGAAGATTCAGTTCCTATTATCTTGGGCCTACAAAGATCTTGGCACTTTGAAAACTATACTCATGATTACCTTTTGCCGAACGTTGCAGGTGCCCCACAAAATTCAGTGGAATCAGCTTGACCCGACTACCAAGGAGTTACTTCTTGCTTTATAAGTACCCTGGTCACTCCATCTTTATTCTTTACGCTTTCTGCTCACTATTCATTCTTGCCCCCCGAGTTTTCCTCCATGTTCTTGCAACCGCCACTGCTCGCCGTTTTCTTCTTCTCTGTCGAACCGCACGCCGGCACACTAATGATGGCCACCGTCGATGCAATCCCTGAGGTAAGTCTTTAGCGTTCTTTGGTCCTCCTGTTCTTCGACTCTTCTTGGTTCGTCCACTGTCTTTACTCATTGTTCCCATTTTCTTCTATTTGCTTCTTTTACCCTTTTGTAGAATCTGTAGAACCAAGTTCTGATTCCCATTGGCACTCATCCGTCTTGTTTCTTCTTAGGCCCTATGGGTAATCCCGACTCTATGGACTTTATCAATGCTGAATCCCTTTTAAGTTCTCTTCCATGCTTTCTACAGTTTGGCAATCTAGTTTTGAACCCTTTCCTCCTTCTCTCAGTGGCTGGCACGATTGGTACATTAGGGTATCGACCTCCTACTATGCTGATTGGGAGGAAATTGACATTGGCCATTGCATCGGCCTTTCCCTTGCCGAGCCATACAAAAATGAGCCAATGCTAGTCGCTTCTTGTTATTTTTGGTCCGACTCCTTGAATAAATTCGTCTTTGGTCATGGTTCGATGAGTCCCTCCTTGCTTGACATCTTCTTCCTGACTTGTCTCGATATAGATTCATCGGCAACCCCTCTTTCTTTCATTCTAAGCCAACCCACCGTCTCAGCACCAAGTCCATCGATAGCTGGGGCCAATACATCGCAAGGCACAACAAGAAGACCGACTCGGTGGACGTTCGTGAACACGCAGCCTTTCTTACCCAACCTTCCAGTTCCAATTTATGGTCGAACGCATTGCTGCCCGTGCGAGGGTTCCTCTTGGCCGATACCTCCTTGGATCCACTTATCACCTTCTTCATCTCATATCAGCCAAACTCTTGGCTAGTAATCCCATCAGTCACCTTAACGGCCCGTGGTGGTTTATCCAGCTCTAGCTTAATGTAAACATGACCGATGTCGTCGGAGGACCTTCTCTTACTCGCATGCGTTTTTCTGCCGATGTCTCAGAATCGGCTACTTCCGTCTATCGCCGCTGTTCTTCCTTAGGCGAGGCGGCAGCATGCCATTCTGCTTTTCCTTTCTCTTCTTCCTCTTTGGCCACTTTCTTCAAGGGTTTTTACTTTGGTTTTTTTCTGATTGGACTGTCTAGTATCCTTTTGAGCACTACTCCAAGTGTGAGTGCCCTCATCGGCTAATCCTCCCTAAGGTGTTCCAGGACGAAGAGTCCATTCGCATTTGTATGGCTTCAATTTTCCCTTGTCTTCTGCCTATCAACTTCACCGATGATCACCTTAGAAAATGCTCTTATGAGCTCTATCACTCATCGGTCTTCGCGAGACAGCTGGGCTTCGGTCAACTCCCCCACCTATTTTTCGTTCATCGGATCCAGACTCGTGGGGAAGTCAAGAGTACCCTGGAGTGGGACTGCCTCTTGCATATGGCCGATGAGATCCTTGCTAGTGATTTTGCCTCTTGGACACCCCGCCAAGCATCTTCCATTGCTTTCCGCCAATGGTGGGATGAGCTAAAGCAACACATCTTCAACCGTCCTTCGATGCTCTATCGACAACGACTTTACCCAAGTGAAGCTGATGTAGCAGCTGAGGTAGGTATTTCAATTCTTCCTTTTACTTAGTTTCCATTACCTCCTTCCCGTATGCTTAACTTTGCCTCTTATAGGAGGATGACCTCTACGCACCTTTGGTGAGTTCCAGTGGCCGACTAATACAATATGGACTAGTATCGACCCTTACGAATTTGGGAACCGGTGCCCCTACCCCCACGGCCTGGGTAAGTGGGAGAAAATTTAAGGGCCTGGTGCACAAATGTCAAACATCGCCCTTGGCCGTACGCTGATCCACCAGGGCCCGTGCTGGTCAGACGAACCCGACTCCCTTGGTGTCGATCGCCTCTTTATCTGCACCGACCTGTACCGTTCATGCTCTATCAACTACCGAAATCTCGCTGTTTGTCTAGGTTTGTCCTTGTCTTTAGTACCAACATTTCTTCTTCTATAATCATGACGTTGGACATAGTTTTCTTCTTTTTATATCTTCATCCCCCATCATCTTCTATTGACATCGATTCCCTCTACGCGATGTTTGATCATATGTTGGATGATCCTGTCGATTCTCGACCAACGAAGACCACCAGAGCTACTGTGGTGGTTGTTGACACTGATCCAGATGCATCGGCTGTTGCCGACGTCGTCGCTGCGAGCACGGTTGTTGCCGACGCCATGCCTGTTGGTGCCGATGCTGTGACAATGCGTCGGAAGGTGCCGCCTCTACTTCTCAAGCATTGGCTATCTATGCTGATATTGCTTACCAGGTATCTTTATTTGTCCATCCTTTGTTTCTCTACTATTGTTTTTGATGTGACTGACGCCGACCTTTGGATGTAATAGATGCTTGAGTAGGATAGCCCTGATGAGGAGCCCCACCTTCTCCCAAGCCGTTATGATGGAGGGTGTCGATTTGGCTTCTCTTGCTGCAGATTACTTGCGGCCGGTCGTTCCAGTCTGGTCACCAGACGTAAGTCCCCTTGTTTTGGCATTGGCATGCCTCTCTTCACATTCATCTAACCTTCCTTTTGTTTTCTTAGTCTTTTGCCCATCAATTCTCCTTTGACGTCAGCCTGTATCTTCATGCCAATGAGGTTGCCAGTGCTGCTCCATTGGCTACCGTTCCATTGACTTCGGAAGTGAGGGAAGTTTTAATGGATTTGCTACATCGAATGGTAGATCCGATCGAGGGGTTGGTCAACGACTTGAGTCCGATAAGGGCTCGTTTCGATGATATATCATCTTCCCTTACTCTGAAGTTGATCGATATTCTTACGCCTGTCACTTTCCTGGAGTTTCACCGGCCATGGGTGCAGCGGGCCATGCAGCAGATAGCCGATCGAGCTAGCCAGCCATTGCAGTTAGAAGCAATGAAGACTGATAACGTGATGGTGATGACCAAAGGTGCTCTCTTGGATCGCAACGAGGGCGATTCATCGTACACATCATAGGAACTCGTCCGGTTGCGGATGGCGGAGGGCGATTTGGTGTCGGAGCTAGATAAATTCTGGTCGAAGATTGCCGAGAAGGAGGGTGCTTTGTCTTCCCTCCCAGCCCGTGTTGAATCCTAGAAGCACCGGCTTAACAATGTTGTTCATCATGCACAGTGTCTTCATCGTCTTATTCAAGACATTCCTAATTCGAACACAGAGGACTGGGCCATCCTTCAGGATGTTGATGCAATCCGGCTTCAGGCTATTGAAGTGATTCGTCGAGCGCTTCTTTGATCAGTGATCCTTGTAATGAAATATTTGTCCCATCTGTAATATATTGTCATTGATTCCTTTGTCTTAAACTTTGCGTTTCTTTGTGCTTTGCGTCTAAGGGTGATGCTTCTGCATTAGCCGTCTAAAGGCGATACCATCGGCATTAGGTGTTTTCTGCGTGTAGATCTTTATGCTTCATCCAAACGATCACTCGATATTTTCTTAAGTACTTACCGTTTGGCCTCTTCCCTTATCTCCGACTTAGTAGCTTTCAATTCATTTATCTCATTGGGGATCTGGGTACTTACGAAGGATGGCCTCGGTCTGTCTCTAGGTCTGCCGTTTGCATTCCCGTAATTCATCGGTTGCGGCAAAGTCCTGACCGAGTTCACCCATTGTTTTGGCGTCGTCTTTACAAGACGAGCTTAGGCATCTCCTCATTGATCGGGTTAATACCATCATATGATACTTTAAGAAAGTTGCCATCCCAAGTCTTTCTTGATAGACAAACGACTCCTTCTATTTCCCATACTGATAAATCAGCTGCAGCTATGTTAACTGATTTATCGGCAGGGAAAATTTCCTCCTAATTGTCGACCTACTATACTAGGCTCTGGTGCATTGTCGAGGGGACATGACAATTTGCATGTATCCAATCATGCCCCAGCAACAGGCTGTAAGATCATTTTCCTTCTATAACGTAAAAGGTAGTCAGCATCGCCTTTCTCCCAACCGTCAGTTCCACATTCAACACTCCCATCATGTCAGACGAGTTTCCATCAAAGTCTCTTAATACTATATTAGTTCTGATGAGGTCCTCAAGCATTTTTTTCAAGCTTACGGAAGGTGGCATAAGGCATCAGGTTGACAGTGTCCCCTCCGTCTATCATCATCTTGGTCATTGGATTTCCATTGACCAATCCTTTGATATTAAGAGGTCTTAGATGCCGATGCTTAAGGTCTTCTGGTTTGTCAAAACTGCTGGTTATGGAGCTAACACTAATTGAGTCATTGTATCGGCAAGATCCATGTTGTCCTCGCAGGGTGCACGATACTCTACAGGGAGGAAGAAAACCATGTTTATACTTGCATCCTTCTTATCATCGTTATCAGCCTTATCTGTTGGTTGCCATTCACTCTTAACTCAGTGGGGCCGATCGGCTTCCTTGGTGCCCATTTGTGCCCTCAGTTCTCCTTGCCATATAAATTGCACCCTTCTCTTCTGGTTCCTGATGAAAATCTCGTTGGGGCACCATTGTGGCTTCTCTGGTGTGATCTTGTCGTCATCGGCCGATTCACCGATTTCCTCGTTATTGACGGGGCCAAGCCTCTCAAGCATTGATACCCTTGGCGGGGACAACCTTCGGTGGACGACTTCTTGACCATGTGGCCTTGACCTATCATTATGTGGCCGGTGATCGTCTTGTGCCCTTCCTTTGGTGCCAAACCCTGGGTAGTCGTCCATTGATGGTAGACGTAGCCCCTCGTTCCAACAAAGCCTGAAGAATTCACAGTCCCAATGGGTGTTTAAACGTGAGTAGTTGCGGCTATTTTTGCTGTCCATCCTTTCCTCTGACTTCCTTCGGTATTTCCCAATGAGGTCTGAGGAAGTGATGCTACTGCTGGTCCGCTAGCTCCTTTTTTATGCCGATCGTCAGTGTGATGCATGTGCACCATGTTGACTGGGAATGGATGACCATCGATGTTCATCGACTTCTTTCCATCGTCAAACTTGATTCGGCCTTCTCCACGGCCTATTGGATCTATTGCATGAACACCTTGCACTCATTAGTGTGATGCGTTGAGGAATTATTCCATTTACAATAATTTCTCTTCTTTATTTCGTCGATAGGTGGTATCATGTGACCAGGTGACAATTGGATCTACTTTTCATTGAGAAACAAATCAAATATTTTGTTGGCCTTGTTGATGTCGAAGTCGTACTTTTCCTCTTTATCGGTCGGTTTCACTCAGGTGCATGTTACTTGTTTCTTGTTTCTAGACCATTTGGCCATACCGACTTCTACATCTGAATCGCTGCTCTCGTCGGAGTCCGAATGGTATACCTGAGCGTATGCCACCTTCTTCTGGTACCTATCACTTTTTGCTTCTTGGAATCGGTTCTCATGTGTCGATACCCTTTGCACCAGTTTGGAGAGGCTCTCGAACTCTTGTGATGAAAATCTCTCCTTAATTGGGTTCAGGAGTACCTGAAACGCCAACTCCACCAACTAGGTGTCACTGAGGCTAAAACTGTAGCATCTTCTCTGTATGTCTCAGAATCTCTGGATATAATCTTGTACCGACTCATCCATCCTCTGCCTTATGACTATCAAGTCGATGAGCTTCATCTCTTGAATGCCGACGAAGAAATATTGGTGAAACTTCTTCTCCAAATCCTCCCATCCTCTAATGGAATCCACCGGCAGTAAGGAAAACCACGCAAAGGCCAATCCTGATAGGGAGAGCGGAAAAAATTGGACCCTCAATGCTTCATCGGATGATGTCTCTCCACACTAGGCGAGGAAACGACCGATGTGCTCGATCATGGACATCGAGTCTAGTCCTAAGAACTTGGTGAAGTCAGGTACCTTGTATCGGCTATGCAATGGTACTCGCTCGAACCATTTTGGGTACGGCCGCCAATACATGTATGTCTGCTCTTTGGGCTTCAATGTAAATTGATCTCTGATAACTTCTGTGATCCGATTCACCCAGTCATCTTCTTGCTGCCCCGATGTTGGGTACCGGTCAAGCATTGGGGCCTGCTGATATTGCTCTGGTTGGGAAACATTGTATCTGTGTTTCCCCTCATCACTGTAGGACTGTGCTCTGAAGTTCATTGTCCTATGGTACCCTTGATGATACGAGGATGCGTCCAACCTTCACGGCGTAGAATCAAAGATACTCGTGAAACCTGACGAGTCTTGTGCAGCCAACCGTTGCATGTGCAACAACCTGCAGCACGAAGTTTGCCCAATCTCACGTTGTTCACTCAACCAAGTCAAGCGGATTACAATCCTCGTTGCAATCACAAAGGGCTTGCAAGAACAACGGGAAGGAATGCACAATTCTCAGAGATGATTCAGCTAGTAGCTAGAACACTGAAGAACATGCATAAAGCATAGTTGTTTCATTCTCAAAATTCTCCCCCGCCAACACATTGAGAAAGATTCTATTATATAGAAGGGATTGAGAGGGAGATGGAGAGGTGTTCAGGACGTTTTACATGGCATTAAGCCAATATTGGTGTGCAACACCCTAATTAAAGCAAATGAAACGTTTGACAGTTTCTGTTCTCCACATTAAGTCGGCGATAACTCTCTGTTCTGGTAGAATTATTGGATGAGGCCATATCCGTTGGAAAGCTTATGAAGTAAGCGTTCCAAGCTGTGGTCGAACACATTTATTGGATTTAATATGCGATTTCTATGAGAATTTTATTCCATACTGGTCACTTGAATCCAAAATGACCTTCATTGCATTCATTGATTGATTGATGGTTGTTGATGAAGTGCTGCTCCTTTGGCCACTCTTCAACGTTGTCATACCTAAGAACAATTAAATTACGGGCATTAGGTAGCAACTGATTTTCATGTGTAATGCTATTCTTATTTAGGAGCGAGTTCACCTGTTGATTTATTTGCTTTGCACGAGCGCGAGTTATTGCTCCTTCAAAATGATTTGGAATATCTTGATCATTGGGGGAAGGAAATGTTGTTGATGCTAGGCCGTGCGTATCACTTGAGGAATGTCATCGGGTGCCCCTAGGCGGCATGACGTCTGGCAGCACGTTCCTTGTGACACCATATGCAACTTGTGAGGCCTCCTATCTTATCGACCTAGCACCGGCCATTGAGAACGATGTCGATGCACCTCTCTCAAGGTTATACGGTGAACTCAACGGCAAGTCCCGAGCGAGGGCCGATGGTTGGGTCGTCCTATTTCCTTCAAAACCAATCGAGAAGGCTCGTTGTTCCAGTCTCATCGGCCCTTGCAGTTGTGGAGCCAGATGAGTGTGCTGTGGATTCTATAACAGTCTGGTCTGAGTATCAAGGATATATGTCAGATCTTATGGTGGCTCATGGGCTATAGTGCCATCAATAGTATTCTTGATCAGCCCGTGGAGGGTGTTGACCAATGTTCAAGATTGATCGATGAGTGCGTGGTGAAGCGCGTTGTCGACGATCTCCTAGAAACCGACATGGGGGTTTTCTGTTGGCTGACTGATCTCCATGGCCATCGCTGGTCTTGGCAATGGATCCCTTAGGATGGGACCCGCTCGAGTCATTCTGTAGGCTTGCAGGCACAACTCCTGGAAAGTGTCAACGTGTTTCCGTACCTCCGCCCTTCGTTCCTCAGTCAAGGTCTCCAAGGTGATTGGAATGATGTTGTCGTCATTGAGTTCACCCGCCATGGCTAGATTACTAAAGTGTTGTCCTATCGGCCGTGCCAAAAAGCATGTTGGTGCGTTTTTGGTCACACTTTGACACACGCATGGCCTAGGAGATCTGCTTAATTCTAATGTAGGTCCAACATTCTTAGAAAAAAGGTTAAAGGCGTGCCAATCAGTTTGACCCTGCAACTGATAAAGAAACAGATAGATTATATCAGTAGCATAGCCTATCGGCTACCGAGCCGATGACCGTAGTAAGGATAGGATAATCGTAGACTATTATGCCGATCGGCCATAGGGCCGATGACCACGGGCAGAGCGATCGGGCAAACATGCCATCGGCCGATGAGATGGGTAGTTTACACGTATGGGCCGATGAGCGCTTGCCGATGGAGAATAAGATATGGCATTGAATTGAAGATTACATATCTGCTTGTACTCCGATAGAAATAAATAAAACATGCTAGATAACATATCTATATCATGAAAATCATCACAATAACTAGATCGTACCTAACCAAGACAGTAGCTAATCATGATGATCTTAATATTATGTCAAAGTATCGGGCATGCTTTATTTAGATGAATGATATACAACATGAAAAAGATACAATAGCAAGAGATGTTAGACTTAACCGATGAAGCCTCAAACTACCACACCTAGATCACATCAATTTAAGAGAGCAATTTGATGCAGCCTTAGACCTAGCCAATACACCACGATAAACCGATGATCATACTATTTTAGCTAATGTCTTCAAGATATCAAATTGATGCAGCTGTGAAGACACTGACCTAGTTGATACGATCACCGGGGGTGGCAGGACTCACCTCTTCACCGGAGATCAGAATGATGCAGCCCAGTTCTGAGTGCCAAATCCTGCTAGGATTAACCTTGGGAAGCCAAGGGTGGCGATGCGCTGAGTAGTTGTTTGATAGAGATGTGTGTTTAATCTAGATAAGTGGTACATATTTATAGTCCAGAGACTTGCTGTCCAAGCAATCTATCCTAACTGATTATGGATAAAACTTCATCTTCTCATCATCGGCTCCTTCATATCCAGCCATGTTATAACGGACGAGCTTCTTTGACCATCTCTCACCGGACCCTCCTTGACTTTCTTTGAGCGTACGACATCCTTGACGGGCCCTGGGCTTTACCAAATCTTGGCATCAACATAATGCTTTTGTAAGCATCAGTTGTAAGATGTTACACGAGCCCTTTATACCCTGCAGGGATTGGGGATTACCATTTTAGGCTTTGTGCACCCTATTATAAATCACTTTACAATAGTTGAAACGGTTAGGAAGTGGGCTATTAATCTATGTGTTATCCACTGCATTGATTGGACAGTTGTAATCTTGGGCTTTATTGCCATCACTGGAGCGATCTTGCTATTAACTCTTATCATCTAAATCCCATAGTTGGGCCGCCCTCTCGAGTGTGGGATTCGGGAGCCTTTAGACTATCGACTACTTCTTTGGTTGTTGGATGATCCGATCGCTTCTAGGTTATCTTTAATGCCTTGAGACTTGATGGTCGTTCGAGGCTTGGAATCGAGGGTGTATTCACCAAAATCAATGGCCGATTTTATAATCAAGCCGGTAGCATCTTGTTTTTTAATGATATCGCCAAGTGGGTATTCTATGATGACATCCACCGAGTGCACCTGGAAATAATGCTTGAGCTTCTGAGCGGTGATGAGTACGATGTATAAGAGCTTCTAGACCCGAGGGTATCGGATTTTGGATGGTCCGAGTACCTCAGATATAAAATATACCATTTATTGGACCGAGTAGATGTGACCCTCCTCTTGGTGCCATAGTGGAAAAAACCGGACCAAACCAGTGGTTAAACCAGAAAAAACTGGAACCAGGCAGTAAACTGGTTCAGTTTTATTAAAAGACCACTTAAGCAATTGAACCGGTAAAAACCGAATGAACGACTGATTATTATTGAAGTGGTGCCAGTTTATATGAAATTCAGTGTTAGCACAAAATTTTTTTGAGAGGGATTAAATGTCCATATTTTTATTTATCTTTGATAACCATTCTAGCTTATTATTTAGCATGTGATACTTTGACAAAATAATTTTTTATATAAGAATAAAATGATAATAAAATTGAAAATAATTTGCAAAGTGAGAATGCAGAACCTAGAAACATATTAAATAAACTTTGTTTAAAATGTTTTAATATTATAATTATTTTGTTTTTTGTAGACTATGACATTATAGTTATAACACCCTTAAATCACAATATTATAATATAGTTATAATCTTATATTCAAGTTTTATTTTTAATATCTAATTATACATATTTCTGATCAACTTATATTATCTTTATATTAAAATAATAAACATAAATATAATATTAATAAACAAAAAACCGACAGTTCGACGGGTGAACCAATAATTGGACCAGTGAACCGATATACTGATCGGTTCAATCACCGGTCTGATTTTTTCCACTATGCTCGGCGCTCGACAATCACGTTGGTACTGATCACATGGGTCGTGGCAGATATGTAGAGGAATAACTTCTCACCAGCAATCGGCATAACCAAGACAAGCGACGTGGAGATGAATTTCTTGAGCTCGACGGATGCTTGATCTGCTTCTAGATTCCATGTGAAGTTACTAAGTATAGTCATGCAACCCATGAGGCATTGAATATTCTTAACGTTGGTTGGCCTCACCACATTCATAATTGCCGAAATCTTGTCGGGATTGGCTTTAATTCCCTAACTACTAACAATGAAGATGAGTAGCTCCCCAGTCGGTACCCCGAATACACATTTCTCCAATTTAAGCCACCACCTAAACTTTTGGGGGTGTAAAAAGTTTCCTGGATATCAAGGATTAAATATTCCACCCATTTGGACTTGATGACGACATCATCCACATAAGCCTCCACATTACATCTAATATGGTCGGTGAGGCAATGTTGAATGAAGCGTTGATACGTAGCCCCAATGTTCTTGAGCCCAAAGGGCATTGATATATAGTAATAAGAGCCGAATGGAGTGATGAATGACATCATCTCGTGATCTTTCTTTTTTCAGGTTGATCTGATGGTATCGTGAATAACAATCTACGAAGCAAATGAGGGAGTTGTTGGCTATAGAATTGACCACTTAGTCAATGTGCGGCAGTGGGAAAGGATCATTTAGGCATATTTTGTTGAGATCATTATTGTTAATGCAAATTCTCCATTTCCAATTTTTCATTTTACAAGAATTAGATTTGCTATCCAGTCGAGATGATACATGTTGGGGGAAATAACTTTTCCCTGATAGGGGCCAAATGACATAATCTACGAAGCCTCCAAAAGGCTTCGGTTTGAGGCCTTCGAACCCAATGCAAGACCCATTCGTCTATCATGAAGGAAAATCATCCTCCATAAGACCAAGAGATAATTCCAAAGCCATCTAAGCTCAGAAGCCCCCTCCGAGACCACTCCAGGCTTCGTCCAAGAAGATGTGCGAAGCTTGCCCCTGTTGACACGAAAACGTGCCCCCACACTTGGGTCAGTTCGATGATCCAAAAGTGTGCGGATACTTAGGGACAAGCCTAAGCGTGACGCAGCACCGACGTCGCGTTTCGACTACCCTTAGTCGTGATAAGGGGGGTGGAGTCGCCAGGCAATCAGATCACACAAAATAATCCAATTAGCCGAAAGAAATATATTAAACAGAATAAAATCAACAAACCGGTCGGAGCCTGTCTACTTCGGAGTATGGTGCGAAGGGGTCGCCGAAGTATACCTTCGGCGTCCGGTGCGAAGTATCTCGCCGAAGGATGCCTTCGGTGTTCGGACTGGTCCGGTTGATGATGAACTCCGAACGGATCTGGATGTGACAATCACCTTTGAACGGTGGGGTTCGGCGTGAAGTCTCTGATACAGCAAGATGTATAATAATGACGCGAGGGCCGCGCGCGGGCGTGACTTCGTCCAGAATGGAGTACGAACGTGGTGAAGCCCGTCATGATGAAGTGTGCTGGCGAAGCCTATCATGACGAAGTGTGCTGGCGGAGCATGCGGTTGAAGCAGAATCTTCGGCGAAGGGTGTCCTGGAGACCTCCAAAAACCGATCTCTCAACTTCAGAAACCTCCGACGAAGTAGCTCCAAATGGTAAAACCCGCAACAGAGAGGGTTCAAAGTACTAATTCAGCCTGAGGACCGAATTCTGCTAAGTGTTGCACTAGTGGCGAAGGTAGCAATCTGTTACGCAGATTAGCGGATACTTCACAGGCGAAGTAATAAGGCGATAGCAATCTATTACGTATATTAAAGGATACTTAACAAGCGAAGTAACAAGGATTACCAATGTTCCGAAGTGGCCGACGGAGGGCTTCCAGGCAAACCCGCGAAGAGGTACAGAAAAGTAAAGGTAAATAAATGCGATTAAAGCTAGGGCTTTGGGTTTGATTTGAGTTTGGGGGGCCTCTACGCTGGCCTCGCCTCTTTATTTATAGGGGCCAAACTTCTGATCTAATCTACTATAACTCAGCTGGGATAGAGATAAAAACTTAGCCGTAATTGTATCCAACTCTATCTCTGCAGAAGTGGGCTTCGACCAGGCCCGTCGAGGTCTGCTCCTCGGGCCGAAGCTTCGGTGGCGTGGGCCTCCGAAGGCTTCTTGGCCGAAGGCCGTGGGCTGGCTAGAGGCTTTCGGAGCCAATACCCAATGGACCTTCGGCCCTATAGGGCTTCGGCCTGACCCCGGACATGTCTATTTTTGGCCCAAATCACCAAAATTGATATTTTGACAATCTCAGCCATTAATTCCATTTTTTGCTATCAACACATGCCCCTTGCCTTTTAGTGAACTGAGTGAACTAAAAGCACAACGAACTGAAGACGATACCGTCCATATCGGCTTTTCAACACCTTTTATGTTGTTTGCCACACGCTTGGGAAATACCTTTTCAAGTACCTACCGTTCAAAGCTCTTCGAAACCGCTCTCCTTGCAGAGATTCTAACACGTATGCATTGCCGGGAGCGATTTCGGCTATCTTAAAAGGACCTTCCCAACTGGGTGACCATTTACCAAATTTGGGACTCTTCGTGCCTAAGGGTAAAATCGTCTTCCAAACCAAATCTCCTACTTGAAACGATTTTGGTTTAACCTTTTTATTGTAGGCTTTAGCTACTCTCTTCTTGTCTACTTCTATGGCTTCTAAAGCCCTTAGTCTCTTATCGGTCACTTCCTCTAGATTATCCTTCAGAAGAGTTTCTTACTCGTTGACCGATAAGCCATCTTGATTTAACACTCTTAAGGAGCCAAGATCTACCTCTACAGGCAGAACGACTTCTTGTCCATATACCAACTCATATGGACTGACTTTGGTAGAACCGTGCTTTGCAATTCTACAAGCCCATAGCGCCTCGAAAAGCACTTCATGCCACCTTTTAGGAAACTCTTCATTTTTCTTCTTAATGAGCTTAATCACGGTTTTATTACTAGACTCGGCCCGACCATTGGCCTGAGCATAGTAAGGTGAAGAGTTTATCAACTTAATACCATAATATTCGGCGAAGTCCCTCACTTCTCTAGAAACAAATGAAATACCTTAATCCGTAGTAAGAGTTTGAGGAATGCCAAATCTATGTATGATGTGCTTCAAGATAAAATTGTGTACCTCATTGTGAGTCATGTGCTTGAGAGGTACGGCCTCGGTCCACTTAGTGAAGTAATCTGTCGCCATCAACACGAACCGATGCACTTTTGAGGAAGGAGGGTGAATCTGGCCGATGAAGTCTAAACTCCAACCTCGAAACGACCATGGCTTCACAATAGGGTTGAGTAATGAGGCAGGAGCTAACTGAATATTGCCAAACTTTTGACATGCTTCACACCCTCTATAATACTTAAAACAATCTTCGGTCATAGTCGGCCAATAAAACCCTGCTCTTTTGAGCATCCAACTCATTTTCTGGGCCGACTGATGAGTGCCACAAAGTCCTTCATGGACTTATCCCATAGCCACTTGGGATTTTTCGTGGTCTAAACACTTCAATAGTACTCCATCGATGGTTAGGCGGTACAATGTGTCGTCTATCAACATGAATTTGAACGCTTGTCGCCGAACCTTCCAATCAGCCCTTTGGCTAGGGTCTTTCAAATACTGGACGATTGGGATTCTCCAATCGCCCTTATAGGCTTTAGAGGGTCTCACTAGCTTACCTTCTGAAAAAATTTCTAAACTACTGACTTCGGGATGCCCCTGAGCCATTCCTGCTCCCGCCGAAGCCTGGCCAGGCTGGCCATTTGGAGTGTGCTGGGCCGAGGCCCTCCGGAGGGTTCGGACTCCCAGGGCCCTCACCGTGCGGGAGGCTTCGGCCTATGGCCTCCGGCGTGCCAGGTCCCTTGGTTGGCAGAGTACTCCGGTCCAGGGACCCCGGCGCACAGTGACCTTCGGTGGCCGGAGGGGTCCGACCCGGAGGGTGCACTTGCCCACTGTTACTAGCTTCGACAGTGAGACCAAGCATCAGCTTCTCCAATACAGAAAATTTTCCTCTCCTGACTTGGTAACCAGATGCTTGCTGAGCCAAATCGTTTGTAGTCGAATTGGCTTCCCTTGACACGTGAGAGATTTTGAAGTCATCAAAAAAGCAACTATGTCTAGACATTTATCCACGTAACTATTCAGCAAGCCGTTAAAGCATTGAGCACTTTTAGCTACCTGCTGCACTACTAACAAGGAATCACCATATGCGTGGACATGTTTAGCACCTACAAACTCTAGTAATTCAAGACCTAGCAATAAATCTTCGTATTCAGCTTGGTTATTAGTGGAAGGAAATTCTAGATGGGCCGAAGTCTCAAAGTGCATCCCATTAGGTGATATGAGAACCACTCCAATACCTTGGCCACTCTTGCAAGCCGAACCATCAAAATAGAGTTTCCATGGCACTACCTCAACTAAAGCAGCATTGTTACTCCAGCTGACATCTATGTGGTGATCAACTATAAAGTTGGCTACGATTTGTCCTTTCATAGCTCTCATGGGTTCGTAGGCCAAATCGTATTCGTTCAACGTGTAAGCCCATTTTCCGATTCTTGCACTTAGAATCGGTTTCTGTAACATGTGCTTTATAACATCGGTTTGGCAAACGACAACGCACGTAGTGGGGAGAAGATAATGGTGTAATTTGGTGCACACATAGTAAAGTGATAAACACAAACGCGTACCTGGTTTTGTCATCCAGCAGGCGGTGGCTCAAGAACATGATGATGTACTCTTTTCCCTCCACGTCCTGGGTTAGCACGGCCCCAATCACGCTATCTTCAGCAACGATGTATAGCCGAAATGGAATCCCGACTTTGGGTGCTCCACCATAGGCGGTGACGACAAGCACTCCTTGATTTTCTCAAAGGTACTTTGCTGGCTTGCCCCCCAAGTGGACTCAGCTTCGTTCTTTAGCTGGAGTATGGGGAAAAAGGCATCAATCTTGCCAGACAAGTTGGATATAAAGCGACGCAAATAGTTCATCTTTCCTAGCAACTTCTGTACATCCCTTTTGCACATCGGCGCTGCAATGTTTCTAATCTTCTCAAGCCTCTTAGGATCAATTTCTATGCCTCTCGTGAATCATGGAACCTAAGAACTTACCCGCCGACACACCAAAAGCACACGAGTGGGTTCATTTTCAAACCATACTATTGCATCCTATCAAAAGCAACCTTCAAATCAGCTAAATGGCTCCCCATAGCATCCGATTTGACTACAACATCATCGATGTAAACTTCTAACATAACCCCTAGCAAGTCATGAAAGATTAAGTTCATAGCGCGTTGATACGTGGCGCCAGCATTCTTCAAACCAAAAGTCATAACGACCCACTTGAATAAACTGACAAAACCAGGGCATCGAAAGGCAGTCTTGTAGACGTCCTCTTTGGCCATAAAGATTTGATTATAACCAGCATTGCCATCAAGAAAACTCAGTACCTTGTGTCCTGAAGCATCGTTGATCAGCATGTCAGCTATCATCATTGGATACTCGTCTTTCGGAGTGGCTCTGTTCAAATCTCTGAAATCAATACATAACTGTATCTTGCCACTCCCTTTCTTCTCTAAAGGCACAATGTTAACAACCCATTCCGCGTACCTTCATGTCCTAATAAACTCAGCCTTGAGTAGTCGCTCTACTTCTTCTTTAACTCGGTCATAGACGGCTGAGTTAAAGTGACGAGGAGGCTTCTTATAAGGCCTAAATCCGGACTTGATAGGTAGCCGATGCTCCATGAGCTCGCAACTTAGTCTTGGCATCTCGCTATACTCTCATGCAAAACAATCGACATACGACCGAAGTAACTCTATTACTTCGGCCTTTTCATCAGGCTATAAATGTTGGTTTACAAAAGTCGGCCTCGGGATGCTACCATTACCTATGTCAACTTCCTCCAAGGGATCGGCCGACACAAAACCTTGTCCTAATTTCTCTACTTCGCTAAAGTCCCCGATGGGCTCGGAAATACCATCTTTGCTAGACCGATATTGCTCCACACGAGACTTTAGCCAATCTAGATTACTCTTGCTAGACATGACTATCAATACAAAAACAACCATGCTACTCCAGCCGGCTTTACAGACACTAGAAAAAAACGTCCTCCGGATACGCTAACAAAATCGTAATCCGAAAGATCCCTACCTGACAGACACTCTACTTTATTATGGACAACGTCAACCGATACATCGGCCAATGCTACTTGGGCCGAAGTATCAGCGGGAATGACCTCTACCTCATCGTCGTCCCACTGAATCAGGCACTGGTGTAGGGTAGAAGGAATGCAGCAATTCGCGTGAATCCAGTCGCGCCCGAGTAGCACGCTGTAGTTACCTTGTACATCGATGACGAAAAACGCTGTTGGCAATGTCTTGTTACCCACCGTCAACTCCATGGAGAGTACGCCCTTGGCCTTAGAGCTCTCGCCGTTGAAGACGTTGAGCATCAAGTTAGTTTTCTCTAGATCATCTTCGTCCCTGCAAAGTTTTCTTCAACAACGAGTAAGGCATTAAGTTAACAGTGGCACCGCCATCGACGACCATTCGGGAAATCGGCTTTCCATCGATGTGACCTCTAACATAGAGAGGCTTCAAATGGTGAGCCGATTTCTCGGGCTTCTCAAAGATGGCATTGCGTGGGCCGAGGTTCAATTGAGCGACCTCGACCTCGTCCTACGGCAGGGCGAACTCGGAGGGCAGCGTGACGATGTTGATGTCCATCGCCTGGGTGCGGGTCCCTCGGAGATAGGCAAGTAATCGTCATCGAGCATGTCGTCGTATCGTCGTTCGAACTAGGAGCTGGGTTGGTCATCTCAACTGGCTTCTCCCTCCATACTTGTCTTGTAGCTGGCCGAGGGCAGATTTCCTCAAAGATAGCGCCGCGCGCGTCCTCGGCTTTCTTCTCGCGCATCTCCTGTGCCCATAGTTGTTGTAGGCGTCTCTTCTGTGATTTGGACATGCCTGGAGGTGCCCAAGACGGTTGCGGCTTGGTGCTAGGTGCTACTGTCTGGTTTCTGTTAACTGTGGCCCAAGTGGTCCTGTCTCCTTCGGCCTTGCGCACCCTGTGTTCGGAGGGGCCTTCGACGCGGACCCCAGTAGTCAGACCGGCCTTGACCGACCGATCGAACCCAGCTTCGACGTGGGCTCCAACCGAAATATGGGACTCACCTCCGCCAGACTCCGGTAATGAAGCCTTCAGGATTAGGACCTCCTGAGACCCCACTCAAATCGTGATGGCTTCGGACCCCCTAACTTTGGCCTCCTCGTGCCTGCACCCTTTGGCTTCGCTCTACATGGTCCGATTCAGAGGTACCACAGACATCCTGTGGATGATGCCACCCTCTGCCACGTCTGTTTGTCCCTGCCAACTGTAATATTCCAAAGGAAAACAAGGCATAATGTTAAGTTGCGGAGGGTACTCTGACCCAGACATGTGCGGAGCCCACGGAGTTCCTGCCCAGTTGTATGGTGGAGGCATAGGTGGCTCTAGTGGCCTCGCCCACTGAGAGCCGAACCCGTTGCCCGGAGGGGGGTTCGACAGAGTTGACGGTGTCTCAGACCATACCAGCGAAAGGTCCTGCCAGGCAGGAGGTACATTCGGCCAATGCGGGCCGAAGCTTCCTGTCGGAGAGTTCGTACAAAATGGTGCGAGGTTCGGCCATTGGGGGCCGAAGTTGCTGTATAGGGGCTTCGGCCACTGAGGCTAGAAGCCACCGCACGGGGGGTTCGACCATTGAGGCTCGAAGCCGCCGTACGGGGTGTCAGGCCACTGTGGCCTAAAGCCGTTGTGCGGAGGGCTCGGCTACTTCGATCCGAAGTCACCCTCCGAAAGTTTTGGACCCTTCAGCTATCCTAGTTTCTTAATGTGGGGACCTGCTTCCCTGGCCCTTCTTCGATGCTTGTTCAACATCATGTTGTATGTTACCTTCGGCCTCTTGTGAGCCTTAGCCAAAGGGGTGTTAATGTTCAGTTTCCACACTCCTACCTCGGGGTTCTTTGGTATGAGCGTGCGAGTGCGTGACTCTCCAACAATTACATCCTTCCCCTTAGCCGACTCGGCCTGTTCTGGCCGAATCAACACTTTCTTCTCGTCGAGGTCAACGGCATTGATGGGAAAAGGGTCTTTGTCCAGCTTCATCTTTGGATTATGGTCTATCTTCAATCGTCCTTCTTCTATGGCCGATTGGACCTACCATCGAAAAACATTGCAGTCGTTAGTATTATGCGAATGTGAATCATGCCACTTACAATACGGATGCTTCTTTAACTCATCTGCAGACGGAATGACTTGACCTTTAGGTAACTTGACAAGCTGATTCTTCAAGAGAAAATCAAATATTTTATCACACTTAGTTATGTCGAATGAGTACTTAACCTCACTAGGCCGATTCTTTGTGGGAGATGGCCGTAATTCAGAGCATGTGATAGGTTTACTCTTAGCATTCCAAACCCATTTGGCCGCGTACATGTCGGCCGAATCCTCCTCTTCTGATTCTTCCTCGTCGGAGCGTTCCATGATGTGGATTTCAGCCCTAGGCTTGTTAAATGTTTTAATAAACCTTTTATCTTTGGTTCGGCCTTCTTGGACCAGAGCCTGCTGTAAAACTTGGCTAACCTCTAAAAAGTTCTGGTTGTCTAATCTTTCCTTAATCTCGGAATGCAACCCATTAAAAGCTAGTTCCGCCAAGTCCCTTTCTAAAATATTAAGGCTAAAACATCGGTTTCTAGTATCCCAAAAACGCTTGATGTACTCAGAGGCGTTTTCGTTAGATTTTTGCTTAACCGATGTCAAGTGTGAAAGCCTAAGTTCTGTCTCACCCGTGTAAAAGTAATCATGGAATTTTCGCTCTAAATCGTCCCACGTCTGAATGGAGTTCGGCGAGAGCGCCGAAAACCAAGTGAAAGCGGTGCCGGATATCGAGGGAGAAAATAGTCTTACTTTTAGGGCATCTATCCCACTAACTTCTCCACACTGTGCCAAAAATTGACTGATGTGCTCTAGTGTGGTTTTGCTACCCTCGCCATCGAACTTGGTGAATTTAAGGATTCTGTAGCCACGGGGGTAGGGTATTGTATCGAGATGGTCGGGGTATGGCTTAGGGTAAACCCTAATCCGTCCTTTGGGCACGAAGCCGGCACATTTTCTAAATAGTGCGTGAACCCTATCCTCTATGTCATCTTAGCATGTTGCCTGTGCGCGCCTCACATGCGTGGGCGCGACACGCGGTGGGATATCGGCGTGTCTTCCATGGGCCTCTTTCCTACGTGCTATCTGCATGACGTGCTCGTGTCCGGGTGCCTACGCATGTGGTGCGGGTAGCGTGGGTACTAGTGTAGGTGGTGGCGCATGGTATGCAGTGCTAGTTTGGCCGTAAGTATAATGATTAGTCTCGGCCATAAGTGCTGAGGCTGGAGACATTACGGTCATACCAGTGCTACCGTCAGTTCTGCCGTATCTAAACGGTTGGCTAGTGAAGCGCTAACGGCTTGATCTACTGATGCGGCTATTTTCTGCTCAATCTCCAAAGAAGATAAACGAGGCGATATAGGTGTTACCTGGACCTGAGCGAGGTCGGGGGTGACGATGTCGCGCTTGATGAAGCCTGCGCGTGTCTTAACGTAGCCCCCCAGCATCATGTCCTAGAGTGCTTTCAGCTTTGCCTTGATCTCTACTCGGTCTTCCGATGGAATATCTTCAAGAGTGGGTGTTAAGATGTTGCGGTTGTCGATATCCGCACCTCCTATTGTGTCCATCGGTAGTGTAGATGTAGTAGTCGATGTAGATGTACTGGTGGCCGATGTAGATGTACTCATCATGTTGGCGTAGCTTTTCCCTAGTGGAGTCGCCAAAA
Organism: Zizania palustris; assembly: GCA_019279435.1. Taxonomy (NCBI): domain Eukaryota; kingdom Viridiplantae; phylum Streptophyta; class Magnoliopsida; order Poales; family Poaceae; genus Zizania; species Zizania palustris. Next base: position 5,061,315 of record JAAALK010000086.1, on the reverse strand, counting down.
AGTGTGTTGACACGAAAATGTGCCCCCACACTTGGGTCAGTTCGATGATCCAAAAGTGTGCGGATACTTAGGGACAAGCCTAAGCATGACGTAGCACCGACGTCGCGTTCTGACTATCCTTAGTCGTGATAAGAGGGGTGGAGTCGCCAATCAATCAGATCACACAAAATAATCCAATTAGCCCAAAGAAATATATTAAACAGAATAAAATCAACAAACTAGTTGGAGCCTGTCTACTTCGGAGTATGGTGCGAAGAGGTCGCCAAAGTATACCTTCGGCGTCTGGTGCAAAGTATCTCACCGAAGGATGCCTTCAGCGTTCGGACTGGTATGGTCGAAGATGAACTCCGAATGGATCCGGATGTGACAAACACCTCCGAATGGTGGGGTTCGGCGCGAAGTCTCTGATACAACAAGATGTAGGATAATGATGCAAGGGCCGCGCGCGGGCGTGACTTCATCCATAACGGAGTACGGATGTGGCAAAGCCTGTCGTGACGAAGTGTGCTGGCGAAGCCTGTCGTGACGAAGTGTTCTGGTAGAGCGTGCGGTCGAAGCAGAATCTTCGGCGAAGGGTGTCCTGGCGACCTCCGAAAACCGATCTCTCAGCTCCGGAAACCTCTGATGAAGTAGCTCTGAATGGTAAAACCTGCAACAGAGAGGGTTCAAAGTACTAATTCGGCCTGAGGACCGAATTCTGCTAAGTGTTGCACTAGTGGCGAAGGTAGCAATCTGTTACGCAGATTAGCGGATACTTCACAGGTGAACTAACAAGGCAATAGCAATCTATTACGTAGATTAACGGATACTTCACAAGCAAAGTAACAAGGATTACCACTATTCCGAAGTGGCCAGTGGAGGGCTTCCAGGCAAACCCACGAATAGGTACAGAAAAGTAAAGGTAAATAAAGGTGATCAAAGCTAGGGCTTTGTGTTTGATTTGAGTTGGGGGGCCTCTACGCTAGCCTCGCCTCTTTATTTATAGGGGCCAAACTTCTGATCTAATCTGCTATAACTCAGCTGGGATAGAGATAATAACTTAGCCGGAATTGTATCCAACTCTGTCTCTACCGAAGTGGGCTTCGACTAGGCCCGTCGAGGTCTGCTCCTCGGGCCGAAGCTTCGGTGGCGTGGGCCTCCGAAGGCTTCCTTGCTGAAGGCCGTGGGCTGGCTAGAGGCTTTCGGAGCCCATAGCCCAATGGACCTTCGGCCCTATAGGGCTTTGTCCTGACCCCAGACATGTGTATTTTTGGCCCAAATCACCAAAATTGATATTTTGACCATCTCAGCCATTAATGCCATTTTTTGCTATCAATAGCCCCAACCGCAAGACTTCAAACTATGCTATGATATCCCTTCGAAGCCTTGGGCCTCGCGGCCCACTTCGCAACTCTGGTACGAAGCCTCCGTCCCATACTTCGATGCATGCCCTAAATATCTTAAGAGACACTTCAGCATGAAGACCGAAACTAGGGGCTTTCGTCCTTGGTATTTGCACATGTATTTGCATAAGAGTTTACCTTTTTGCCCCTATGAAGTCCTATGTAAAGAGTCATCTATGACGTTTATAAGTAGAGGGTAAAATGGTCTTTTCCTATTGTATTTTGTCTATAAATACTAGGCACCTTCAATGTAAAAGGACAGATGATACAGAATACAAAAATCACTATGAACTGGATGCAAGGCTATTATCCTTATTAGAGGCTTGAACCAGTATAAATATCGTTTGCAATTAGTAGCCCTTCAAGGTTGAACAAAACCTGTTTGGCGCAAACGCAATTGCGCCAACAATACATTTCCTTAATAAACTCAGCTGCTAATAGGTGAGTGACTTCCTCCTTGATGGCCTCTTTACGCTCTTGGGCGAATCGTCGCATCTTTTTTTGACCAGCTTGGCAGTCGGGAAGACATGGAGTTCATGCTCGATCAACTCCCTTGGTACACCCGACTTGTCAGAGGGTTGCCAGACGAAAATGTCGATGTTGGCATGGAGGAAGCTAACGAGTGCATTTTCCTATTTAGGATCTAGCACTGTCCTAATCAGCACCATCTTAGAGGGGTCGGCGTTCGAGAGATGAATACTTTTGTACTCAGCTGGCGAGGGTGCTAAACCCGAGGTTGATGGCATGGCGGTCTGGATCTCCATGTCGTTTATCGGTGTGGTCATGGTTGCTTTGATCATTTCCTCCATCCGTACAGAGATGTTAGTTTCCTCCCCTAAGGCGAGGCTATCCCACTCACACATGTGAGAGGTGGCAATGTCCCCTTTATTGAAAAGTACCCCTTTATTCTAGGGATTTTAAGCACTAGATATGTGTAGTGGGGTGCCGCAATGAAATTAGCAAGGGATGTCCGCCCAACCACAATGTGGTAGGAGGTCTCGAAGATGGTGATGTAGAATTTTAGGTGTTTGCTCCTATAATTATCCCGAGTGTCGAATGTCACCAGCAGGGTAGGTGTGCTTAGTTGAATGAAGGCTTTCCCTAGGACAATCTTGTAGAAAGGTGTGTCAGTCTTCTGCAATGATGACATGTCAATGCCAAGCACCGATAGAGTCCCTTTGAATAGGACATCAAGGCCACCGACGCCATCGACAAGCACCCTCTTTAAGTGCACCTTGAGGATGATGGCGTCGACCACTAGTGGGAATCATTCTAGCTTTGGAGACGTCCATCCACTAGTCGTCCTAACTAAAGATGATCGATATTTCTGACCATCGCATGCATTCATTGGCTTTGTTGATGATGGCATTGACACAGTGAGCAAGCAACTTATACTGGCACTTGGAATCCACGATGATCGCCCCATCGAAGATCATCGAGACCATCTAAGTGGGCTTCTGGAAGTCGTTCTCGGTCGGGGGTCGGCATATTTGTCTTCCTGATAGGACTTCTTCTTTTTGTCATCCCAGCGATGCTTGTCTTGCCGAGGATTTTCTTCCGTTTCTTTAACCATTTGGTTCTACAACTAGTAGCACCGACAGGTGGTGTGGTTGCTTTGTGGATGGAAAATGTAAGGATGGTCCAGCATCTCTTGCATTGCTGAGTTTCCTCGGCCTCTGGATTTGATATTCTCCTCAATGACCATAACATGCTCATACTTCCTCTTTCGATTATTGGACCAGGAGGATGACTCGGGCTTATCATGGTCATTGTGTTGGGGTAATCGGTGATGATCATCCTTGTGTTTCTTGTCCTTGTGATACTCCTGAGTAGTTTGGTGCATCTTCTCCCGCTCGACATCCTTGGCATTGGCGAATTGTTCGGCGGTGGGGATCATCTCGCTTGTATTCGTCAACTCATTCATCACCAAATAGTGAAATAACTTTGATGGTTTTCTCAATCCATCTTAGAAGATGGATATGATGTCAGCGTTAGAGATGTTGGCGATGGTATTCTGATACTCGGAGAAGCAGCGAATATAATCCTGAAGGGACTCATCACTCTTCTAGCGCACTTAGCATAGGCCATGCTGAGAAGCCTACCTTTTCCATGTCCCTTGATAATTGATGATAAAAACATTGCATAGCTAGTCCTAGGAGTCTATGGAATTCTTCGGGAGCCAAGCTAACAAACTAATAGCAGCTAAGGCGAGCATGACAGGGAGGTAGTAGGCCATCATGTCATGGTACCCATTTGTTGCATGATGGCTGTATAATACTGTCGTAGCGACTCGGAGGGGTTGGTCTTTCCATCGTAGGGCTCAATCCATGTCGGGCAGAAGCCTCTCACCATTATACTCGGCAAAGTTGCACGATGAAGGCCAAGAAGCCGTTATGGTGGGAGTCGAAGTCCTCTGGCTTGTTAACTCTCAGTGTTCCTTGACTTTGGTCGAAGCATTCCCGGTGATGAAGCTCACGTTCTCTACAGCAGCAAGAAATAGTGTTACGTGCATCATGCACTTGGTTAATGATATCTTGGGCATCACCTGAGTAGGAACTCCCATGGCGTTCACCAGGTTGAGTGCGTCGTGACCGACTAGATGGTCGAGAACGATGTGACATGCCGGACGATCGGCGAGGTCTTGTTAGAGGAAGGCAACTGCCTAGGAGGCTCCACGTCAAGAATTTGAGCGGTGGTGACTTGAGTCATCGTGAGGCCCTCTAGAGATTAGGCGTGTCTAGGAGACCAAAGAGCGCCCTCTTGATGGCGACGAGATTCACCATCGAGGTGCAATATACGGTGTGACCTTCAAAGTCCACCGTGAGTTCCTTTTGATTGAGGAGGGAGCCTCCAACTATAGAAGCTCTACCCCGGTAGTGAGTGGAGTGGTCAACGTTCCGCTATCAACGTTCCCACTGATGGGTGCTTGACTCGACAGTGTCAGAGGGTTCGTCGTCGGAGACGGGCGCCATCAACACCATGACAATGCTTGGTGGTGGTGCCATTGACTTGAGTGGCACACCCTTCTTATTGGAGCACCTCAAGACGACCTCAGTGAATTGGCACCTCGAGATGATTTGTGTAGGTGTAATGGGACGACTATGGTCGAAATTCAATGGTTTTCTCACAAAATAAAAGACACGTGGATTTTAGATAGGTTCGGACCTCCCGTAGGATAATAACCCTAGTCCTGTGTGTGGAATATGAGCTTAAGCATTTGAAAATGACTTTAAATGTATGAGGATATGAATTCGTATGAAAGCTTATGCAAGTGTCGCCTGTAAGAGGTTCCTTCAGATCCTTTATGTACTGTAGGGATCATGGCTTACCATTTTAGGCTTTATGCGCCCTATTAAGTTTCTTTACAATAGTAGAAATGGTTATGATGTGGGCTATTAACCCAGACATTATCCATTGTATTGATTGGATAGTTATAAGCGTGTGCTTTATTGTCATCAATGGGGTGATCTGTCTATTAACTCTAACCATCTAACTCCTGTAGTCGTGCCACCCTCTCAAGTGTGGGACTCGGGAGCCTTCAGACTACCGACTATTTCTTTGGTTGTTGGATGATCCAACCACTTCTAAATCATCATTAATGCCTTGTCTTCCAATCCCTCTTTTCACTAAATCATCATAAATGCTTTTGGGAAGTACCCGAGGTCATATCTCGAATAGTATATGTTTTGGGCACTCGACAAAGATCTATTTTGTCGAGTGGAAAATGTTTTCCAAGTGTTTTTGGTTGACACTCGGCAAACATCACTATTTGCTGAGTGCCCGATAGAAAACACTCGGTAAATTATTTGGCATTTCGCAAATGTGTTGTTTCCCTTGTGTATTTTGAGTGTAATTGTTGATAGCAAAAAATGACATTAATGGTCAAGATTGTCAAAATATCAATTTTGGTAATTTGGGGCAGAAATACACAAGTCCTGGCACAGGCCAAAGCCTTATAGTGCCGGAGGCCCATCTTCATGAGGCTTCAGAGGCCTTTTAGCGGCCTGCTGGCTTCGGCCCGAAGGCCCTTCGGAGGCCTGCCTCGCCAAAGCTTCGGTCCGAGGAGCAGGCTTCGGTGGGCCTACCGAAGGCCCATTTCAGACAAGCTTCGGAGATAGAGTTTGATACAGATTCTACTTGTTTTTATCCCTAAACTTGATTAGGTTGAATCTTATCAGATTAGAATTAGAGATAAGAAGACTAGGCCCTATAAATACAGTGGTGAGGCCGGTTCATCAGACCCCGCACAACACAAATCAACTTCAAACCCTAGTTTGAACTATACCTTTACTTTCTTGACTTTTCCGTACACCTTCATGGGTTTGCGCTGGAAGCCCTCCGTCAGCCACACCATAATAGTGGTAAGAATTGTTAGTTCGCCTATGAATCATCCGTTAATCTATGTAATAGATTGCTATCACATTGTTGGCTTGCTTGTGAACCCTCCGTTAATCTACGTAACAAATTTCTACCTTAATTTTACATACTGTAACACTTAGTAATTTGGTCTTCAGGCCGAATTGACACTTGATCTTAATTTCGTTGTAGGTTTCACGTTCGGAGCTCCCTTCGCCGAAGGTTTCTGGAGCCAGGAAGCTGATTTCGGAGGCTACGAGAGCACCCTTTGGCAAGTCCCTACTTCGTCTGTCCGTGTCGGATTCATCATGCTGTTGTCGGTCTGGTGAAGTCCTGCACACCAGAGCTACTTTGCATCGGGGTGGCTTTGCACCAGGGTCATGCCAGAACGTACCTCGCCGCATCGGACTTTGTCAGGCCAGAACATATCGCACTGCATCAAACTTCGTCGCGCCAGCGCTCCGTGTTGGATATTGTCGTGTCAAGAGGAATTGAGCAGAAGATAGCCGCATTAGTAGATCAAGCCGTAGCGCTTCGCTAGCCAACCGTCTAGATTCGGCAGTTAGCTCCCATGTAGAGGCGATGTTTAAAAGGTTCGGCCTTATCAAGTCCATAACTCCGGCTTCGATTGCCAGCGTACCTCCAATGAATCGCATTTATAGTAGAACTAACGGTAGTACCGACAAAGCTATCATGTCTCCAACCTTGACATCTATGGCCGAGACTTTTCACTACACTTACGGCCAAGCTAATACTGCTTATCATGCGCCACCTCCATCTATGCCCACGTCAAATTTTCTCGCACTGCTTGCGGCGCATGCTCCTACACAGACGCCTAGGCCCGAGCACATCATATATCCCGAGCCAGTACGTGAGGAAGATCCCCGTGGATGACACGCCGACATACCGCCGCGTGTCGCACCCCCGCATGAGAAACGCACATAGGCAGGAGGCTAGGACGACATTGAGGAGCGGATCCATGTGTTGTTTAGGGAGTGCACCGGGTTCGCGCCTAGAGATCGGGCTAGGGTTTACCAAAAGCCGTACCCTGATCACTTCGACACCATACCCTACCCTCACGGCTATAGAGTCACCGAATTCATCAAATTCGATGGTGAGGGTAACAAAACCACACTAGAGCATATCAACCAGTTCTTAGCACAATGTGGAGATGCTAGTGGGTCGGACGCATTAAAACTTAGACTTTTTTCTTTCAATATCTGGCACCGCTTTCACTTGTTTTTCGGTACTCCCGCCGAACTCCATCCAAACGTGGGCCCAATTAGAACAAAAGTTCCATGACTATTTTTATACGGGCGAGACAGAACTTAGGCTTTCACACTAGACATCAGTCAAACAAAAATCCAGTGAGAGTGTCTCTGAGTACATCAAGTGCTTTAGAGATACCAGAAACTGATGTTTTAGTCTCAATATTTCAGAAAGGGATTTGGCGGATCTAGCTTTTAATGGATTGTGCTTTGAGATTAAAGAGAGGCTAGACAACCAGAACTTTTTAGAAGTCAATCAAGTCCTACAGCAAGCTCTGGTCGAGATGCTGTTGAGCTAACACCAGAGAAAGCCGAGGAAACAGGCCCCCGGCCAAAAAAGCTAAGACAGCCGAAGGAGCCAAGACAACCAAACCCTTCGAAGGGTGCGTTCGGACCCCAACAGTCGAATCCCCCGAAGGGTGAGTTCGGACACCAATGGTCGAACCTTCTGCATAGTGGGTTCGGACCCTAATGGGCAAACCCTTCGCATAACGAGTTCGGACCCCACTGGCCGAACCCACCTCTACTCTGGGTGAACCCCCTGGTGGGGGAATTCGGCCCGCAATGGACGAAGATACCTCTAGCCTGTGAGGATCCTTCGCAGATATGGTCTAAAATACCTTCGACGTGGCCGAACCCCCCTTCCGGGCAATGGATTCGGCTTGTAGTGGGCGTAGCCACTAGAGCCTCCAATGCCTCCGCCATACTACTAGGCAGGGGTCTCTTGGGCTCCGAACTGCACCTCGCCACCGGAGTGCCCTTCGCATTGGAGTGTTACACCCTGTTTTTCTTCGGAGTGTTATGATAGGCAGGGTCAAGTGAACATGGTGAAGGGGAACGTCTTGCACGGGCTATCCATGGTACCTCCGAATCGACTCGCATAGGACGAAGCCAAGGAAGATGTGCGCGAAGAGGCGAGGGAGAGGGAGTCTGAAGCCATCACAGTCAAGGTAGGGTCTTTGGAAGTCCTAATCCCGAAGGCCCCCTCGCCAAAGCCCGACGGAGGTAAGTCACCTAGTCCGACCGAGGCCATTGCCAAAGCCCGGTCCGATCGGCCCAACGAGCCTAGTCCGACTGATAGGGTCCGCAGAGAGGTTCCTACTAAACATAAAATATATGAGGCCGACTTAGGTGGTACCCCTTCGACCAAAAGTCACAAAAACAAATTGGTGGTGCCTGGTACCAAGCCACAACCATCTTGGGTACCTCCGGGCATGTCTAAATCATAGAAGAGGCACCTACAACGTCTGCGATCATAGGAGATGCGCAAAAAGAAGGTCGAGGATGAGTGAGATGCCATCTTTGAATAAATCTGCCCTCGGCCAATCGTGAAACAAATATGGAAGCTCAAGCCGTTTGAGACGAACAACCTGGCTCCTGTTCCGAGCGACGGTGACGACGGCATGCTCGACGACGATTACACGCCCATCTCAAAGGGACCCACACCTTAGGCAATGGACATCAACGTCGTCGTGCTTCCCATCGAGTTCTCACTACCACGAGATGAGGCCGAGGTCGCTCAATTGAACCTCGGCCCATGGGATGCTATTTTTGAGAAGCCCGAGGATACGGCTCGTCACCTAAAGCCCCTCTACGTAAAGGGACACATTGATGGGAAGTTGATCTCCAGGATGCTTGTTGACGGTGGTGCCACTGTCAACTTAATGCCTTACTATCTTTTGAACAAGCTCGACAGGGGCAAGGAGGACCTAAAGAAAACCAACCTAATGCTCAATGACTTCAATGGCGAGAGCTCCGAAGCAAACGGCGTACTCTCCCTAGAGTTGACAGTGGGCAACAAGACATTGCCAACAACATTCTTCATTGTAGATGTGTAAGGTAACTGCAGTGTGCTACTTGGGCGTGATTGGATTCACGCAAATTGCTGTATTCCATCTACTTTGCACCAGTGCTTAATGCAGTGGGACGACGATGATGTGGAGGTCATACCTGAAGATACTTCGGCCCAAGTAGCGTTGGATGATGTGTCTATCGACGCTGTCCATGATAAAGTAGAGTGTCTATCAGGTAGAGACCTTTCGGATTACGATTTCGTTAGCATGTCCGGGGGGCGTTTTGTACCTGTTGGGGGAAAATACTTCATCCTCAGGACTTTAGAGATTAACAGTCAAAGATGATTTATCAGCATCAAGGCTTGCGTTCATCTCTGGAGGTGATGAAGTTTCTAAGCCGAAGGATGCTTCGACTTCATGATTCGAAGGCATCCTCCGAAGGCTCCGAAGCTATAGTGGAAAACAACAAGACTGATAAGATGTCTGCCTTATCTACCTTCTCCGGATAGATTTTACTATTTTAATCCTATTCGGGGTACCGAATAGTTTCCACTATGTCGGTTGTAATAGAGGGGTAAATAGGTCTTTTCCTTAGACTTTTTACCTATAAATACCCCCTTCTTACCCTGTAATAGGCATCAAATACTTAGATATTCAATACACAATTTCAGACTACTTGAGCTATTATCCTATTCGGAGGCTCGAGATAGTTCTCAACACAAACTTCTTGTTTGTTAGTTCTTAATCTTCGAGAACCTGTTAGCGTAATCTTTTACGCCAGCAGTACCCGTGTCTATGAATCCGGCTGATGTAGCACATCTATTTCTAAACTAGTAGTCATGTCTAGTAAAAACAATCTTGATTGGCTAAAGTCTCGTGTAGAGCAATATCGGTCTTCTAAAGACGGTATTGCTGAAGCCATTGAAGATTTTAGCGAATTAGAAAAATTAGGACGAGCCTTCGCGTCGGCCGACACCCTAGAAGAGGTCGATATAGGAAATGGTAACACCCCAAGGTTGACTTTTGTAAACCAAAATTTACAAGCTGATGAAAAGACCGAAGTAATAAAATTGCTTCGGTCGTATGTTGATTGTTTTGCATAGGAGTATAGAGAGATGCCCGGACTAAGCTGCGAGCTCATGGAGCATCGGCTACCTATTAAACCCGGGTTTAGGTTTTATAAACAGCCCCCTCATTGCTTTAATTCAGTTGTGTATGACCGAGTTAAAGAGGAGGTAGAATGATTACTCAAGGCTGAATTTATTAGGCCATGCAGGTACGCTGAATGGGTCGCTAACATTGTGCCTGTAGAGAAGAAGGGTAGCGGCAAAATACGAGTTTGTATTGATTTCAGGGATCTGAACAAGGTCACTCCGAAGGATAAATATCCCATGCTGATAGCCGACATGTTGATCAACAATGCTTCAGGACACAAGGTATTAAGTTTTCTTTATGGCAACACTGGTTATAATCAAATTTTTATGGCCGAAGAGGACATCTACAATACAGCCTTTCGATGCCCTGGTTTTGTCGGTTTGTTTGTGTGGGTTGTTATGAATTTTGGTTTAAAGAATGCTGGCACTACATATCAACGTGCTATGAATTTGATCTTTCATGACTTGCTAGGAGTTATGCTAGAGGTCTACATAGACGATGTTGTAGTCAAATCGGACGCTATGGGAAACCATTTAGCCGATTTGAGACTCGCTTTTGATAGAATGCGTCAGTACGGCTTAAAAATGAACCCGCTCAAATATGCATTTGGCGTGTCAGCGGGCAAGTTCTTAGGGTTCATGATTCATGAAAGGGGCATTGAGATTGACCCTAAAAGGCTTGAAAATAGTAGGAACTTTGAAGCACTGACATGCAAGAGAGATGTGCATAAGTTGCTAGGCAAGATGAATTATTTGCGTCGCTTTATATTTAACTTGTCCGGCAAGATCGATTCTTTTGTCTCTATACTCCGGCTAAAGATTGAAGCCGAGTTCGCTTGGGGGGCAAGTGAGCAAAGCCCTTTGAGAAGATTAAAGAGTGCTTGTCGTCACCACCCGTGGTAAGAGCACCAAAAGTCGGGATTCCATTTCGGCGGTATGTTGCTGCAGAAGATAGTGTAATAGGAGTCGTGCTAACTCAGGAGGTGGAGGGAAAAGAATACATCATCATATTCTTGAGCCGTGGCTTGCTGGACGCCGAGACAAGGTACGTGTTTGTAGAGTTTTTGTGTTTATCACTTTATTATGCATGTACCAAATTGTGTCACTATCTTCTCGCTAGCACATGTATTGTTGCTTATCAAACTGATGTCGTAAAGTACATGTTGCAAAAGCCGATTTTAAGTGGTAGAATCGAAAAGTGGGCTTATGCTTTAATTGAGTACGATTTGTCTTATGAACCTCTAAGAGCTATGAAAGGCCAAATTATCGCTAACTTTATAGTCGATCACCACGTAGACGTCAATTAGAGTAATAATGTTGCTCTAATTGTAGTCCCATGGAAACTTTATTTTGATGGTTCAGCTTGCAAAAATGGCCAAGGTATTGGAGTGGTCCTCATATCGCCTAATGGTATGGGCTACGAGACCTCAGCCCGTTTAGAATTTCCTTCTAATAATCAAGTTGTTGGACCGGAAACGGCGACCAAAGGGGGGGTGAATGGGAGCTTTTTAAAATTTCGGGCTAAAACTTAGCCTTCGGTTTAGTTCTGTCTTCTACGGAACAGGCTTCGAACACTACCTTCGAAGGTCTGGTTCGGAGGTACTTCGACACCTTCGAACACAGGCTTCGGAGGAGCAAAAGTTCGAAGCCAAGAAGACTTCGCTCCACTTACAGCCCTCGAAAATCTACTCTGCTTAGTCAGTGCAGGCTCCGCACATAGGGTGCTACGAGCAGGCTTCGCACTTCACCCTTCGCAAGAGTGGACAGCCCTCTGAGGACTTCGACCAAGTACTTGGCAGCAGCAACTGGTGCTGAGCTTCGTACACGAAGGTCTACACGCACACAAACAGACTACACTAGGGGCTTCGTCACAAGAAGCAAAACGGGCCTCGGTCAGGGCTACGCTAGTAAGCAGCGAGGTCACGCCTCCTGTTACACAGAGCGAACGCACACTGACAAAACACACTTTGCACGAAAAACAACCTTCGCCTCAACAGGCTTCGGTGCACTACAACAGGCGAGGTATGCAATGCGAGCTCAAGCAAAAGCACAGGAAAACAGGGCTTCGCCGCTTGAACAAGGAACACAGAAAATGAACTCTCTGGATGTATTCAATCGAAGTGTGTGGCTACAGGAGCTCAACAGTAAATGCTCAAAGTGTTCAATGTTACCTACCGAGCCCCCATATTTATAGCCCACAATTCACCCAAAGGAAGTGACTACTTTACCCCTAGGGTTTACAAAGGATTTGACTCTACAGAACTAAAGGGTACAAAAGGTAGTCCACCTTTATTTTGGAGGCTTCTCTGTTAGCTTTGCAGAGAGGACAGTGTCAGCCTTTTACAGAACAGACAGTGTCAGCCTTTGCAGTCTTTGACCTTCTGGAGTCCTCCCTTCCCACGCGAGGGTGCGGTAGCTTTGGTGAGAAGCCTGAAGCCAGATGGCCTTCGCTCCACTGAAGTCAGTCTCCGATACACTGACGGTTTTGAGCCGAAGCCGTCAAAGCTCTTGGGCCTTCGCACCAACACCTCCGGAGTGGACCACCACGGCTTCGCAGCTACTCCCAGCTCGAACTCCGTCCGTCCGTGTACCGAAGCCATGCAGGTCGAAGCACCACCAGACAACCTTGCTCCGGAGCAAACCTCGCTCCGAAGCCTTCCTCCCTCCGAAGCCCCACCTTCGGAGTACCACCCTTCGAAGTCCCTCCTTCGTCCAAGGCCTCCGCATGAAGCATTCCATGAGCACTTCATCGCAGTGTCTCTCCCCGAGCACACTCCTCGACGAGCCTCACCCGGACCATGCCTTCGATGCGCCTCGACTTCTGAGACCTTCGTCGGGCCACCTTCGAATGTCTCCCTCCGGAGCACACTTCGAATTCCTTGCCTCCGCAGAGGACTTGTTCCACCAACTCCGAAGTCACTCCATTCGGAGTACCTTCGAAGTGCCTCACCTCCGAGGACTTGTCTCGGAGTACCTTCAGCCGGAGCCACGCTCCGCACTCTCTGCCTTCACCTGGCACGTCTCGACCTGAGGACCGACCCGGACCACCTTCGCATCCACCGTGACGGAGCTCCCCGCTCCCCTGGCATCAAGCCTCCCGCTTGACCCAGGTTCACCTGCTGCGAACCTTGTCCGTCGCCTCCGAGGTCCCTGCGCACCACAGATAAACAGACAAGTGTATCCAGTACTCCGGAGACCTCTCCGGGTTAGCAACCTCCGGTACACACTCCGGTGTACCGCCCAAAGTACCGATCCCTCGGTACGAACCCAGTCATCGCGTACTGTCGGACCCCTCCGACAAGCACACTCCGCTGCAACAGCTGCAGCAAGCAAACACCGAACACCCTTCGGTGAAACCTCCTCCGAACACCCTTTGGAGGTACCACCTCCGAAGCCCCTTCGGAGGTACCCTTCGAACAGAGGGTAAAATCCTGTCAATCACTCATCACAAAACACCGAAACCAACCCTTGGTTTCTCAATCTCCCCCTTGATGAGTGCATTGACAACCAAATCGAAGTTCAAGAAAATATAAAAAATTTTCAGCACACAAGTGAACATAAAAACTCAGAAAAGAGCCAAAACATGTCACTTGATAAAAGAATTTTCTTCCCCCTCTTTCAAAAGAGTAAAAAGCCCCTTTGGCAATAAAAACTCCCCCTGAGATAAATTTTCCTTTTTGGCAATAAAGAACCATCTCCCCCTTTATGTCAAATGTTCTCCCCCTTGAAAATTATACCCCTTGCGGCAGAGAACGAAGCAAGTCTCTTCGGAATTTCTCCCCCTTTGGCAATGCAAGCATCAAGGAGCATGTAAAAGATGCAAAGCTTTGAATTGAGCAGAATAGCAAAGACATATGAAGCAAAAATATGCCAACAGTAACATCAATGATCATGGGCTCAGCTCAAATTAATATTCTCTAAAAGCATGATGAAGCATGTGATTTGATCAATTTTTGAAATAAAAAGCATCACCACTTAGTCAAAGAAACTAGACAAGTAAGAGCAAGGACTGCACAAAGCTAGTCAATTTCTACTCTAGACAGACAAGTCCAGTTCAAATGGAGCTTGAAAAGCAAACTTGATAATCAATGAATTTTGTTGTTCTTTTCTAAGTGCCAGGGGTTATTTGTTTGTCCACCTTATACTTTCCAATCAGGCCAAGCCTAGGCATGAAAGCCATAAGAAGCTTATGGCAATGATTTTGGCAAACACTACACTATTCCAGTTCAGACCAATGTGCAATGGTAAGCAGTCTAGAATAGGGTAGTGCGACAAACAAACCCACCTGGATCTTTTAACTTAAAGCATGCAAATCATGGAATTTTTATTTTAACCAAGTGAACCAATTGTTTGGCATTTATGAGTATCCATGAAGATGAGAACAATTTTTCAAGTTGCAATCTTGAGTATCCAATGAACAGTGTCTTGCTATCAAGCAGATAAAAGATAGCTAAAAGCAGTCCTGCCTAAACATGCTAGATTCAAGACTAAGCAGTGAGCATGATTTGATTTTGAAAATAAAACATCACGCACATGAATGTTCCAGATGAATTAACAAGAGCTGAGCTGACATGATTTCATGAATTATAAGCAGGCATATAAATGCAAAATATGTAAATGCAATTTCAACACAATTAGACAAAGGCACATCCATCTAAAACAGCTCCCCCTCACAAAATGCCGTAAGGGTGACAAATGCCAAGTTCCCCACGCAAGTAAGCAAATCGAGAAGCATCGAGGGGTTTTGTAAAAATGTCGGCAAGCTGGTGTTGGGTATCAACATATTGAAGTTCAATATCACCCTTCTCATTGTGATCTCTGAGAAAGTGATACCGTACATCAATGTGTTTGGTTCTGGAGTGCTGAACCGGGTTGTTTGCAATACAAATAGCACTAGTGTTATCACAGAAAAGTGGAACACTCTTATAATCTAACCCGAAATCCCGCAAAGTGGAAACCATCCACAAAATCTGAGAGCAACAACTAGCTGCAGCAACATATTCGGCCTCAGCCGTCGATTGTGCAACACTAGACTGTTTGCGGGAAGACCAGCAAACCAGTGAAGTACCCAGAAAATGACAAGTACCAGAGGTACTCTTCCTATCAATTCTACACCCAGCAAAGTCCGCATCGGAATAACCTCGAAGACATAAAGAAGAAGATGCTGAATACCATATGCCAAATTCAAGGGTGTGTTTGAGATACCTTAGAATGCGCTTAACCGCTTGGTGGTGCGAAGCTCGTGGTGAAGCCTGAAAACGAGCGCACAGACACACTGCGAAGTGTATGTCCGGCCTCGTAGCAGTCAAGTAGAGGAGGGAGCCGATCATGCTTCGGAACTCCTTCTAATCTACGGCTTCTCCATCTTCGTCAGTGTCCAATGCTACAGATGTAGCCATTGGAGTGGCGAGGGGCTTCGCATCGGACATGTCGAACTTCTTGAGCAGGTCCTTGGTGTACTTTGTCTGGTGGACAAAAGTACCTTGTTTGCTTTGCTTGATTTGCAAACCAAGGAAAAAGGTGAGTTCACCCATCATCGACATTTCAAACTCCCTGCTCATGGTATCTGCAAACTCGGCAACTAAAGCATGAGAAGAGCCACCAAAGATGATATCATCCACATAAATCTGCACTAGGAGGAAATCTTTGCCATGCTTGAGAGTAAACAAAGTTTTATCAACAGAGCCCATCAAATACCCTCGCTCAAGCAGAAAAGACTTAAGTCTATCATACCAAGCCCGAGGGGCCTGCTTGAGTCCATAAAGAGCCTTATGAAGTTTAAGGACTTTATGTGGGTACTTGGGATTTTCAAAACCAGGGGGTTGTTTTACATAAACATCTTCACCTATGAAGCCATTAAGAAAAGCACTTTTGACATCCATTTGATAGAGTTTGAATCCCCGGGATGTCGCAAAGGCAAGCAAAATCCTAATGGCCTCAAGGCGAGCAACAGGTGCAAAAGTTTCAGTAAAATCAATCCCTTCTAGTTGAGAAAAGCCCTGAGCTACAAGTCTAGCCTTATTTCTAACTATAGTCCCATCCTCCCCTTGTTTATTTTTGAAAATCCATTTTGTTCCAATGAAATGAACATTTGGTGGAGGATCAACTAAAGTCCAGACTTGGTTTCTCTCAAAATTTTCAAGTTCCTCATGCATGGCATTGATCCAACTAGAATCAGAAAGTGCATGACTAACATCTAAAGGCTCGAAAGAAGCAACAAAAGCAGCATTAGTGAAATGTGCATGAGAACGTGTTACCCTTTGATCAATCTCACCAATGATCTGCTCGGGAGGATGCATCCTTTGAACATGGTGTGGAGCCTCGCGGCGGGATGCAGTCTCCCCCTCAACTTGTGCGTTGGAGTGGTCCAAGATGACCGATGTTGAGGTAGTCGCTTCGGGACCTCGTGCCGAAGTAGTTGAAGCGGGGTCAGCTTCGGGGGTTGACGTCGAGGGTAGTAGGGGTTCATCCTCGAATTCTCCGGGATCTTCGTCTTCGAATAAGGTCTGTTCCATGTCGTGTTCATTTGCCTGTTCAAAAGCAGAACTAACAGAGGGGGTTGATTCATCAAAAGTCACATCACATGACTCGATGACAGTGTTAGTTTCCAAGTTATAAACACGATAAGAATGACCATGAGTAGTATAACCCAAAAAGATCCCGTCAGAAGATCGCGACTCAAATTTATCCAAGTTACCACGTTTTAGGATAAAGCAGCGACAGCCAAAAACTCGAAGATGAGTAACCTTGGGCTGTCTCCCAAAACGCAGCTCATAAGATGTCAAATTTAAAATTGAGCGCAAGAAGATTCGGTTTGAGATGTAACAAGCAGTGTTCATGGCCTCAGCCCAGAATTTTCTAGGAGTCCTATGCTCATCAAGCATCGTCCTAGCCATCTCAACCAAAGTGCGGTTTTTCCTCTCAACAACACCGTTCTGTTGAGGAACCCGCGGAGCAGAGAATTGATGTTCTATGCCATGCTCCATGCAAAAGTCAACAAAGAGACTATTTTTGAACTCGGTGCCATTATCGCTTCGAATGAATTTTAATGCACCAGGGAGTTCAGTGAAAAGTCTCAAAGCCAAGCTCCGAAAGTGTGAAAACACTTCATCCTTGCTGGCAAGAAAGAAGACCCAAGAGTAGCGAGAGAAATCGTCGACAATTACTAGAACATACCACTTCCCGCCTAAAGAACTAACCCGAGAAGGACCTACAGTGTCCATATGGAGAAGTTCTCCGGGTTGTTCAGTCATCACTATGGTGACTGGCGAATGCGAAGCGGCAATCATTTTTCCATGTCGACAAGGAGCGCAAACTAAATTCTTCTCAAACTTGAGCTTGGGCAATCCTCGGATCAGACCTAGGGCGCTCAGACGAGCGAGCAATTCAAAGCTCATATGCCCTAGTCTCCTATGCCACTTCCAAAGCTCAGAAGTCGAATGTGCAACAAGACAATGAGAAGAACCAGATGACTCTGAAAAATCTGCTCCAAAAACTCTCCCAATCCTAAAGATCTTACACACCACAACGCCATCAGAATTGAGCACTTGCGAAGTATCGCGATGAAATCACACTTCGAAGCCCTCATCAAGCAACTGAGATACAGACAGCAAATTGTATCCCAGGTTTTCAACCAAAGCAACATCTTTGAGAGTGAAATTCGAGTTAATTCTTACCACACCTTTACCTTTCACTCTACTCTTTCGATTGTTTCCGAAGGTGATATGTTCCCTTTGCTTGGTTGTGGTGAGGCTGGAGAACCATGCTGCATCTCTGGTCATGTGGCGCGAACAACCGGAGTCCATGATCCACGTGCCCTCCAAGCCTCGACCTGTCGCCTACACATGATAAGAATGTCTCGATCGCTCAGTGCTGGGGTGAGTGAAATAATGACGAGGCATCCAGCACTGAGTGACACGAGTAGTAGGAACAGTAAAAGTAGACGGTCTACGCACATAATAATCAGAGTGATGCAAAGTGCGAGGTCTACCTACATGCTGTGAACGAACAACATGTCGAGGTCTCCTACTCTGACGAGGTACAAAGCTACTCGCCCGGGGTCTACCACCATATGGAACATGGTGAACACCTCGAGGAGCAAAACCTCTCCGAGAAGCACGAGGAGCCTCAAAAGCAGGACGACAGTAAAACTCAGACTCATGCATACCTAAAGATGGGTAATGCATGTCCTGGTAACTCATCGCCTGAGAGCGTCGCTCATCCTTGATGCGACGAAAACAAAACCCAACCAAATGACCCGCCCGCTGACAATAGGAACAATGAAACACTCTCCTGGGGGCACTCTCATGGGTCACAGGAGCAACTCTCACAGGCCCCTTGGGTTTTCTCTGAGTGGTTTTCTTGGGAGGATTTTTCTTGGTAGGAGGAGTGGTTTCCTTTGGTGGATGGGTAGGCTTTCTGGCTGATGGGGTGTCCAACAGAGCTCTCTCTTTCTCTAAGGTGGTGGGAGAGGTAAAAACAGTTTTGGTTTTACTCTCTGAAGGTATCCTCTCAAAACCCAAACCTAGAGCTACCCCTGCTCTGTCAGCACACAACTTGGTCTTGGCCAAGAGCAAATCCATCCTACCCTTTCCCTCAGTGCATTTGTTTACCACAGAAAGAAGGTATTCATTTTCTGACATGAGGTTCTCAGCTCGCTCTCTAGCAGTGCCTAGCTGGTCCTTAAGGGTGATGCAAGTGTCACACACAGGCTGCACATCCTTAGAACTACCGGCCCTCTCCAATCTAGCCTCCAAATCATGAACATGCTTATCACGTAAATTAATGCTATCGCGTAATAATGAGCAGTTCATGCAATCAATAATATCATGAGGTCTAGAATCCACCTCCAAAAGCTGCTTCTGTGCAGTCTTAAGCTCAGAGAGAGTTTGAGCATGTACAGAACGCAACTGAGCAAGCTCACTCATGACAATAGAACATGATTCACATTCAGCATCATCAAATTTAGACTTAAGCATGGCATATTCAGTAGAAATAGTTTCTAGCCTAAGTCTAAGGTCTTTTCTTTCTCTAGCGGCTTGCACAAGTAATCTATCCTGACCAAGCACTACTTCATTCAGCTCATCTAATTTAATTAGAAGCTGGTCATATGATAGGTTTACCTCAGATGAGTCAAGATCATCGCCGCTGTGATCGTTGTCGGCCATGAAGCAAAGGCCGGTGAAGTCACGTCCCTTCTTGTCCTTCTTGTCCTCCTTCTTTGGGGACTCCTCCTCAGAGCTCGACTCCTCAGTTGAGGATGTGTCGATGTCGCTGAGAGCAGCAACAAAGGCTCTGGAAGCGGCCTTGGCTACTTTCTTAGCCATCTTGCCGCGCTTGCCCTTCACAAAGGGCTTCCTCTCCTTTTTGTGGTATTTGGAGCGGTCACTCTCATCTCTCTTCTTGATCTTGGGGCAATTGGCCTTAATATGAGAGGTGACGCCACATTCATAGAAACCACTAAAACCACTTCTCCTCTGATCCCGTCTCTCATGGTGAAAGCGGGTGAACCTTCGGGCAATGAGAGCAAGCTCATCATTAGCTAGAGTGTCCACCTGCTCCTTTGTGACGGAGACCAGGGAGGACAAAGCAAAACCATCTGCAAGAACACAAGTGTCTGATGTGCTTGGTTCTGCAGTGGTGCCACGGCTAGTGCTAGAAACCAATGCCAATGGCTGTGGCAAGGAGCTTCTGTGCACAGCAAGAGATGCCTTGGCAATCTCTGTGGACTTTAGCTTGCTAAAGAGCTCATCACCGGTCAAGGTATCATAACCTGTGGACTCCTCAATGCTGGATATCTTTACTTCCCATATGCTATGGTCAAGAGCATAGAGAAGCTTGATAGCCCTATCATGATCACTGTAAGCAAGCGTCCCGTTGGATCGCAAGTTACTCACTATCGCATCAAATCGAGAAAACATGGCATCTATAGATTCACCAGGTGCCTGCACAAACAGCTGATACTGTTGGTTATATGTGCTTTGGCGCCTGGCCTTGATCTGAGTAGAGCCCTCATGAAAGACAGTGAGCGTTGTCCAAATCTCCCTAGCAGTCCTAAGGTGCTGCACCCTATCGAACTCACTTCTACTCAAACCGATGAACAGTATGTTTCTTGCATTGGAATTGGCATTATACTGATCCTTCTCAGTCTGAGAGGTGCGAGTCTCAGGGATGGAGTATTGTGAGTCCACAATCTCCCAAATTGCATTTCCTTGGCTTAACAAGTAAGCCTCCATGCGCACCTTCCAGTATGCAAAGTCTGTCCCATCGAACAGAGGAATTTTACTGCCTCTATCCATGTCGCCAACAGATCACAAAACCGGTTAAGGTCAACTGGTGATCTTAACCTACTCTGATACCAATTGTTGGACCGGAAACGGCGACCAGAGGGGGGTGAATGGGAGCTTTTTAAAATTTCGGGCTAAAACTTAGCCTTCGGTTTAGTTCTGTCTTCTGCGGAACAGGCTTCGAACACTACCTTCGAAGGTCTGGTTCGGAGGTACTTCGACACCTTCGAACACAGGCTTTGGAGGAGCAAAAGTTCGAAGCCAAGAAGACTTCGCTCCACTTACAACCCTCGAAAATCTACTCTGCTTAGTCAGTGCAGGCTCCGCACACAGGGTGCTACGAGCAGGCTTCGCACTTCACCCTTCGCAAGAGTGGACAGCCCTCTGAGGATTTCGACCAAGTACTTGGCAGCAGCAACTGGTGCTGAGCTTCGTACACGAAGGTCTACACGCACACAAACATACTACACTAGGGGCTTCGTCACAAGAAGCAAAACGGGCCTCGGTCAGGGCTACGCTAGTAAGCAGTGAGGTCACGCCTCCTGTTACACAGAGCGAACGCACACTGACAAAACACACTTTGCACGAAAAACAACCTTCGCCTCAACAGGCTTCGGTGCACTACAACAGGCGAGGTATGCAATGCGAGCTCAAGCAAAAGCACAGGAAAACAGGGCTTCGCCGCTTGAACAAGGAACACAGAAAATGAACTCTCTGGATGTATTCAATCGAAGTGTGTGGCTACAGGAGCTCAACAGTAAATGCTCAAAGTGTTCAATGTTACCTACCGAGCCCCCATATTTATAGCCCACAGTTCACCCAAAGGAAGTGACTACTTTACCCCTAGGGTTTACAAAGGATTTGACTCTACAGAACTAAGGGGTACAAAAGGTAGACCACCTTTATTTTGGAGGCTTCTCTGTCAGCTTTGCAGAGGGGACAGTGTCAGCCTTTTACAGAACAGACAGTGTCAGCCTTTGCAGTCTTTGACCTTCTGGAGTCCTCCCTTCGCACGCGAGGGTGCGGTAGCTTCGGTGAGAAGCCTGAAGCCAGATGGCCTTCGCTCCACCGAAGTCAGTCTCCGATACACTGACGGTTTTGAGCCGAAGCCATCAAAGCTCTTGGGCCTTCGCACCAACACCTCCGGAGTGGACCACCACGGCTTCGCAGCTACTCCCAGCTCGAACTCCGTCCGTCCGTGTACCGAAGCCATGCAGGTCGAAGCACCACCAGACAACCTTGCTCCGGAGCAAACCTCGCTCCGAAGCCTTCCTCCCTCCGAAGCCCCACCTTCGGAGTACCACCCTTCGAAGTCCCTCCTTCGTCCAAGGCCTCCGCATGAAGCATTCCATGAGCACTTCATCGCAGTGTCTCTCCCCGAGCACACTCCTCGACGAGCCTCACCCGGACCATGCCTTCGATGCGCCTCGACTTCTGAGACCTTCGTCGGGCCACCTTCGAATGTCTCCCTCTGGAGCACACTTCGAATTCCTTGCCTCCGCAGAGGACTTGTTCCACCAACTCTGAAGTCACTCCATTCGGAGTACCTTCGAAGTGCCTCACCTCCGAGGACTTGTCTCGGAGTACCTTCAGCCGGAGCCACGCTCCGCACTCTCTGCCTTCACCTGGCACGTCTCGACCTGATGAGGAGCCATGCTGAATAGCGTGGGCCTCATGGCTCCAGAAGTGATGAGTCATTGTCAACGATAGTCAAAGAGGACTGAAGAAGAAGAAGAGATCTGCTGTTTCATGGGCCGCGTGTGACTCAGGTACACGGGCAGCGAGCGACTGTCGGGCAGAGGAGGCTGCGAAGTCGGGATGGCCCAATCCGGGTGCATGGGCCAGAAGCAGTAGAAGACCCACTGGGCTGTTGACCAGGACTGACTCAGGTACACGGGCGGTGAGCGATTGCCGGGCTGAGAGAGCTGCGGAGTCGGGCCGGCCCAATCCGGGTACCTGGTGCAAAGCTGGTGGAGGCTTTGTCAGTTTCGGCGTAAAACTGACAACCATTGATTCTGTATCCGACTGTCCAGAAGAGAAGCCGTAGTCGCTACGAAAACTTAGCTTCCGGATATGTCATCTGTAACTCTAGGCCCACAGTCAGTCAGTTGTGTCTGTAAAAATTCCTAAGGGCAGTAGAGTCTTTTCCTTTATTTTTTGAGTCTGTAAAAACCCTAAGGGGCTGGTAGAATATTCCTAGTGTTGGGCTGCCTATAAATAGCACCCCAATCCCTAGGGTTTGGACTACCCCCTTTGTGCTGAAATCAAATCCTCTCTATTGGGTCATTTTGTCTCTTTCTCTCTCCTGTGTGCGCCGCCAGGCAGTGGTTCATCCCTTTTTGCCTTGCATTTATTTTGCTCCTGTGAGATTGATTTCTTTGTTGGTTGCTACGGTGAGTGCATTGATTCCTCTGCTACAAGAAGCTTCGGTTCGTTGTGCTGGTTGATTTTATTCCTAAGGTTGTGTCTCTGTTGCGTGTGTTCTTCGTGAGAAGTAGTACTAGTTCTTGCTGTTGCAAGTAGTACTGCTACTGTAGCTACAGTCTTTGCTGCCAGCCTTTTTACCTTCTACCGCACAGCTTTTTGATCGAAGCAGACTGGATTGATTGCCTTTTTGACTGTTTTCTGGCGAAGCCATTTTCTCTGTTTTGAAGCCCCTCAGCTCCGTGAGGCAGGCTTCGAACGTATACTCTCAAAGGCTTCGTTCGAACCACGGACTGTTTCTGTCTTCTGTGTCTGACTTCGGAGTATTTTTCAAAACGATCAGCATCTATACTTCGAACGTCTGTGCGAAGGTACTTTGTCTTGAGTGCTTCGAAGTCCTCACTTCGACTGGTTTCAAAGTTGACTTCGGAGCTTGCTCCTCTGTTAAACTTCGTTTTGCTTTCTCGGACGTGTATCAGCCTTCGCCTGTTGATTCGAAGCTTATCCTTTTCGAAGGTAGGGCTTAGGCTTCGAACTTGTCTTTCTGTCGTGTGACAGGCTTCTCTTCTCTGTTCGAAGGTAGTCTGTGTGTACTTTGTGTGCGAAGTTTTTCTGTTCGAAGGTTTGCTTCAAAGCTTTCGGTTCAAAGTTGTGTTCGAAGTTTTGTCTTCGAAGTGCTCACTTCGAAGCAGACTCCGACTCTGTCACTTTGCTCTGAAGCTCTTGGTTCGAAGCTGTGTTCGAAGCCTTGTCTTCGAAGTACATACTTCGAATCAGGCTCCGGCATTGTCATACTTCGCTCCGAAGTACACTTCGCAACTTGCCACTTCGAACTAGGCTAGACCGTGACACCTTCGGCATCTCGGAAAGGCTCCGTCGCCAACCTCCGAAGCATACCTCGACGTGCGAAGGGGGCTTCGCCAAGTTCCGAACAGGAGACAAATTTGGACAGTAACTTCTCTTTTTATCTTACACTTACTTAGATCATTTCATTGAGAAGTATAGGCCTGTTACATCTTGTTCATCTGCCTAGTTGCACTACTTTAGTTTTACACTGCTTATCATCAGTTGCTTCTAGGTTAGAAACCTTTAGACTTAGGCCTTCTGTTTATTTTCTGCTGCGTAGTATTTTGAGGTGCGTTGGGTATTGGGAACAGGCCATTGATTCGAAAGAATTTTTAAGGCGCCCATTCACCCCCCCTCTGGTCGCTACTTTCGGTCCTACAAGTGGTATCAGAGCGAGGTTAGGGTTTTTCCATACCTTAACCGGTTCTAAACCCCAGTAGTGACTATGACGTCTCCTGGCAAGATCCCGTCCTTGGAAGCCTATGGCTATAATTATTGGAAGACTCGCATGCGAGCCTATCTCATGAGCCAGGGTTCGGACATATGGGACATTTGCGTTCACAACATGTTTGTCATTTTGCCAGTCACTGAGCATGGTACTGCTGGTATCATTGCTCAGCATCTGAGCAACAGTAAGGCTGTGAACATTTTGTTTTCTGGTTTAGGTCCCACTGAGTTTGAGCGTGTGAGTCATCTCTCCACTGCGAGAGAGATCTGGGCTACCCTCAAGGCACACCATGAGGGAACAGCACAGGTCAAGGCTCGGCTCTATCAGACCTACCGGCGTGAATATGAGAATTTCACACAGAAGCCGGGTGAATCTGTTGAGGCTTTGTTTGGTCGCTTTCAGTCGATCATTAACAAGCTTCGGGACAACAAGGCTGAGGGTGCTCAGTTAGTCTCAGATCACGAGCAGGCGCTCAAGGTTCTTCATACCTTGGACCCAAAGATCTGGGAGATCAAGGTATCATCTATCGTTGAGAGTACTTCTTACGATACCTTGACCATTTCTGAGTTATTTAGCAAGCTGAAGGCCACTGAGGTAGATATCCAGTTGAGATCAAATCTCACTGGCTCTGGATCAAAATCCCTGGCCCTTGCTACACCTTCTGTTGATCCCTCTGCTGTGAGCTGTGCTGGGTTCTCCTTGATTTCTATCACTGAGGACCAGCTTGAGTTGTTGGGAGATGATGATTTGTGTCTCTTTAACAACCGGGTGCGTTGTGTCTATGACAAAAGAATGTTCAAAAGACACGGCACAAAATCTGGATGCTTTGAATGTGGTGATCCAGGACACTTCATCGCCGACTGCCCCAAGCGCAGTGGATACAAGAAGGGCACCGACAGCAGCTTCCACGACTCCGGCAAGCATGAGAGCCCCTCCTTCAACAAGGGCAAGCCGAAGACTCGTTTCTTCAAGAAGGCCCTGAAGGACTACCGGCGAGAGAACAAGAAGCGCGACAAGGCCTTCTTCGCCGAGATGGAGAAGAGCTACTCCAAGAGATCCACGTCTTCTTCCTCTTCATCGAGCTCAAGCGATGAGGAGATCTCCATCAAGAAGGGGAAGGACAAGGACGACCCGGCGGGCCTCTGCTTCATGGCCTTCGGAGACAAGCCGAAGAGCCGCTCACACCAGCGCCGAAGATCCCGCAAGAGCTTCTGTTCAATGGCTCTTGGGGATAGAGAAGAAAAGAGCTCCTCCGACGACTCCGACGACGACGACAGCAAGGTATCATCTTATGAGCGCGAAATTGTTGATTTACTTGAGAGCAATCGTCAGGAGTTGAAGTATCGGGAGAAACTGCTTAGGGGGGCTAAGAAAAGAATAGACGAGTTAGAAAGTGAGCTTGCCGTAGCCAACGGTAGAATTGAGAGTCTATCTTCTTCCCCTTGCTTGGGTGATAGCAGTGAGTGCCCGAAGTGTGAGGTGCTTCTGTGTGACCTGTCGACTCTGAAATCCAGGTACACAGAACGGGTTGATGAGAGGGACGCTTTGGCCACTGAGCTTGAAAGCGCTCAGCTGGAGCTGAAAGATGCTCAAGCCACTGTCGTCGCACCCTGTGTTGATTGCCCATCTCATCTAGCTGCCTTAGCTGAGCTGAAATCCAAGGGCGATGAGCATTTGGGTGATTTAGAGAGGTTGAGAGCTGAGCTTGCCCAGACTAGGCTAGAGCTTGAGACACTGTCAGTTCCACCCACTGTTTGTGAGAACTGCCTGTCTCTTAGAATGGAGTTGATTAAGCTAAAAGCCGGAAAGTCTGTCCAAGTAGAGAGTGAGTGTGAGACCTGCTTGTCTCAGGTGGAGGTTCTAGCCTCCTTGAGAGAGGAGCTAGCAGATTCTCAGAATGAGAACTTTTACCTCCGGTCTATCCTGAGTTGGATCAGTGCCAGAGAGCCACAGCTTGGCATGATGATCCAGCAGTTCAAGAGGCAGGATGGGTTTGGGGTAGGTTACACCTACACCAAGGCTGACTTTGAGAGTGCCATCAGCCGGGCAGTGGAGTGGAGTAAAATGACTCCAGAGTAGAGGTATCCCAAGACTCACTCCACTGAGTCTTCCCAGGCTTGTCAGCCCAAGGATGGAGTGATCCATGAGCCACCTAAAGCTCCACCCAAGAAACCTATTTGGGTTCCAAAGCCCAAAAATCTCCACACTTCTCTTGACTCTCTTCCTGGACCCTCTCAGCCCAAGAAGACCACACCAAACACTACCAAGCACAAGAATCCCAAGCCTCAACCACATCCCAAGAAGCCTACCTATCATTGTGAGTATTGTCAAAGAAACGGGCATCTTGCGGAGTTTTGCTTCAGGAGGAAGCGAGTTGAGAGAGCAGAGAGGGCTCGTAGTGATCAGGAGCAGTTCTACCAGCAGGGTGGTAGACTGCGTGTTCCTCGGCGCGGGGAGAGGCTGGAGGCCAGGCCGCGTCGTGTAGGTGGTGGTAGAGGAGACGGTTTTCGTGCCCGTGCTCCAGATGGTGGTGTTCGTTCCGGCAGAGTTCCAGACCGTGTTGGCTACGGTTCTTGACCTCGTGACCGCAGGGTTAGGCAGAACCGAGGACCGCGCTTTGAGCCGCGTTTTGGTCCAAACTCTTTTGATGGTTTTCGCTTTCCATCTTTTGAGCAGATGGCTCGACACTGGTTTAGCTCTTTTGCTAAACCTGGTGCCGGACCATTTGCTCCCACTTACAGACACTGATTGTGCAGGACCAGGGACTGGAGGATGTTTGGATTATGGACTCAGGATGTTCTCGCCACATGACGGGACATCGCAGATGGTTCTCCAGTCTCACTCCCCCGAGCTCCAAAGAGTACATCACATTCGGGAACAGCGGTCAAGGGAAAGTAAGTGGCATAGGCTCAATCAGCATTTCAGATCATTTCTCTTTAAAGAATGTTGCCTTGGTTAAAAATTTGAACTTTAATTTAATCTCTGTGTCGCAACTTCTTGAGGATGGTTTGGAAGTGCGTTTTAAGAAGGGCAATTCTTCTGTGGTTGATTCTAGAGGGTCTTTGGTTTGTCAGATTTTACCCTTCGGTAAAGTTTTTCGAATTGACTTCTCTAGTTCTTTTGGCCCTTCTCGTTGTTTGATTGCTGGATCTTCTTCTGAGCTCTGGAAGTGGCATAGGAGGTTAGGTCATTTGAGTTTTGATCTGCTAGTCAGGTTAAGCTCTATGGACCTCATCCGAGGATTGCCCAAGCTTAAAATGGAGAAGGATCTAGTTTGTCATCCCTGTCGTCATGGTAAAATGGTTGCCGCTTCTCACTCACCTGTGACTCAGGTGATGACTTCGTATCCAGGCGAGCTTTTACATTTGGACACTGTAGGTCCAGCTCGAGTACGTTCAGTCGGTGAGAAGTGGTATGCACTAGTGATTGTTCACGACTTTTCTCGTTTCTCGTGGGTTTTCTTTTTGGAGTCTAAGGATGAAACCTTTCAATTTGTCCATGACCTGATTTTGAAGCTGAAGAATGAGAACAATGGTCGGATGCGAGCAATTCGCTCCGACAACGGCTCTGAGTTCAAGAACTCTCAGTTCGTCAGCTTCTGTGGTGATCAGGGTCTGGACCATCAGTTTTCTTCTCCTTACACTCCCCCACAGAACGGCGTTGTGGAACGAAAGAACCGCACGCTAGTCGAGATGGCCAGGACGATGCTCGATGAGCATAGGACTCCTAGGCGTTTTTGGGCTGAAGCCATGAACACGGCTTGCTATCTGGCCAACCGCATTTTTCTTAGAGCTTACATTGGTAAGACATCATATGAGTTGCGTTTTGGCAGACAGCCCAAAGTGAGCCACTTGCGAGCATTTGGCTGCAAGTGCTTTGTGCTCAAGAAGGGAGGGCATTTGGACAAGTTTGAGTCTCGTTGCTGGGATGGTGTTTTTCTTGGTTATGCATTGCATTCTCGAGGTTTCCGTGTTTGGAATCTCGAATCCCAGCTGCTTGTCGAGACGTGTGAGGTTTCATTTGATGAGTCCTTGCCTTCTTTGACTCCTTCTTTTGAGATTTCTGGTGATGATGAGCTCGGAGAGTCCATCTTCGAGGAAGATGAGGATACTCCAGCTGCTGTTGAGGGAGGGCCTTCTGCATCCCCCGCAGAGCCCACACCTTCTGTGACTTCGACTGATGATGAGGGCGGACCTCTGATCACTTCTTCCACTTCGATCGAGCCCCCTCAGTCGAGTCCAGAGGTGCCAGCTGCTGACTCCGGTGAGGTGACTTCAGATCACCAGGGAACCCGAGCAGTTCAGCGTGACCACCCCTCAGAGCTCATCATTGGTGATTTGACTGAGAGGACTTTGCGTTCTTCTGCCTCTCTCGCTGTGTTTGCTGAATCTGCGTTTGTTGCATCTTTTGAGCCCACAGATGTTTCTCATGCTCTCTCTGATTCTAATTGGATTAATGCCATGCAAGAAGAGCTTGAGAATTTTGTCCGCAATCGGGTTTGGACACTAGTTGAGCCGCCACCAGGATGCAACCCCATAGGCACCAAGTGGGTATTCAAGAACAAACAAGGTGAAGATGGGGTTGTGGTGCGCAACAAGGCTCGACTAGTCGCCCAGGGTTATTGCCAAAAGGAAGGTATTGACTTTGAAGAAACCTTCGCTCCTGTTGCCCGTCTTGAGTCCATTCGTATTCTTCTAGCTTTTGCCGTTTCGAAAGGTTTTAAGCTTTTTCAAATGGACGTTAAGAGTGCTTTTCTGAACGGGTTCATAGAGGAGGAGGTTTATGTTAGGCAACCCCCCGGTTTTGAGAACCCTAAGTTTCCTCGACATGTTTTTAAATTGCACAAAGCTTTATACGGGTTGAAGCAAGCCCCCAGGGCTTGGTATGACCGGTTAAAGCAATTTTTGTTGGGGAAGGGCTTTGTGATGGGTTCTGTGGACAAAACTCTTTTCTTGCTCAGAGATGCTTCAGATTTTTTAGTTGCTCAGATTTACGTGGACGATATTATCTTTGGCGGTACTACTGATTCTCTTGTGTCCAAGTTTTCTGAGCAGATGCACAGTGAGTTTGAGATGAGCCTCATGGGGGAGCTTAAGTACTTTTTAGGGCTCCAGATCAAGCAGACCAAGGACGGCACCTTCATCCACCAAGGTAAGTACACTCGTGATATGCTTAAGAAATTTGACTTTGGTGGTGAATTGAAGCCGCAGATGACCCCGATGGGCACGTCTGGGGGTTTGGACAAGGACGAGAGCGGTGTCAAGGTCAATGAGAGAGAATTTCGAGGGATGATCGGTTCGCTGTTGTACTTAACGGCAACAAGACTGGACATACAGTTCGCCGTGGGACTTTGCGCGCGTTTTCAGTCTTCACCACGCGCGTCTCATCGGCAGGCTGTCAAGCGCATTTTCAGGTATCTCACCTATGCGCCTGATCTTGGTCTTTATTATTCAGCATCATCATCTCTTGAGTTATCTGGCTTTTCGGACGCTGACTTTGGTGGGTGCCGGTTGGATCGCAAGTCGACTTCCGGTACTTGCCAGTTTCTTGGTTCTTCCCTTGTATCTTGGTCTTCTCGAAAGCAATCTGGAGTTGCTCTTTCGACCACAGAGGCTGAGTATGTAGCTGCTGCCAACTGCTGCTCACAGATGGTTTGGATGATTTCCACTCTACGAGACTTTGGGTTGTTCTTTCCTACCAGGGTTCCATTGTTTTGCGACAGCACTAGTGCTATTAGTGTAGGGAAAAACCCGTGTCTCCATTCAAAAACCAAACATATTGATGTGCGCTTTCACTTCTTACGGGATCAATATGAGAAAGGTGTCATTGACCTTGTTCATGATACCCATCATCAGTTGGCTGACATTTTCACCAAACCCCTAGATCAATCTACTTTTGAGCGTTTAAGAGGGGATTTGGGTGTTGTGTATCCTTTCTAGGATATTTGCGTCAGTTTTCTTTCTTCTTTAATCTTTTCTTGAGTCTTTTTGTGTGTGTTCATATCTTGCATATTCACATATCACACTTTTGAGCTTGCTTCTGTTATATGATTGAACTGCTTTACTTATTCTAGCTGGTACATGCTTTTGATTACTTGTCGATGATCATGCTTTTGCTTCAGTTCAAATGATATGTCTGATATCTGTCATATGCATGGCTTTTACGCTTTCAACTTGAAAAATGATCACCTTTGCTTCTGGTAACTAGCATGTGTAGGCTGAGTGCTTTTGCTATCTGTTACATGCCTTGTAGCCAGTTCATCACATAGATGCAGATATGCAACTTGGACATCTTTATGCTTTAACACGGAAAATGTGCTATAAAAATGATAAAAATCAAAATGAATGAAAATTCCATTCCTTTTTATGCTTAAGTTGAAAAGATCCAAGTGGGTTTGCTTTGTCGCATTATACTGTTCTGGACTGCTTACCATAGCACTTTGGTATGAACTAGGACAGTGTAGTGTATGCCAAGACCAATGTCTTAAGCTTCTGATGGCCCAATTCTGGCCTAGGCTTGACTTGGTCGGTTAGCATAAGGTTTGACATGCAAATAACCCTTGGCAAAAAATGACAAAGGAAAATGAAAAAGCCTAAACATTAAAAAGATAACAAGTTTGCTGAAGCACTTTGTTTTGAACAATGCTTATCATGGTAGATATCAGTTAGCTTCTGCATCTCATGTTTTACCTTGCTTGTTTACTAGAAAATGTGGTGATGCTTTTATTTGCAAAAATTGACAAATGCGTGCTAAATGACTTTCTTTAGATATCATCTCTTCAACTGATCATGCCATGTGTCTTAGACAGTATCTCTTTTGCTATACCTGTTAGATACTGTATTTGCAGTCAATCATATCTGAGAAGCATGCTTTCTACACTCCACCTGCACCCCAGTTGCATTCACTGCATATCTTGAGGGGGAGTTGCATTTCAGGGGGAGTCTGTGTCTCTTTTGAGTGCTTGATGAGTTCACTTGTCAACAAGGGGGAGAAAATTTGGGATCAGAGTTTAAGGGGGAGTTCTTACTCTGTTGATATCCTTGTTGTTCTGAAATCACACTCATTTTGAGCCTTTGTGTTTTGGTTAACCATAATGACCGTTTCTTGCTTTTGGTTGGCTTTTGGTCATTAGGGTTAAACTTTTACCTTATTTTTTCGTCTTCTTTGTTTCTCTTGTGTTTTGTTTTCGTGTTTCCACATTTGTTCACAGGTGCTGAAGAGCTTAGAATTGAGGAGTGTTGACAATGCACTCATCAAGGGGGAGATTGAGGAGCCATGCTGAATAGCGTGGGCCTCATGGCTCCAGAAGTGATGAGTCATTGTCAACGATAGTCAAAGAGGACTGAAGAAGAAGAGATCTGCTGTTTCATGGGCCGCGTGTGACTCAGGTACACGGGCAGCGAGCGACTGTCGGGCAGAGGAGGCTGCGAAGTCGGGCTGGCCCAATCCGGGTGCATGGGCCAGAAGCAGTAGAAGACCCACTGGGCTGTTGACCAGGACTGACTCAGGTACACGGGCGGTGAGCGATTGCCGGGCTGAGAGAGCTGCAGAGTCGGGCCGGCCCAATCCGGGTACCTAGTGCAAAGCTAGTGGAGGCTTTGTCAGTTTCAGCGTAAAACTGACAACCATTGATTCTGTATCCGACTGTCCAGAAGAGAAGCCGTAGTCGCTACGAAAACTTAGCTTCCGGATATGTCATCTGTAACTCTAGGCCCACAGTCAGTCAGTTGTGTCTGTAAAAATTCCTAAGGGCAGTAGAGTCTTTTCCTTTATTTTTTGAGTTTGTAAAAAACCCTAAGGGGCTGGTAGAATATTCCTAGTGTTGGGCTGCCTATAAATAGCACCCCAATCCCTAGGGTTTGGACTACCCCCTTTGTGCTGAAATCAAATCCTCTCTATTGGGTCATTTTGTCTCTTTCTCTCTCCTGTGTGCGCCGCCAGGCAGTGGTTCATCCCTTTTTGCCTTGCATTTATTTTTCTCCTGTGAGATTGATTTCTTTGTTGGTTTCTACGGTGAGTGCATTGATTCCTCTGCTACAAGAAGCTTCGGTTCGTTGTGCTGGTTGATTTTATTCCTAAGGTTGTGTCTCTGTTGCGTGTGTTCTTCGTGAGAAGTAGTACTAGTTCTTGCTGTTGCAAGTAGTACTGCTACTGTAGCTATAGTCTTTGCTGCCAGCCTTTTTACCTTCTACCGCACAACTTTTTGATCGAAGCAGACTGGATTGATTGCCTTTTTGACTGTTTTCTGGCGAAGCCATTTTCTCTGTTTCGAAGCCCCTCAGCTCCGTGAGGCAGGCTTCGAACGTATACTCTCAGAGGCTTCGTTCGAACCACGGACTGTTTCTGTCTTCTGTGTCTGACTTCGAAGTATTTTTCAAAACGATCAGCATCTATACTTCGAACGTCTGTGCGAAGGTACTTTGTCTTGAGTGCTTCGAAGTCCTCACTTCGACAGGTTTCGAAGTTGACTTCGGAGCTTGCTCCTCTGTTAAACTTCGTTTTGCTTTCTCGGACGTGTATCAGCCTTCGCCTGTTGATTCGAAGCTTATCCTTTTCGAAGGTAGGGCTTAGGCTTCGAACTTGTCTTTCTGTCGTGTGACAGGCTTCGCTTCTCTGTTCGAAGGTAGTCCGTGTGTACTTTGTGTGCGAAGTTTTTCTGTTCGAAGGTTTGCTTCAAAGCTTTCGGTTCAAAGTTGTGTTCGAAGTTTTGTCTTCGAAGTGCTCACTTCGAAGCAGACTCCGACTCTGTCACTTTGCTCCGAAGCTCTTGGTTCGAAGCTGTGTTCGAAGCCTTGTCTTCGAAGTACATACTTCGAATCAGGCTCCGGCATTGTCATACTTCGCTCCGAAGTACACTTCGCAACTTGCCACTTCGAACTAGGCTAGACCGTGACACCTTCGGCATCTCGGACAGGCTCCGTCACCAACCTCCGAAGCATACCTCGACGTGCGAAGGGGGCTTCGCCAAGTTCCGAACATGAAACAAATTTGGACAGTAACTTCTCTTTTCATCTTACACTTACTTAGATCATTTCATTGAGAAGTATAGGCCTGTTACATCTTGTTCATCTGCCTAGTTGCACTACTTTAGTTTTACACTGCTTATCATCAGTTGCTTCTAGGTTAGAAACCTTTAGACTTAGGCCTTCTGTTTATTTTCTGCTGCGTAGTATTTTGAGGTGCGTTGGGTATTGGGAACAGGCCATTGATTCGAAAGAATTTTTAAGGCGCCCATTCACCCCCCCTCTGGTCGCTACTTTCGGTCCTACACCCGAGGACCGACCCGGACCACCTTCGCATCCACCGTGACGGAGCTCCCCGCTCCCCTGGCATCAAGCCTCCCGCTTGACCCAGGTTCACCTGCTGCGAACCTTGTCCGTCGCCTCCGAGGTCCCTGCGCACCACAGATAAACAGACAAGTGTATCCAGTACTCCGGAGACCTCTCCGGGTTAGCAACCTCCGGTACACACTCCGGTGTACCGCCCAAAGTACCGATCCCTCGGTACGAACCCAGTCATCGCGTACTGTCGGACCCCTCCGACAAGCACACTCCGCTGCAACAGCTGCAGCAAGCAAACACCGAACACCCTTCGGTGAAACCTCCTCCGAACACCCTTCGGAGGTACCACCTCCGAAGCCCCTTCGGAGGTACCCTTCGAACAGAGGGTAAAATCCTGTCAATCACTCATCACAAAACACCGAAACCAACCCTTGGTTTCTCACAAGCAGAATATGAAGCTCTATTGCTAGGACTTATATTGCTAGGTTCCACGGGTATTAAACATGTTCATGCATATGGAGATTCCCTGTTAGTGGTACACCAAGTAGCTAAAATTTCTCAATGTTTTAATGGTTTTCTAAATAGCTACTTAGATAAATGTTTAGACATAATTGCTGCCTTCGATGATTTCAAAATTTCCCACATGTCCAGAGAAGCCAATTCAATTACAAATGATTTGGCTCAACAAGCATCTGGCTACCAAGTCAGGAGGGGAAAGTTTTCTATACAGGAAAGGCCGATGCTTGAACTCCCTGCCAAAGCCGGAGGCTTCGGGCAGACACAAGGTCTGTCGGACCCTCAGGGCCGGACCCCTTCGTCCACCAAAGGGTATTGCGCGCCGGAGCCCCCATGCCAGAGCCCTTCGTCTGACAAAGGGCTCTGCGCACCGGGCTCAACACGTCGAAGCCTTCCGAGCAACAGGGGCCATCGTGCGTCGGACCCCCCCCCCCCCCCCCCCGTCGAAGGGCTTCGGTCTGAATGGCTCCACACAGTTGAACATATCATCCTTCAGTCAAAACCAGAAAGGCTCGGAGGGCACCTCGAAATCAATAATTCAGATGCCATTTCAGTGAAGGAGTTGGCTAACCCTCCGGAGGTCTAGAAGGATGATTGGAGAAATCCAATCGTCCAGTACCTAAAAAATCGGAATGAAAGGGTTGATCGGAAAATTCGGCGACATGCATTTAAATTTGTGTTGCTTGATGATGTGTTATATCGCCGAACTAATGACGGGGTACTTCTAAAGTGCTTAGATGCCGATCAATCCAAGGTAGCAACGGGAGAAGTTCATGAGGGACTTTGTGGCACTCATCAGTCGGCCCAAAAAATGAGTTGGGTGTTCAAAAGAGCGGGTTTTTATTGGCTGACTATGACTGAGGATTGCTTTAAGTATTATAGGCGGTGTGAAGCATGTAAAAGGTTTGGTAATATTTAGTTGGCTCCTGCGTCGCTACTTAACCCTATTATCTAACCATGGCCGTTTCGAGGTTGGGGTTTAGACTTCATCGGCCAAATCCATCCTCCCTCTTCAAAAGGGCATCGGTTCATAATGATGGCAAAAAATTACTTCACCAAATGGACTGATGTCGTGCCTCTCAAGAACATGACTCACAATGAGGTAACTGATTTCATCTTGAAGCACATTATACATAGATTCGGTATTCCCTAAACCATCACCACAAATCAAGGTACTCCATTTATTAATAAAGAAGTGAGAGACCTTGCCGAATTTTATGGTATTAAGTTGATAAATTCTTCACCATACTATGCTTAGTCCAACGGTCAGGTCGAGTCTAGTAATAAAACTGTAATCAAGCTCATCAAGAAGAAAATTGAGGAGTTTCCTAAAAGGTGGCATGAAGTGCTTTCTGAGGCATTGTGGGCTTGTAGAGTTGCAAAGAACGGTGCTACCAAAGTTAGTCCGTATGAGTTAGTATACGGACAAGAAGTCGTTCTGCCAGTAGAGGTGGATCTTGACTCTTTAAGATTTCTTAAACAAGATGGCTTATCGGTCGATGAATATGAAACTCTTTTGAAGGATAATTTGGAAGAAGTGACCGATAAGAGGTTGAGGGCTTTAGAAGCTATAGAGAAAGACAAAAGAAGAGTAGCTAGAGCCTACAACAAAAGAGTCAAACCAAAATCGTTTCAAGTTGGTGACTTGGTGGTGTGGAAAATGATTTTGCCCTTAGGCACTAAGAGCCCCAAGTTTGGTAAATGGTCGCCTAGTTGGCAAGGTCCTTTCAAAGTGGCTGAAATTTCTCCAGGTAATGTGTAGTTGTTAGAGTCTCTACAAGGAGAGCGATTTTGAAGAGCTTTAAATGGCAGGTATTTGAAAAAATACTTCCCAAGTGTGTGGCAAAGCCCTTAAAAGTGTGAAAAGGTCGATATGTGTAACATCCCAGGAATTAAAAATGAATAAAATAAAGAAAATGAATTTTCAGGAATATAAAGGACTTATTTAATTAAAGAAAACACTAAAAGAACCCTATTAAAGCCAAACAAGGGAGAATACTTCAAAATTTAACTTGGAAAATTTATGGTGGGATCTAGAGGCCAAGACATATTTTTAGGAATTTTTACAAAAATTTTCCAATAGTTATTGAACCTCTAATCAAATAATTGATTATATGGAATTATTTTAAATCAAAAATACATTTTATTTGGTATTGGGCCGCAAACCTCCAATCTCCCTCAGCCCAGCCCAGTCCGAAACCTAGCCACTGACAGATGGGACCCCCTTGTTGGCACCGCCTCCCTCCTCTCTCTCCCACCCACACCCGACCGGACCCACCCGTCAGCTGCACACGTCGCCCCGCAGTCGCTGCCCACCCTGGCCCGCATGTCGGCGCCTCACCCCTTTGCGCTCACCCACCGACAGGTGGGGGCCACCTGTTGGGACCTTCTTCCCCGATGGAAAGGGATCCCCCTTTCCATCGCCGGCATCGCCCTGCCAAATCCGCCCCTCCTGTGGCCCTACACCCAATTGAGCCCACGCCGAAGCTTACCATCCACCGACGATCGCCTTTCTCTGTTACCCGACGCATTTTCGGCTTAGATGGCAAGCACCCGTGCGCATGGAAGCTCACCGGAGGAGAAAAGGAAACCCCTCGGTTCCCTTCCATTTGGACACCGACGACCCCCCTATAAGTACCCCGGCGCTCACCGCATCCCAGGCCTCACATCTTTGCCGTTAGCCACACATTTCCGAGCCCCCGCCGCTCCTTTTCGAAGTTCTCCCCTGCTTCGGCTCCAGCAGCCCCTCGCCGGCGCCACAAGCCCCCGCCGTCCATGCCACTGGCACCTTCGAGACCGTCGTCAACCACCCATCACCGGACACCCCTCGGTTGGCCGTGAGGACCATCGGACCACCGTCTCCACTTCAACCCTAGAACCCTTCACCGTCTACCCTCGCTGCCGGTCACCGTCAGCCACACATCGTCACCGTCGCAGGTACGGTAGTGACCCCCATCCTCTCCTCTTTCCATTTCAGATGAGATCTAGGGCTTAGCCCCCTCGCCGTCGCCGTCGCCGTCGCGACCGAGCCACGCCGTCACCGGAGACGAAGGGTAGATTACCCTGGCGCCGCGTGCCGTGCCGGACGCGCTCTCAGTCATCCGATCCATGATGGAGGGCTTAGATTATAACCCTCACGGTTGTAATCTGAGCCGTCCATCCGGTCAAACCGGTATGGGGCCCTCATAGCCGTCGATCGCCACTTAACGCCTCCCGCCCCGTGCCTGACCGCTCGATCTAGATCGGACGGTCCAGATCGATCCGGTTCACGTGCACAGTGCATGAGTCCATGTGGGCCTGTCTCACCGTGGACCAGAACCCATTTTTTGTTTAAAATAAAATTCAGAAATTGATTTAAACTTTGAAAATTCATAACTTGCTCATTTTAACTCCAAATTTCACCATTCAAATTTTGTTAAATTCAGCTTTTTATTCTCTACTGATTTATGCCATCAAAATAGTATGTTACTTTGGCACAAAATATTCTTATTAATTAAATAAATAAAAACCCCTTAGGAATAAATT
Organism: Zizania palustris; assembly: GCA_019279435.1. Lineage (NCBI taxonomy): Eukaryota > Viridiplantae > Streptophyta > Magnoliopsida > Poales > Poaceae > Zizania > Zizania palustris. Next base: position 5,024,036 of record JAAALK010000086.1, on the reverse strand, counting down.
TTTAATTCATGAAATAAATCAGGAAAATTCCTAAGAAATTAACCTTTAATACATTCAGAATATTAAGGGGGTTTAATCCTAATTTAAAGACCCTACACTTGTATGTATATGTTGTGATGTTTATTGAATGTTGTGTTTAATTTTTCCATATCGGGAAGACTACGAGATCGTCGAGGAGCCGGAATATTACCCCGAGGTTGCACCGTCACCATTTGCTGAGCAAGGCAAGTCACAACTCCCATTTTGATCATCATTGAGCTCATGTTTTAATAAATTATCGCTATAACTCATAGGATAATATTGCATTAGTCTAATCTCAAAGCCCTACACATTATATTTATTAGATCCTCATCCTTGTGTGTAAACCCAAGCCATGCTTATCGAGCCTACACTCCTTGTCACTCTACCATATTATATTAGCTAGTGTCCAATGTACTGACACAACTGCTATAGGATAAAAAGAATGAGCCGTAGATAGATTGATTCTACTATATGTATTTCCCCGTTATTCTCGTGTCTGGACTTTGTTGGAGTTGGCTATGTTATAAGTATGGTGGGTTCCGGGTGCAAGCTAGGGCATTGATTGGATGCACCCGGGGCATTATAAGGACCAGTCTGCGGGATCTGTTGCAAAGCACTTCCGCACTAACCACAAGTCTAATGGGTAAGTCATAATCGGAAGTATGGAACAAACCGACTCGATGCACCATAGTGGAGGGGGCAAGGGGCAACCTGCGGGTGAATTGTACCGACGTGGCTCAAGGGGGTATGGTGTTGGATCGATGCATCGGGGCACCATATGAAACCCATAAGAGGGTGCTGTCGGGTTGGAGCGTTACATATAGAAGGTTTTGGCACGAGTTCCTGTGGTATGGGTCACCTCGTACTACTTTGTTGTATGGGATGAGTGTGTGCCTTGTGGGTACAGTGGTACACCTCTGATCAGAGTTTAAATCTTTTTGAAAAGTCGAGCCCACGTTCAAGGGCGGGTTGTGTGACTTCTCGTAGTTAGTTCACAATTGTTTGAATGGTTGAGTTATTCATGCCATGTAAGGACTATTGAGCGAGGGTGGGTTGACTGTACCCCTAGAGTTAGAAGACGATGCATACACATGTTTACATTTCTGTATTAATAACTTGATCACATTTAAATGCTTTACAAATATGCTTTTCCACAAAATTAGCCACTACCTTCCTTGTTATTACTCTGCATTATATTTGCATCCGGTGGCTTGCTGAGTACGATTGTACTCACCCCCATTGACCTACACCACCAGAGCCCATCTACTACGAGGAGGATGAAGGTCTGGAGTAGCGACCCAGTCAAGGCGAGACTGGAAGGAGGCGTTCATCTAGGACCCTTATTTTATTAGTTTATTTTTACTTTATCACTTTTGTACTAATATGGTCTATGAACCATGAATGCTTGACGTATTGTACGCGGTCGTGTGATGAACGTCTTGATTTATTGATTTTCTATGGAATTTCAATAAAAGTCTGGATTTATTAAATCTGGGCGTTACAAGATGGTATTAGAGCCGACTTGACTGTAGGAAGCCAAACAGACGTGGCCCTAGGATTTATATTAACCATATCTTCTTACAAACTACTTACTACCTCATCTTCCGGAGTTTTACAAAAATTTCTCTCTTTTGTAGATGCCGGTCCATACCATGAGTGGGACTCTAGGCGATGAGGCTGGATTCGTCCGCGAGCTTCGCATGCTCGTCGACTTCCTCGGATTCGAGCACGAGCCCGCGTTCCACGGGATATTTCCCGATGTGAACGAGAGCTACTACGAGGTCACCATCGTCATCCGCCCTTCCACGCAGACAGCCCACACTTACCGAGCCGGAGGACCCTCCTTTTTGGTGGCCAATCAGCGCACCGCTATTTAGGCCCTCTCCGAGCTCCGGGTGATCTACGACAGCTAGCTCTACGACACGGACTACCGTTTCATGCCTATGCGCACTCTGTGGAGCCCACACAGGGTCTACGTCAGCACACTCTCCCAGCGCCACTCTGTCGTCGGCCACACTATACGACTACTGGAGGCGATGGACGAGCTCCACGTAGAGGCTATACTTGACGCCAACAGCCAGCGTGACACCATCAACTTCTATCGCCATTCATCAGAGAACCTGAACCACAAAAACTTCGATCTCCGTCGATAGGTTCAGCAGAACCGCCACTTGACCGCCGAGGTGGAGGAGTTGAGGCGTCAGAATGAGCTTCTACGCTAGAGCATCACTGACACCGCACAACTACGTCACCACATTTAGGAGCTGCAGAAGGGCCTAGAGGAGGTCGCTCCCCTTCCGCCTCGCAAGCGGAAGTCGCTCTGGATCCCTACGGCTAGGCCCAAGAGGATCTCCCGCAGTGCCCCTCCCGCTAGGCCCTCCAGCTCCACCACCCCTGCACTGACCCTCTCCGCCGAGCTAGTGATCGAGTCGTCCCCCGAGCTGCCTTAGACGTAGTTTACGGTTGTTTGTTTCTATTTGATTGCTTTGATTGTATTGCCACTCATGTCAAATATAAGGCATGAGTGAAGACTAAAAAAGGAATCAGTATGTAATAGGCTAAGTTCAAAACTTTTTGAAATAAAATTTAGTCACATTCCCTCTAAATGTATGCCTGCTTTGGAAAACCCCACTTCAGGATGACAAACACTCAAGGCTCCGATGCCCCTCAGAAGGGAGGAGACAACGGGAATCTGCCCCAATGGGGAGTGACGGGACAAAGGCAGGCCCTAGTCGCCAATCACCCCACTCTGGCCGAAATGATGGCCAACCAAAATCAGTTGATAGCCACACTACTGAATCAGATGCAACAACAGTAGAACCAGATGCAGGAGCAACAAGCCTAGCTCTTCCGTCTATACCAGCAGCAGCCCGACCTCCCACGTCCAGCAACTCCAGCTCCGGCACCAGCTTCTCAACTATCGGAATTCCTTCGCGTCCAGCCTCCCACCTTCTCAAGCACCACCAACCCCATGGAGGCTGGTGTCTGGCTAATGAAAATAGGGAAGAAGTTGGATCTCCTAACCTGCACCGAACAGGAGAGGCTAGATTTCACTGCCCACCAACTCCAGGGACCCGCCGCAGAATGGTGGGACAACCTGCGCGAGACTCTACCGGAACGTCATGTCCATACCTGGGCATAGTTCTCCGCCGCCTTCCGCACCGCTCACGTCCCCGACGGTATTATTGCCCAGAAGTAACAAGAGTTTAGGGACCTACAACAAGGAAGTAGGTCCATGACCGAATATCTGCATGAGTTCAACCGGTCGGCCCGGTATGCGCCGGAAGAAGTCCGTACGTATACGACTCGGCATTCCAAGTTTCTCTGGGGGCTGAAGGATGAGCTTTCCCTTCAGTTGGTCTCCGGAGACTATGCCAACTTTCAGAAGTTGGTCAACAAAGCTATCATTCAGGAGACCGAGCAGAACAAGGTCGACCTGAAGAAAAAGAGGATGATCGCCTTTCGCCAGAACTAGGGAATGGCGCAGAGGCCATGTTTCACACCTCCCCGCTGGCACCCCAATATCACCCGCGCCCAATCTACCGTCTAGCTCCACCCAGCAACAATCTGGGGGCAAGACACCCTTGCCCCGCTCCCGCCGCACTAGCTGCTCCAACTGCCTTGCCAAGAAAGTAGAGGTCTTGCGCGACAAACACGGCAAGCCTATGATCTGTTTCAACTATCGCTAGAAAGGACACTACTCCCATCAGTGTCCCCACCCCAAGCGTCCGCAAGGTGTCGTGTCCAATCCTGCTGTCCGTGCCCGCGTCAACCACATCTCCGCCGAAGAAGCCCAGGCTGCACCGGAGATCGTCATGGGTAAGTTCACTATAAATTCAGCACATGCAGTGGTCTTATTTGACACTAGGGCTACACATTCTTTCATTTCAACAACTTTTGTGGAAAACTATAACCTGAACAAATGCGAATTAGCAAGACCGGTATTGATAGCCACCCCAGGCAAACAAACCCAAGCCCACCCTTATAGTCCGAGGGTATGGGTAGATATCCAAGGTACCATATTCTAGGCCAACCCCATTCTGATAGAATGCCAAGGTTTGGATCTGATTCTAGGATTGGACTGGCTCAACAAACATCAAGGAGTGATAAGATGTGCCCGAAGGCAAGTGACCGTGACCAGTGAAGAAGGGACTGTCGTCACCTTTCAGATGCCAAGTCAGAAGCCCGATAGACCCCGTCTACACTAGATTACCTTGGAAGAAATACCGGTAGTCTACGAGTACCCGGATGTATTCCTGGAGGATTTACCAGGGATGCCACCTAAGAGGGACATCGAGTTCAGGATCGATCTAGTGCCCAGAACCACTCCCATCTACAAGCGACCTTATTGGATGGCCGCCAATGAGCTAGCAGAAATGAAGCAGCAGCTTGAAGACCTTGAGAAGAAGGGATATATCAGACCCAGCACATCCCCATGGGGAGCCCCCGTCATCTTCGTCGAGAAGAAGGAAGACAATGCTAAGCGTATGTGCGTAGATTATCGAGCCTTGAATGAGGTAACCATCAAGAACAAGTACCCACTACCCAGGATCGATGATCTATTTGATCAGCTGAAAGGAGCCACTGTGTTCTCCAAGATCGACTTACGGTCCGGTTATCATCAGCTGAGGATTCGAGAGGAAGACATACCCAAGACGGCATTCACCTCCCGTTATGGACTTTATGAGTGCACCGTCATGTCCTTTGGTTTGACCAATGCCCCGGCCTTATTCATGAATATGATGAATAAGGTGTTTATGGAATATTTGGACAAGTTTATCGTGGTGTTTATAGATGACATTCTCATCTATTCCAAGGACAAAGAGGAGCACGAGACCCACATCCGGTTGACCCTAGTAAAACTCAGGGAACATCAGTTATACGCCAAGTACATCAAGTTTAAATTTTGGACGGAGGAAGTAAAGTTCCTAGGGCACATCATCTCTGCACAAGGTATCGCGGTAGACCCTACCACCATGGGAGCAGTTACAGATTGGCTGCCACCAACCAACACATCTGAGATACGGAGTTTTCTTGGCTTAGCAGGATACTACCGATGATTTATCGAGAATTTCTCCAAGATAGCCAAGCCTATGACCAAGTTGTTGCAAAAGGGAGAGAAGTTAAAATGTACTCCCGAATGCGAGGAAAGTTTTCGGACCCTTAAGACATGGCTGGTGTCAGCATCCATACTGACCCTACTAGATTTAAGGAAGGACTTACATGTCTATTGTGACGCATCTCGCTAGGGGTTGGGATGTGTTCTTATGCAGGACGGAAAGGTTGTCTCATACGCCTCTCGGCAATTGAGACCCCATGAGCTTAACTACCCTACTCACGACCTAGAATTGGCCGCTGTAGTGCACGCTCTAAAGATATGGAGGCACTATTTTTTTAGAAACCGGTGCGAAGTTTTCACGGACCACAAGAGTTTGAAGTATATCTTCACGCAGCCGGATCTCAACCTTAGGCAAAGGCGATGGTTAGAATTGATAAAGGACTACGACCTAGGCATTCACTACCATCTGGCAAAGCAAACATGGTGGCTGATGCATTAAGTCATAAAGGATATTGTACCGCCATCGTGATTCAGGATCACGCGCCTTTGTTATATAAGGAGATGGAAAAGCTAAACCTCGGGATAACCACGGGAGCCTATCTAGCCACCCTCAAGGCCCGACCAGTCCTGTTCGAGCAGATCCGTGAAGCTTAGTTGGAAGACCCGGACATAGCAGCAATTAAGAAGAACATGAGGCACGGCAAGGCCCCAGGATTTTCAGAAGATGAGAATGGCACCGTATGGTTTGGAACCAGGATCTGTGTGCCCGATAAACCGGAGATAAAGAACCTTATTCTAAGGGAAGCCCATGACACTCTGTACTCCATCCACCCCGGGAGTACAAAGATGTACCAGGACTTGAAGGAACGGTATTGGTGGGTTAGCATGAAGAAAGAGATTGCTCAGTTCGTTGTAGAGTGTGACACCTGCCGACGAGTAAAAGCAGAGCATCAAAGACAAGCGGGGCTGTTACATCCACTTAAAGTGCTTGAATGGAAATAGAAAGAGATCGGTATGGACTTCATCACCGGACTCCCAAAGACCCAAGTTGGTTATGACTCTATATGGGTAATCATCAATCGGCTAACAAAGGTAGCTCACTTCATAGCCGTCAAGACAACCTTTAGTGGCCCTAAACTAGCAGAGTTGTATATGGCACGCATAGTATGCCTTCATGGAGTACCTAAGAAGATAGTCTCTGATAGAGGGAGTCAGTTCACGTCTCGGTTCTAGAAAAACCTTCAAGAGGAAATGGGAACAAGACTAAACTTCAGCACAGCGTACCACCACCAGACGGATGGACAAACTAAAAGGGTGATTCAGATATTGGAGGATATGCTCCAGGCATGTGCCCTGGACTTTGGAGGAACATGGGACAAAAGTTTGATGTACGCCGAGTTCTCGTACAATAATAGTTATCAGGCTAGCCTTCAGATGTCTCCATTAGAAGCTCTATATGGACGCAAGTGCAGAATGCTTATACTTTGGGATCAGACCGGTGAATCCCAAGTCTTTGGAACGGACATCCTTCGGGAAGCTGAAGAGAAAGTACAAATCATCGGGGACAGACTAAAGACAACCCAATCCCTACAGAAGAGCTATGCGGACAATCGCCGTCGAGATCTAGCCTTTGAAGAGGGAGAACATGTCTACCTTTGGGTTACTCCACTCCGTGGCACTCAATGGTTTAACAGGAGAGGGAAATTAGCACCACGATACGTTGGACATTTCCCCATCATCCGACGTCAAGGAGAGGTCGCTTACCAGTTAGAGCTACCACCATCATTGGCTGGGGTGCATGATGTGTTTCACGTGTCACAGCTAAAGAAGTGTCTTCGAGTCCCAACAGAGCAAGTTGACCTTTAGTAGTTGAATATACAAGAGGATCTAACCAACGTTGAGAAGCCCGTCAGAATCTTGGAAGTCAAGGAAAGGGCCACCAGGAGTCGAGTCATCCGCTTCTGCAAGGTCCAGTGGAGCAATCATCCCATATAGGAAGCTACATGGGAAAAATAAGAGGAACTAAAAGCACAACATCCAGAGCTATTCGAGGATTGATCCGAATCTCGAGGATGAGATTCTCTGTAATGGGGATAGGATTGTAACATCCTAGGAATTAAAAATGAATAAAATAAAGAAAATGAATTTTCAGGAATATAAAGGACTTATTTAATTAAAGCAAACACTAAAAGAACCCTATTAAAGCCAAACAAGGGAGAATACTTCAAAATTTAACTTGGAAAATTTATGGTGGGATCTAGAGGCCAAGACATATTTTTAGGAATTTTTACAAAATTTTTCCAACAGTTACTCAACCTCTAATCAAATAATTGATTATCTAGAATTATTTTAAATCGAAAATACATTTTATTTGGTATTGGGCCGCAAATCCCCAATCTCCCTCGGCCCAGCCCAGTCCGAAACCTAGCCACTAACTGGTGGGACCCCCTTGTCGGCACCGCCTCCCTCCTCTCTCTACCGCCCACACCCGACTGGACCCACCCGTCAACCGCACGCGTTGCCCCGCAGTCGCTGCCCACCCTGGCCCGCGTGTCGGCGCCTCACTCCTTCGCGCTCACCCGCCGACTGGTGGGGGCCACCTATCGAGACCTTCTTCCCCGATGGAAAGGGATCCCCCCTTTCCATCGCCGACCTCGCCCCTACCAAATCCGCCCCCGCCTGTGGCCCTGCACCCAATTGAGCCCACACCGAAGCTTACCATCCACAAAGGGTAGATTACCCTAGCGCCGCATGCCGTGCCGGATGCTCTCTCAGTCGTCCGATCCATGATGGAGGGCTTAGATTATAACCCGCACGGGTCTAATCTGGGCCATCCATCCAGTCAAACCGGTAAGGGGCCCTCACAACCGTCGATCGCCACTTAACGCCTCCCGCCCCGCGCCTGACCACTCGATCTAGATCGGATGGTCCAGATCGATCCGGTTCACGTGCACAGTGCATGAGTCCATGGTGGGCCTGGCTCACCGTGGACCAGAACCCATTTTCTGTTTAAAATAAAATTTAGAAATTGATTTAAACTTTGAAATTCATAACTTGCTCATTTTAACTCCAAATTTCACCATTCAAATTTTGTTAAATTCATCTTTTTATTCTCTACTAATTTATGCCATAAAAACAATATGTTACTTTGTCACAAAATATTCTTATTAATTAAATAAATAAAAACCCCTTAGGAATAAATTTTTAATTCATGAAATAAATCAGGAAAATTCCTAAGAAATTAACCTTTAATACATTCAGAATATTAAGGGGGTTTAATCCTCATTTAAAGACCCTACACTTGCATGTATGTGTTGTGATGTTTATTTAATGTTGTGTTTAATTTTTCCGTATCGGGAAGACTACAAGATCGTCGAGGAGCCGGAATATTACCCCGAGGTTCCACCGTCACCATTTGCTATAGGATAAAAAGAATGAGTCATAGATAGATGGATTCTACTGTATGTATTTCCCCGTTATTCTCGTCTCTGGACTCTGTTGGAGTTGGCTATGTTATAAGTATGGTGGGTTCCGGGTGCAAGCTAGGGCATTGGTTGGACACACCCGGGGCACTATAAGGACCGGTCTGTGGGATCTATTGCAAAGCACTTCCGTACTAACCACAAGTCTAATGGGTAAGTCCTAATCGGAAGTATGGAACAAACTGACTCGATGCACCATAGTGGAGGGGGCAAGGGGCAACCTACGGGTGACTTGTACCGACATGGCTCAAGGGGGGATGGTGTTGGCTCGACGCGTCGGGGCACCATATGAAACCCATAAGAGGGTGCTGTCGGGTTGGAGCATTCCATATGGAAGGTTTTGGCATGAGTTCCCGTGGTAAGGGTCATCTCGTTACACTTTGGTGTATGGGATGAGTGTGTGCCTTGTGGGTACAATGGTACACCTCTGATCGGAGTTTAAATCTTTTTGAAAAGCCGAGACCATGGTCAAGGGCGGGTTGTGGGACTTCTCACAGTTAGTTTACAATTGTTTGAATGGTTGAGTTCTTCATGGCATGTAAGGACTATTGAGCGAGGGTGGGCTGACTGTACCCCTCGAGTTAGAAGATGATGCATACACATGTTTACATTTCTGTATTAATAACTTGATCACATTTAAATGCTTTACAAATATGTTTTTCCGCAAAATTAGCCACTACCTTCTGTTGATAGCAAAAAATGGCATTAATGGCCGAGATTTCAAAATATCAATTTTGGTAATTTGGAACAAAAATACACATGTCCGGGATCAGGTCGAAGCCCTATAGGGCCGAAGGTCCATTGGGCTGTGGGCTCCGAAAGCCTCTGGCCAGCCCGTGGCCTTTGGCCAGGAAGCCTTCGGAGGCCCACGCCACCGAAGCTTCGGCCCGAGGAGCAGGCCTCAACGAGCCTGGCCGAAGCCCACTTCGGCAGAGATAGAGTTGTATACAATTCCGGCTAAGTTTTTATCTTCGTCCGGTCGAATTAATAGCAGATTAGATCAGAGATTAAGCCCTATAAATAGAGAGGCGAGGCCAGCGTAGAAGCCCCCCAACACAAATCAAACTCAACGTCCTAGCTTTGATCGCATTTACTTTACCTTTATTTTTCCTGTACCTCTTCGTGGGTTTGCCTGGAAGCCCTCCGTCGGCCACTTCAGAACAGTGGTAACCCTTGTTACTTCGCTTGTGAAGTATCCATAAATCTACGTAATAGATTGCTATCTCCTTGTTACTTCGCCTGTGAAGTATCCGCTAATCTGCGTAACAGATTGCTGCCTTCACTACTAGTGCAACACTTAGCAGAATTCAATCCTTAGGCCGAATTGGTACTTTGAACTCTCTTTGTTGCAGGTTCCCACATTTGGAGCTACTTCCTCGGAGGTGTCTGGAGCTGAGAGATCGGTTTCGGAGGTCGTCAGGACACCCTTCGGTGAAACTACAGGGTTTGACGACAGGCTTCGCCAGCGTACTTTGTCACAATAGGCTTCACCACGTTCGCACCCCGCTCTGGACGAAGTTACGCCTGTGCGCGGCCCTCGCGCCATTATTCTGTAATTTTGCCGTATTGGAGACCTCACGCAGAACCCTGTCGTTCGGAGGTGATTGTCGCATCTAGATTCGTTTGGAGTTCATCTTCGGCCGGATCAGTCCGAACGCCAAAGGCACCCTTCGGCGGGATACTTCGCACCAGACGCCGAAGGTATACTTCGGTGACCCCTTCGCATCAGACTTTGAAGCAGATAGGCTCCGACTGGTTTGCTGATTTTATTCTGTTTAAAATATTTCTTTCGGCTAATTGGATTATTTTGTGTGATCTGATTTCCTGGCGACTCCACCCCCTTATCACGACTAAGGGTATCCGTACATTTTTGGATCGTCGAACTGACCCAAGTGTGGGGACACGTTTTCGTGTCAACACCTTCCTTGTTATTACTCTGCATTATATTTGCATCTGGTGGCTTGCTGAGTACGATTGTACTCACCCCCATTGACTTACACCACCAGAGCCCGTCTACTACGAGGAGAATGAAGGTCTGGAGTAGCGACCCAGTCAAGGCGAGACTGGAAGGAGGCGTTCATCTAGAACCCTTATTTTATTAGTTTATTTTTACTTTATCACTTTTGTACTAATATGGTCTACGAACCATGAATGCTTGACGTATTGTACGCGGTCGTGTGATGAACGTCTTGATTTATTGATTTTCTATGGAATTTCAATAAAGGTTCAGATTTATTAAATCTGGGCATTACAATATGGAAGGTATCATCCTTAGCCCATTGTGCTTTTAGCTCACTTAGTTCACTAAAAGGAAGGGGGCTTGTGTTGATAGCAAAAAATGACATTAATGGTCAAGATTGTCAAAATATCAATTTTAGTAATTTGGGTCGGAAATACACAAGTCCTGGCACAAGCCGAAGCCTTATAGTGCTGGAGGCCTATCTTCATCAGGCTTCAGAGGCATTTTAGCGGCCTGCTGGCTTTGGCCCGAAGGCCGTTCGGATGCCTACCTCGCCAAAGCTTCAGCCTAAGGAGCAGGCTTCGACGGGCCTACGGAAGCCCCATTTCGGGCAAGCTGCGGAGATAGAGTTTGATACAGATTCTAGGTTTTTTTATTCCAAAATTGGATTAGGTCGAATCTTATTAGATTAGAATTAGAGATAAGAAGACTAGCCCTATAAATATAGTGGTGAAGTCGGTTCATCAGACCCCGCACAACACAAATCAACTTAAACCCTAGTTTGAACCGTACCTTTACTTTCTTGACTTTTCCGTACACCTTCGTGGGTTTTCACTGGAAGCCCTCCATCGGCCACACCGTAATAGTGGTAAGCCTTATTGGTTCGCCCGTGAATCATCCGTTAATCTACGTAACAGATTGTTATCATATTGTTGGCTCGCTTGTGAACCCTCCGTTAATCTACGTAACAAATTTCTACCTTCATTTTACATACTACAACACTTAGTAATTCGGTCTTTAGGACGAATTGGCACTTGATCTTAATTTCACTGTAGGTTTCACATTTGTAGCTCCCTTCGTCGAAGGTTTACAGAGCTAGGAAGCTAATTTCGGAGGCTGCCAGAGCACCCTTCTGCGAGTCCCTGCTTCATCCATCCATGCCAGATTCGTCACGCTGTTGTCGGTCTGGTCAATTCCCATGCACCGAAGCTACTTCGCATCGAGGTGGATTTGCACTGGGGTTGCACCGGAACGTACCGCGCCACATCGGACTTCGTCACGCTAGAACGTATCGCACTGCATCGGACTTCGTCGCGCCAGTGCTCTGTGTTGGATTTTGTTGTGTCAAGAGGCTTCGCACCGAACCTTGTCGTTCGGAGCGATTTCGCGTCGTGATCTGTTCGGAGCCTGTCTTCAGCTAGATCGATCTGAATGCTGAAGGCTACCTTCGGCGCACCCTACGCGCTAGATGCCGAAGGCCTCCCTTCGGTGACCCTTCGAACGGTATGCTCCGAACCAATCAGGCTCCGTTCGGATGATTGGATTATTTTTTATTTATATATTTCGGCTAATTGGATTATTTCTATGTGATCTGATTACCTAGCAACTCTACCCCTTTGCCACTGTTAAGGGTAGTCGGAACACGGTGTTAGTGTTGTGTTACGCTTAGGCTCATTCCTAAGTATCCACACGCTTTTGGATCGTCGAACTGACCCAAGTGCGGGGCACGTGTTAACTAACTTCCGTCGGCCGCCGACGGAAATTAGCCATTTTTCATCGAAACGCTTCCGTCGGCCAAAAACCGATGGAAGTTAGTTTCTTTCGTTGGTTTTTGCCTAGCCGACGGAAGTTTACTAGATTCTTGTAGTGAAAGCTAGTGCTTGTATATCATGTTACACTTTGACCAGCTTGTTGTAGAGTTGCATCCATGATAAACTATTATGCATGTAATGTGAAAGCCACTGCCATGATAGTCCATACCACTAGAAGAGATGGATACAATGATTGACACTTACCATAAATTCAGTGTTGGATTAATGTTATCCAGATCACACGTTTTAATAAAAAACAAGGAGGCAAATTCGTTATAGCCTAATTTTGTTTCAAGCAATGTATTGATCTCCCCGCACGTATTTCATTTTGAACAGAGGGATTTTTAGAAAATTAATGAACTATTTTATTAAAATATTGTAAAAATATCTTATTTCAAAGATATCTAAAAACCACACAAAAGAATTGTGTTTTCTCCTCCAAGTGAAGGACCGGAGATCTACAAAACTACCTTGAAAGCTTGTATACAACGTAGAAACTGTTGTTCTGAAAGCCAAGTAGTCTTTATATTTATATAATTAAAGATTATCTAGGTTGTACATACTATTAGAGATCAAGTGATATTTGTATATATTTTTTAAGTTATGTACTGTAATTTTTTTAAAACCAAAAGTGTTTTTAACATTATAACACACGGTCACATGGTTAACACCGCATTAAAAATTATCTAGGATGGACAGTGCGCCGTTTCAAGTTTACAGATAAATTTCAGAATTTTTTCCAAAAGCAAATGATGTAACATGAATTTTAACTCTGTCGATAATAACATAAACAGTTTAGACCTATTGGTTTAAGATCTCCGGAGGAGAGGGGGACCGAGTCCCTCTCCTCCCCTAAGACTCGTGCTCTAAAAACGAAGTCTCCTTGGTCGCTCATGCTACCTGATCGAGGGCGCCCCAACCCCCATGGTTGAGGGTGTTGGGGAATAGGGGAGCTACGCTAGCCGGCAAATTCAACATTTCCGCCCTATGGCCCTAGGCTCATGCACGTGTGAGACATAGATCAGTACCTTCGAGCACTTGACGCGCTAGTGTAGGACCAAAAGTAGCGACCAGAGGGGGGTGAATGGACGCCTAAAAAATTCTTTCGAATCAATGGCCTTCTCCCAACACCCAACGCACCTCAACAAACAATCAGCAGAAGCAAAAACAGATCACAGGTATTAAAAATAATCTATCCTAAAAACGACCGGTGTCCTAATCAAAAAGACACTAACAGAGTGCTTAAAGGCAGATCAAGTTAACTCATAGGACAACTGACAGTTCTATAGATGATTCATTAAAAACACTGATATTCTATCAGGCATGTCCAAAACATCCACATAACACAAAGCAGTCCACAAGTGAGAGATACCACAGTTTTTAGCGCATTTAATCTTGACAAAATAAATACAGGAAATAAACGTACCATGGATTTAATTTATCTATTTCAGAATATTTAGAGCAACACAGAAACAGTGCACGGAAAAATGAGAAGGAGAAAAACAGATTACCGTGCTAGATTTGTCTCTTGTACGCATACTACCGAACACATAGCATACAACACTGTAGCACCAAAATCCCCAAAGCAGAGTTGCGTGTGTGGCTTCTGTTCGGCTGCGCATGCGCCACCCACGTCAGGAGCGCCTCAGCTGCACTGTGGAACCAGGGGAGCCAAGCTCCACGCCCGGGACAACTGCGTCTGCACGCCGCCGTGTGCGCCTGGTCACGCCGAGTCACATGTTTGTGTTGTGGCCGCTCCAGCAATCCGCCTGGCTGCTGAGCTGCGAAGCCTTGCGCACACGCCCAAATCTACGTGCCTAGGTTCCCCCGCCTGCTGCTGGTGCATGCATCGATTAATGGCACACGACAGATGAGACGCAAGCTACTGCACCATTAAAACTCCACGCCAGCTCCTTGGGAACCGAAGCACTGTGCCGAACAATGATGCTGCTTGCGTGGGCTGACGCCGCTTGGAGTCCTCCGCCTAAATATCTTGCCTCGACTAACAGGGCCTACGCCTGGTGTAACATAGCACTTCGCCTGCATCTGTATGATGCCACGGCCTCCACGCCGTGGAGAAAAGCGGTGGCCCGAAGGAAAACTGAAGCCGATGATAAGAATTGGCGGTAACAAATCTGGTTTTGTTATTGTAGATAATTATTCTAGATTCATTTGGGTGTTCTATTTGCATGACAAAGGAGAAACACAAGAAATCTTTAAGAATTTTGCAAGAAGAGCACAAAATGAGTATGAAGTGAAGATCAAGAAAGTGAGGAGCGATAATAGAGGTGAGTTCAAGAACACTCACATTGAAGACTTTCTTAACAAGGAAGGGATCAAGCACGAGTTCTCTGCTCCATATGATCCACCTCAAAATGGAGTAGTAGAGCGGAAGAACCGAACTCTAGTGGAGGCGGCGCGGACCATGCTAGATGAGTACAAGACTTCGGACATCTTTGGGCCAAAGCCGTCAACACCGCATGCCACGCCATCAACCGTCTCTACCTCCACAAGATTCTCAAGAAAATGGCTTATGAGCTACTAACCGATAACAAACCAAATGTCTCATACTTTAGAGTTTTTGGTAGCAAATGTTACATTCTTGTTAAACGACCAAGAAGTTCAAAATTTGCCTCTAAAGTAGATGAAGGCTTCTTGGTCGAATATGAATCAAATGCACATGCTTATCATGTATTCAACAAAACCACCAGTGTTGTTGAGGTCACTAGGGATGTGACATTTGATGAAACTAATTGCTCTCAAGTAGAGCGAGTTGATTCAAGTGATGTAAGTGATGAAGCACTTCCATGCGAGGCAATAAAGAACATGCCTATTGGAGACATTAGGGCAAGAGAAGATGCACCTACAGAACAACAAGAAGATCAACAAGAGACTCAACAAGAGGAAAATCTCATTCAAGAGCGAGCGGTGTTGGAGGAAAATCAAGAAACTCAAGATGGAGTTACTCAAGAAACAACTCAACACCCAAGAGTCCACCAAAGCATTCAACGAGACCATCCTGTCGACAACATATTAGGAGATATTCAAAAGGGGGTAACTACTCATTCTAGAATTGCACATTTTTGTGAATGTTACTCTTTTGTGTATATTTTGGAACCTATCAAGGTGGAAGAAGCTCTTGAAGACCCGGACTGGGTAATGGCCATGCAAGAATAGCACAACAATTTCAAGAGGAATGAAGTTTGGGAGTTGATGGAAAGACCAAAGAAAAATGTAATTGGCACCAAATGGGTCTTCCGTAAAAAGCAAGACGAGCACGACATGGTCACAAGGAACAAAGAAAGGTTGGTTGCTCAAGGCTACACACAAATCGAAGGTTTGGACTTTGGTGAGACTTATGCACCCGTAGCTAGGCTTGAGTCAATGTAAATATTATTAGCCTTTGCTACTGACCATGATTTCAAGTTTTATCGAATGGAAGTGAAAAGAACTTTCCTAAATGGACCAATCTCTGAATTGTTGTATATGGAGCAATCACCCAGATTTGAAGATCCAATCCAACCCAACCACATCTACAAGCTCCATAAGGCACTCTATGGGCTCAAGCAAGCCCCTAGAGCATGGTATGAATGCCTTAGCAACTTTCTCCTAAGGAAAGGCTTTGAAATAAGCAAAGCCGATCCTACTCTCTTCATTAAGCATTTCAATGATGATTTGTGTGTTTTCCAAATATATGTCGATGACATTATATTTGGTTCTACTAACAATGATTTTTCTGAAGAGTTTAGTAAGATGATGACTAAAAGGTTTGATATGTCCATGATGGGTGAGTTGAAATATTTTTGGGATTCCAAATCAAGCAACTCAAGTAAGGCACTTCATTTGCCAAACAAAGTACATCAAGGACATGTTGAAGAAGTTTGGCATGGAGAGTGCGAAGCTGTGGCGCCCCAATTTATCAAAATCGAGACATTATTGAATTTCCATAGAAAAACAATAATAACAAGAGGTTCATCATGCGACAATCGTACATACGACAAGTATTCATGGCACGCAGACCATATTTATTACATCAGAGTTTAATAAAAGCGATAAAAATAATTAAAAAGCATGACGAACGCCTTCTTCAGGATCTTTCTTCTTGACTGGGTCGCTACTCCAGACCGTCTTCGTAGTAGGCATCCTCTGTGGGGTCCAACGGGTATGAGTACAAAAAGTACTCAACAAGACACCGCAAATGCAAGTAATAATGCAGGATAATAAACAAGGAAGGGTAATTGGCTAAAAGTGCGGAAAAGTACATTTTCAGTTATTGCATTTAGTGTAGTCAAATTTAATCACGCGGAAAAGTAAACATGAACATCAACAACATCATCTAACTCGAGGAGTACGTTTTACCTCCTCGCACAACAGTCCTTACATGTCAAGCCATCATGCACATACATACTCAAAGTAATCTAACTGTGGGATGTCACGCAACCCGCCCTTGACCGTGGGCTCGGCTTTTCGAAAAGATTTAAGACTCTGATCAGAGATGTACTACTGTACCCACAAGGCATGCACTCATCCCAAACGAGATGACCCATACCACGGGAACTCGTGCCAAAACCTCAGCATGAAATGCTCCAAGCGATAACCACCCGCTCTAGGTTTCGCCGGCGCACCGGGCCGCATCCCGGCTAACGTCGCACCCCCTTTTGCGCCACGTTGGTACAAGCCACCCGCAGGTGCTGCTTGACCCATCTCCAAATGCTGGCCTCGGTTTGGAACACTCCATACCTTAGTTAGGACTTATCCACTAGACTTGTGGTTAGTACGGAAGTGTATTGCGACGGATCCCTCAGACCGGTCCTTATAGTGCCCCGGTTGCTACCGACCAATGCCCTAGCTTGCACCCGGAACCCACCATGCATACACTCACCACCATAACTCACCACCAACAGAAATCCAAGGATAAGAAGTAACGGGGATCATATAGTAGAACCATTTTACTACGACTCATTTTTATCCTATAGCGATCGTGTCAATACATTGGACACTAGCTAATATCATTAGTCATGTGGTGACAAGGAGTTTAGGCTAGAGAGCATGGCTTGGGTTGCACATCAAGGTCGGGGGATCCTAAATAAATATATTGTAAGGGTTCATTTGACTAATGCATGTATAACCTATGTGTTTTAGTGATAGTTTAATCAAAACATGGGTTCAATATGTTCAAAAGATTAGTTTGGTGACTTGCCTTGTTCAGCGAATGGGGAGGGAGTAACTTCGGGAAAGTACTCCGCCTCCTCGACGGCGTCGTAGTCTTTCCAATATAATAAAGTAAAATAAAATAAAACACAACATTCAATCAAGCAATATAGCATCACATAATAAGCACATAGGTATAAGTTGGATTGATCAAAAATAAACTAAGTTGTTAAGGTTCTGAAATTCATTTCATAAATAATTCTAAAAGAAATTAAAATGAGGTGTTGTCCTTTGAAAAAGGGTTTTAAAAGTGAGTAATCTCATTTTAAACATTCTAATCAATTTAAAATGAAAGGTTCATGGGTAATGTAGTGGTATTCAATATATGAACAGAAAGAAAATAAATATGAATTTTACTGAAATTTAAATAATTGAATTTTCATTTTTACCCTAAGGGTATTTGAATACCTATTTAAATAAACATGAAAAACCAAAAGTAAACCTACTGTTTTTATTGCATGAACATGTAGAGAATAATTTTACAAATTTTCTGAAATTGAAATGGTAATTTTTAGAGTTCAAATGCGCCAGATATGAATTTTACAAGTTTAAAAGCATTTCTGGAATTTATTTTAAAATTTAAAACACCTCGGGTCCACGGTGAGCCAGGCCCACGGTGAACCCGCGCACTGTGCGCATGGTCCAGCCCAATCTGGACCGTTGGATCCAGATCCAACGCGCGCTGGCGAGGCGGGGCGCGTAAGTGATAACGGATGGCCAGGATTAAAACGCGCGAAAGGGTACCATGTGGACGCACGAGATCGAGCGCGGGTTTTAAATACTAACGGACGCACGAGATTAAAATGTACCCCTTCGCACAGATCCAACGACGCAGATTAAACCGCACATGGGATTTAATCAGTACCGTTAGATCCAGATCGCATGGCGCGGATTGAATCCGACAAGGCACGGGTACTCAGCCCGTGCCGGTCGTCTTCTCCGGCGACGGCGAGCGGGCCAGAGGCCATGGCGAGCGATGGCGGTCGAAGCTAAGGCCTAAAATGGAAAGAGGGCACTACGGGGATCACGAGGGTACCCTTGCGGTGAAGAAAGGTCGATGGAGCGAGGCCGGCGACGAGCGGGGGCGGCGAAGGTGTTCGGGTCCTTGGCGGCGACGGCAATCCAGCGGGGTTCGTCGACGACGGAGTTATGGCCGGGGTCGGTGAGGTCCGTGCGGTCGTAGCGGTGCGGTCGGCGAGGACGGAGGGGGACTCCAGCGACGGCGAGCGACGGATGGAGCGAGCGCGACGGTGGTGCGCTAAAACACGGTATGCAAGGGCTCTGTTGGTTCTCGCAGCGTGTGAGCGTGGGGGTGAAATGCGGGTGGCCAGGGGGTTTAAATAGGGCCATCGGCAGGGGCAGAGAGGGCGTAATCTACGGTGGCCGGGAATAAAACGCGTTTAAACGCCGGCGAGCTCGGGTTGAGTTCGATTCATCGAACCTGGACGTGAATCGGTTGGGTTTAATGGGGGGAAACGGTCACCGGAGTGCGGGGGTTTGATTGCCGGGCTTAATTCGAGGGGAGGGGGTCGGGGGCAAGGGATCCGAGGCGAGTAATGGCGTAGGCCGGCGAGGGGGGGCGATTTAGGGGTGGATCTCGTGGGGACGAAGGACCTGACAAGCGGGGAACACATGTCAGTGGGCGCGAGCGGTTGAGTGGAGAGGCTGACGGGTGGGGTCGGGCTCGGGCGCGAGGGGGGGCGATCGGTGCCGACAGGTGGGGTCGGGCTGTCAGCCAGAGGCGGGCGAGGTGACGGGCTGGGCCGGCCGGGAGAGAGAAAGGGAGGAGGGAGGCCCATTACTGTTTCCAAAACTTTTCCGAATAAAAATAATTCCAGAAATTGGTCTAAAATAATAGGGCTACTTCCAAAGTTGATAAAAATTTATAAAAATTCTCAAAAATATTTCTTGGTCTTGGGAGTTTATACAAAAATTTTCAGCTCCTGGTTTGGTCATTAACTCTATGTTGTAGTTAAAAAGGGTATAAAAGGGTATTAAAGGTATTTTCAGAAATATAAAATCCAGGAAATTGAATTAAATAACATTTTTATTTTTTTGGAAATTTGGGGTGTTACAAACCTATCCCCCTTACAAAGAATCTCGTCCTCGAGATTGGAACGTTACTCGAACAACTCGGGGTATTGGGCTTTTAGTTCGTCTTCCTTTTCCCATGTAGCTTCTTCGGTGGGGTGGTTGTCCCATTGAACCTTGCAGAAGCGAACTACACGACTCCTGGTTACTCTTTCTTTGGTTTCCAAGATCTTAATGGGTTTTTCGATGTAGGTCAAGTCTTCTTGGACGTTGAGCTGTTGAAGATCGGCTTGCTCGGTGGGCACGCGAAGACACTTCTTCAACTGGGAGACATGGAACACATCATGAACTCCTGCCAAAGATGGAGGCAGTTCAAGTTGATATGCCACTTCTCCTTGCCGCTGGAGGATCTAAAAAGGTCCGACGTAGCGGGGCGCTAGCTTGCCTTTCATGTTGAACCTTTGAGTGCCTCGGAGGGGAGTGACTCGGAGATAGACATAGTCACCCTCCTCAAAGGTTAGGTCTCTTCGACGGTTATCGGCGTAGCTCTTCTGTCGGGATTGGGCTATCCTTAACCGATCCCTTATGATCTTGACCTTCTCGTCAGCTTCTCTCAATATATCTGTCCCAAATAGTTGCGATTCTCTGGTTTGATCCCAGAGCAACGGCGTTCTGCACTTACGTCCGTAGAGTGCTTCGAACGGGGACATTTGCAGGCTGGCCTGATAGCTGTTGTTATAGAAGAACTCCGCATACGGTAAGTTCTTGTCCCACATTCTGCCAAAGTCTAGAGCACAAGCTCTAAGCATATCTTCCAATATCTGGTTGACCCTTTCGGTTTTACCGTCGGTCTGTGGATGATAGGAGGTGCTAAAGTTCAGCCGGGTGCCGAGTTCCTCTTGAAGGTTCTTCCAAAACTTGGAGGTAAACTGACTCCCACGGTTAGATACAATCTTCTTAGGAACTCCGTGAAGGCACACGATCAGGGTCATATACAACTCGGCCAACTTGGCGACGGTGTAAGTTGTCTTGACCGGGATGAAGTGAGCTACCTTGGTGAGTCGGTCAACGATCACCCAGATAGAATCATGTCCAGCTTGGGTTCTGGGCAGTCCCATGATGAAGTCCATTCCTATCTCTTCCCACTTCCATTCAGGGACTTTGAGGGGTTGAAGAAGTCCGTCAGGTCTCTGATGCTTTGCCTTGACTTGCCGGCATGTGTCGCACTTGGCCACATACTCAGCTATTTCTCTTTTCATGCTGACCCACCAATATTTTTCCTTCAGATCTTGATACATCTTTGTACTCCCGAGATGAATGGAGTATAGAGTATCGTGGGCTTCTTGAAGGATGAGGGTCTTCAACTCCGGCTTGTTGGGTACGCATATCCGGTTTCCGAACCAGATGGTACCATGTTCGTCCTCGGAGAATCCGGGGGCTTTACCCTTCCTCATGTTCTGCTAGATCTCCAACATGTCCGGGTCTTCCTTCTGCTTTTCTCCGATCTGATCTATCAATATAGGCCGAGACTCCAAGGCAGCAAGGTACGCTCGGGTGGTGATCCCTAGATTTAGCCTTTCCATCTCCTTGTAAAGTAAAGGAGCTTGGTCCTGAATCATGATGGCGTTGCAGTATCCTTTTCGACTAAGGGCGTCTGCCACCACATATTGCCTTGCCTGGATGATAATGGATGCCCAAGTCGTAATCCTTGATCAGTTCCAACCATCTCCTTTGCTTGAGGTTCAGATCTGGTTGGGTGAATATGTACTTGAGGCTCTTGTGGTCGGTGAAGACCTCACACCGATTCCCCACAAGGTAATGTCTCCATATCTTCAAGGCGTGAACCACGGCTGCTAACTCCAAGTCGTGGGTCGGGTAGTTCAGCTCATGCGGTCTCAGTTGTCGGGAGGTGTAGGATATCACCTTCCCTTCTTGCATTAAGACGCATCCCAATCCTTGACGAGAGGCATCATAGTAGACGTGGAAATCTTTCTGGATGTCTTGCAGAGTCAGGATAGGGGCTAATACGAGCTTCTTCTTGAGAGTCTGGAATCTTTCTTCACAGTCAGGGGTCCATTCGAATTTTACTTCCTTCTACAACAGTCTGGTCATAGGCTTGGCGATCTTCGAAAAATTCTCGATGAACCGACGGTAGTATCCGGCCAATTCGAGAAAACTTCGGATCTCGGTCACGGTCGTGGGCTGCAGCCAGTTGGTTACTGCTTCAACGGTGGTTGGGTCCACTGCTATTCCTCCGGCAGATATAACATGGCCGAGGAACTTCACCTCAGACGACCAAAATTCGCATTTGCTGTATTTGGCGTACAGTTGCTGCTCCCTTAGCTTTCCGAGGGTCAGACGGAGGTGGTTCTCGTGTTCTTCCTTTGTCTTGGAGTAAACGAGGATATCGTCGATGAATACCACGATGAACTTATCCAAGAACTCCATGAATACATTGTTCATCATGTTCATGAAAAAGGTCGGGGCATTCGTGAGTCCGAACGACATCACCGTATACTCGTAGAGTCCATAGCGGGAGGTGAAGGCAGTCTTGGGTATGTCCTCTTCTCTAATCCTCAATTGGTGATACCCTGACCTGAGGTCAATCTTGGAAAACACCGAGGATCCCTTCAGTTGATCGAACAGGTCGTCGATCCGAGGCAACGAGTACTTGTTCTTGATGGTTACGTCGTTTAGGGCCCTATAGTCCACGCACATCCTCTTGGTCTTGTCTTTCTTCATAGCGAAGATGACCGGTGCACCCCAGGGTGAGGTACTCGGTCGGATGTACCCTTTCTGCTCTAGGTCTTCTATGTTGCTCTTGACTTCGGCTAGTTCGTTAGCGGCCATCCGGTATGGACGCTTGGAGATTGGAGTGGTCCCGGGGACAAGTTCGATTCTGAATTCGATGTCCCGCTTGGGAGGCATTCCTGGTAGGTCTTCAGGGAAGACGTCCATGAACTCCTTGACTATGGGTACTTCTTCAAGAGCTAGCGAGTGAAGGGATATTTTGAGTGGTTTGCGACTGGTCATCCAAAAGGTGACGGCTGCGCCTTCAGGGTTGGTCACTGTGATGGATTTGTTGGCACAGTTGATCACTCCCTTGTGCTTCATCAACCAATCCATCCCGAGGATGAGGTCGACTCCGGTGCATTTTATGAGGACTGGCTCGGCCCGGAATAATACTCCTTGGATCTCTATCTGAACCTTAGGACTGTATAAGTGGGCTAAGGTCTTATTGTCGGGAGTGGCAATCACCATGGGGACGGATAGAGGGAGTATGTCTAGTTCGTTGTTTTTCACAAAATCTTCTGAGACGAAGGAGTGTGTTGCTCCAGAGTCAAATAATATTACGGCTGGTACGGAATTCACAGTGAACGTACCGAGCACGACTTCAGGAGCCTCCTGAGCTTCCTCCGCATTGATGTGGTTGACGCGGGCACGAACCGCCTAGTTGGGTGCCGCGCCTTGGGGCTGCTTGGGGTGAGGACACTGGTGCGAGTAGTGCCCTTCCTTGCGGCAGTTGAAGCAGACGATCGGCCTCCCTTGGTGATCCTTCAAGATCGGGGCCTTGGCGGCTGGTGTCGGCTGAGCGGCCGGAGCTGGTGGAGCGGGGCGAGGATGCCTGGCGTTGGATCCACCAGCGGCATGAGGTGGCCTGTAGGCGGGCCGAGGATGGTAGGCGGGTGCTGGTGATGGAGGGACGAAGCGGGGCCTCTGAGAGTTCGCCTGCTGATGCTTGAAGGTGATCATCTTCCTCTTCTTGAGGTCTAGCTTGTTTTGCTCAGTCTCTTGGATGAGCGCTTTGTTGACTAGCCGTTGGAAATCGGCGAAGTCGGTGGTGACGAGCTGGATGGACAGCTCATCCTTGAGTCCCCGGAGGAACTTGGCTTGGCGGAGGGCGTCGGTGCGCACTTCTTCCGGTGCGTAGCGGGCGAGGCGGTTGAACTCATGGAGGTACTCCATGACAGTCTGACTGCCTTGTTGCAGGTTGCGGAACTCCTGCTGCTTCACCGCGATGACACCGGCGGGGACGTGGGCGGCACGGAAGGCGATGGTGAACTCCGCCCAGGTCACCACGTTGTCCTCTGGCTGGGACTCACGATAGTTGTCCCACCATTCAGCGGCGGGACCCTAGAGCTGATGAGTGGCGAAGGCCACTCTCTCCCGGTCGGTGCATGGGAGGAGGTCAAGCTTCTTTCCAATGGTGCGGAGCCAATCTCCGGCCTCCATTGGGTTGGTGGTGCTTGAGAAGATGGGCGGGCGCACGCGCAGAAACTCCGAGAGTTGTGGAGCGGGTGCGGGTGCTGGTGCGCGAGGGGCAGGTTCCCCGTTCTGCAGTCGGTCCAACTGAGCTTGTTGGTGCTGCATCTGAGTGAGGAGGGCGGTGATCAGCTGGTTCTGATTCGCCATCATCTCTGCCAAGGTAGGATGGTTGGCGGATGGCGACCCAGACTGACGTGGGCCCGTTGCACCCCAGTTGGGTACAACACCTTCACGTGCATCGCGGCTTCCTCCTTCTCCGTTGTTGGAGCCGGTGTTCTAGTGGTCGGCCATCTTCTGAATATATGATGTTATAAGGCAAAAAGATGACAATACAATTAACGAAAGTAGCTCTTAAAGCTCATTCATATAAACCAAGTGGTAACAATGTTTATTACAATAAAGCTCTTATTCTACCCACAACACACTCGTTGTGGATAGCACACATACAAAAATTATTTTATTAAACTTTTGCGGCCTCTAGCGTCTACTCGCCACCGGAGGCGGTCTCCGTGCTCTCGGAACCACGAGTACGCGGCTCCAGAGGGATGGTGGGCTCGAGAAAGTTCTCGATGATGGAGTCGGAGACGAGGCCGGGGCGCGGTGCAGGGGCGTTGGTGGAGGGTCTGGCGGGGGAGGGGTGTGGCGGGATCCTCTTGGGGCGAGGGAGGGGCTCACGGATGGGCTTCTTCCTCGGAAGGAGAGGAACCATCTCCGCAATATCCTTCTGCAGCTGCATGATCTTGCGCTGCAGCTCGCCATTCTGTTGGATCAAGTTCTTCATTTCTTCACGAAGAAACTCAACCGCCTCATGGTGCTCATCGGCGTCGAGCACCACCTCGGTATGGAGGTCGTCCATAGCCTGCAGAAGACGCGACTGCCGGGCCATGACCGGATCACGCACGGAGTGAACTCCGAGGTAGATGCTACGGTGGGCGCCGGGAGTACGCTTCGGCACAAGCCGGAAGGACGAGTTCTAAAGACGATCATCGTAGATCATCCTCAGCTCCATGAGGGCCTGGAGGGCGACTCGTTGGCACGCGACGTCGAAAGTCGGGCCCCCAAGTGCGGTGGTGTAGGGTGGCAGGTGCTCTCCGCAGCCGTGGACGGTGAGGGAGACGTCACAAGGTCCGGCAAACTCGTCGGGGTACACTCCTTGGAATTCGGGCTCGAAGAGGAACCCGAGGAATGTGAGCATCATACGGAGCTCCCTGACGAAGCCCTCGTAATGGCGGCAGTAGCTGTGCACTTGGTATACTGGCATCTACAAAATAGCAAGTTGAATAAAAGTGAGGGGAGAAACAAAGTTTATAAAGTAGATTTTCGAGAAATAATTTCCTGCGGCTAATGGCTAGGTGGGTCTATTTGGCTTCCTACAGTCAAGTCGGCTCTGATACCATCTTGTGGCGCCCCAATTTATCAAAATCGAGACATTATTGAATTTCCATAGAAAAACAATAATAACAAGAGGTTCATCATGCGACAATCGTACATACGACAAGTATTCATGGCACGCAGACCATATTTATTACATCAGAGTTTAATAAAAGCGATAAAAATAATTAAAAAGCATGATGAACGCCTTCTTCAGGATCTTTCTTCTTGACTGGGTCGCTACTCCAGACCGTCTTCATAGTAGGCATCCTCTGTGGGGTCCAACGGGTATGAGTACAAAAAGTACTCAACAAGCCACCGCAAATGCAAGTAATAATGCAGGATAATAAACAAGGAAGGGTAATTGGCTAAAAGTGCGGAAAAGTACATTTTCAGTTATTGCATTTAGTGTAGTCAAATTTAATCACGCGGAAAAGTAAACATGAACATCAACAACATCATCTAACTCGAGTAGTACGTTTTACCTCCTCGCACAACAGTCCTTACATGTCAAGCCATCATGCACATACATACTCAAAGTAATCTAACTATGGGATGTCACGCAACCCGCCCTTGACCGTGGGCTCGGCTTTTCGAAAAGATTTAAGACTCCGATGAGAGATGTACTACTGTACCCACAAGGCACGCACTCATCCCAAACGAGATGACCCATACCACGGGAACTCGTGCCAAAACCTCAGCATGAAATGCTCCAAGCGATAACCACCCGCTCTAGGTTTCGCCGGCACGCCGGGCCGCATCCCGGCTAACGTCGCACCCCCTTTTGCGCCACGTTGGTACAAGCCACCCGCAGGTGCTGTTTGACCCATCTCCAAATGGTGGCCTCGGTTTGGAACACTCCATACCTTAGTTAGGACTTACCCACTAGACTTGTGGTTAGTACGGAAGTGTATTGCGACGGATCCCTCAGACAAGGTATCCGAGGCGAGTAATGGCGTCGGCCGGCGAGGGGGGCGATTTGGGGGTGGATCTCGTGGGGACGAAGGACCTGACAAGCGGGGGACACACGTCAGTGGGCGCGAGCGGTTGAGTGGAGAGGCTGACGGGTGGGGTCGGGCTCGGGCGCGAGGGGGGGGGCGATCGGCGCCGACAGGTGGGGTCGGGCTATCAGCCAGAGGGGGGTGAGGTGACGGGCTGGGCCGGCCGGGAGAGAGAGAAAGGGAGGAGGGAGGCCCGTTACTGTTTCCAAAACTTTTCTGAATAAAAATAATTCCAGAAATTGGTTTAAAATAATAGGGCTACTTCCAAAGTTGATAAAAATTTATAAAAATTCTCAAAAATATTTCTTGGTCTTGGGAGTTTATACAAAAATTTTCAGCTCCTGGTTTGGTCATTAACTCTATGTTGTAGTTAAAAAGGGTATAAAAGGGTATTAAAGGTATTTTCAGAAATATAAAATACAGGAAATTGAATTAAATAACATTTTTATTGTTTTGGAAATTTGGGTTGTTACAGAAGCCCATCAAGACCCCCATGCAAACCAACGACCACCTAGATCTAAATCAAGAAGGGACCGCCGTCGATCAAAAGGTATATCGTTCCATGATTGGTTCCCTTTTATACTTATGTGCATCTAGGCTGTATATCATGCTTAGTGTTTGTATGTGCACGAGATTTTAAGATGCACCAAAAGAAATTCATTTGGTAGTTGTTAAGAGAATTTTGAGATTTTTGGCTCACACTCCAAACCTAGGACTTTGGTATCCGAAAGGCTCAACCTTTGAACTTATTGACTATTCGGACTCTGATTATGCTGGTTGCAAAGTGGATAGAAAAAGTACATCCAGAACTTGCCAATTTCTTGGAAGATCACTTGTTTCATGGTCTTCCAAGAAACAAAATTCTGTAGCTTTATCCATAGCCGAAGCCGAATATGTAGCAGCCGGTAGTTGTTGTGCCCAACTCCTTTGGATGAAACAAACCATAAAAGACTTTAGGCTCAACATGACCAAAATCCCAGTTAAGTGTGACAATGAAAGTGCCATCAAAATAGCCAATAATCATGTCCAACACTCAAGAACCAAACACATTGATATTCGCCATCATTTCTTGAGAGACCACGAGATTAAGGGAGATATTAGCATAAACCATGTGAGAACCGAAAAACAACTCGCCGATATATTTACCAAGCCTCTAGATGAGCAACGGTTTTGCGAGTTAAGAAATGAGTTAAATATGCTTGATTCTCGTAACATAGTTTGAAATTCTTGCATATTAATAGTGCCAATGTTGAAAATTGGGAGAGTAAAGTAATTTCTCTCCTTCTCACTTATTGGGCCACATTTTTAATAACCACCAAAATCATCTTTTGTATATGTCGTGAGTATGTTGAAGTGTCAAATGTTATTCCACGCCTATTCCATGCCATTGACAATGGCATGCTTGTGATATGCTAAAAATGCTACTTTGTGATGATTTTGGTTACTTATGCAAATATATGGTGAATGATTGGTTATATGCCATGCCATGATATTTTTATGGTCATATACATGTTTGAATTGTTTGTGGTGAAATATTATTGCATTGCCCAAAAGTTCATGGCACTTAGCTTTCTTTTAGCTAAGTTCAGTTCTTAGTCCAAGGCAATCAGAAGTTCCGAATATATATCGGAAGTTCCGATTTTGGGGCTATTTGTTCGTTTGTGGTCGTGTCGGAAGTTCCGATATCATATCAGAAGTTCCGATCAATCGGAATTTTTTGATCATCTTTAGCCGCGTCGGAAGTTCCGATCGGGACTTGGTATAAATAGTCCCAGGCGCCCCCCATTTCCTCTCTTCTCCTCTTTGACTCCACTCTCTCTCTCTCCCTCTCTCGAGTTCCCACCAAATCCACCTCGAATAGCCATTTCTCTCCATGGGAATTGTAGGATCTCTTCATGGGGAGTCAAGGACGTCCTCTGGAGCGCCGATCCGCTCTTTTCCTCATCGTTTTTCATCGTTTTTGAGGTATTTTGCTCAAATCCTAGTTTTGGGTTTTCCCTTGTTTTAGCCATCTAAATTCCATTCTTTTTGGCTTAAATTTCTCCTAGGAATTAGTTTAGATGTGGCCCAGCTACATTGTGCAGATCGAAATATTTTGTGCACTTTTGTGGCGATCGGAAGTTCTGATCCTACGATCGGAAGTTCTAATGCAGGCAGCACTCTGAATTCAGTTCTGAATTTGTTGTCCACTCCTGACTGCAGCATTTCCCATGGGTCTAGAGCATCGCACTAAGGCTCGGCATGACCCTCAGCCCCGCCGGGGTGACTCCGGGTCGGGGAGTGAATACACTCCCTCTGATCCCGAGGGAAATCAGTCGCCCACCTCAGCTGCCAGGTTAAAGCGCATTGTGAAGCGAAAGACAGATCCTCTTGCTTTTATTCCTCAATCGCCAGCTCGCCCTAGTATGAAAGTCCCTCGCTGTAGTCTCCAAATCCCTCGCCCTAGTGGTGTTGCCAGAGATCAGTCCAAAGGCAAAGAGAGGGCCCCAGCTGGTGCGTCTGCCTCTGGTGTACATGTTCTGAAAAGAAAACAAGTGTCCTTTCTGCCTGACCAAGTCAGGAGGAAGTGTGACTACACAAGGTTCTCAAACAGAGTGGCCAGAGAAAGAAATGGGAACCCTAGGGTGTATGAAAGGGATGCTCATGATTACCAGTTCTTCAACACTTTTCATGACAATTATTATCACTATGTGATATTTCCTCAGAAGAACCCAATTGCCAGCATGAAGTGGATCAACTGGTCTAATCTGAGAAAGAAGAACAGTGCAGTCTTCAATGAGGTGCTCAAGGCTTGCAAGGACAAGCGCCTTTTTGGTCTGATGGGAATGAAACAAGATTGGTGTGAAGAAGTTGTCTGTCAGTTCTACACCACTCTCTTCCAGACCATAGAGGATGATGAGCCCACCTATCACTAGAGGATTGAGGGCATTGACTATGAGGTGTCCATCTTGGACTTTGCTATCATTCTCGAGCTTGATCGAAATGACCTCAATTGTCATAGATTGGACCAAGAGCAAACTTTGGAGGCAGATCATGTGAGGTACCTCTACCAGCCAAATTTGTATCTTGCTAGGATGACCAAGGGTCGCCTCCCTTCTTTGAGGTACTGAACAACATGTTCAGGAAGACCTTGCTACCCAAGCAAGGTGATGCCACTCATCTGCTGTCCAATGCCAGAAATATGTTGAGCGCCATGAGGGAGGATCAACCTCCCTTTAGTGTAGCTCACTTTCTTTAGAGTGAGATCTGGAACTATTTAGTGTCGCCCAAGAGGAGCCTCATATATGCTCCTTACATCTAGAGGGTCATAAACATTGTCACTCGCCTAAAGATGGTCATTGAAGTGGAGCATTGTAACTTCACTCCAAGGGTGCCCAAGGCACCAGCTCAGGCTCCAGCTTTAGGTCAGGCTCCACCTCGGGTAGCTCCAGTGTCCTCTCGCTCTCTAGCTCTGTCCAGTGGTCAAGCCTCTAGATCCAGGTCCTCGCCTTTCTCTTCTCCCATCAAAAGGATGCTCTCGAAGATATTCACCATGTGTTGTGGCATCTCATTTGATATGGATGCTCAGAGAGAGGTATCCAGGGAGCTCTATCGAACACTGAATGAAGCCCAATAGCGAGCTGGTATGCCTCCTATAGCACCTTGGCCTGCTCGCTATGATGAGTTTGATGCTATCGTGGGACCGGAAGTTGGTGATGATCCTTGTGCCTACTTCTTTGGAGTTGTGGATGTCGTCCATCAGCAGCCACCTCTGCCATCACCTCAGCCTCAGTCTCGTCAGTTCTCTTCTTCTAGGGATGCTTCCGGTAGCGGTGAGGAAGAAGTCGAGAGCAACTCCGTGTGATCCTCATTGTTTTCTCTCTTTTTGGTGTCTTTGATAACAAAGGGGGAGAAAAGTCTAAGAAGTCAAGTTAGTTTAGTTAGTTTGCTTCTCTTTTCGTGTCATGAACACTTGGGTTGTAATAATGTTGAACCACTATTTACTCAATGCTTGTGTATGACATAGATGCATCAAACTTTCATAGATGCTTAATTTGCTTCAAGTTTAATGTTAATCGTTATGAAATTGTGATTTGTGGTAAATATGAGCTAACTGTGATGAATTGTGAATCTCTAATGTGAATAGTTAGAAATGCCCTAAATGATATATGTGTTGCTTGCGAACTTGTGCATATATTTAGGGGGAGCTAAATTGTCAAATTTTCATATCTTGTATCAAGTTCATCACTTCTTTGATCATGTTGTCATCAATCACCAAAAAGTGGGAGATTGAAAGTGCATCAAGGTGCATCTAGGCCCCTATTTTAGTTTGGTGTATTAATGACAATATTGATCAAATGCTACTAATCAATTTGCTAAGATGATTGCAGAGATTTCATAAGAAAAGAAAGTTATATTGAAACAAATTTGGAGAAAAAGCTCCATTTGGTCCAAATAGGCTCAAAAGGTTAAAATCATTGATTTATTCTTTACAATGAGTCTAGGATCGTCGTACTATTAAGAGGGATGCATTTGGATTTTGTTCTAAAATTTTGTGCCCAAAGAAAAACATTTCTGAAAGATTTTTGGACATGTTTAAATTGAGTTCCATAATTTTTATACTTATCGAAACTTCTGATTTCTATCGGAACTTCCGTTTTGAGCTCTTGGCCTCGAAATTAAAATTCCATCGGAACATCCAATATGTATTGGAACATCCGATTTGAGCTCTCGATTTGAATTTATTTTTCCATTGGAACTTCCGGTTTGGATCAGAACTTCCGATTTGAGCTCTCGGCCTTGAATTAATTTTTTCATCGGAACTTTTGATTTCTATCTGAACTTCCGATTTGAGATCTCTGTCTAGAATTATTTTTTCCATTGGAACTTCTGATTTGGGATCGGAACTTCCAATTTGAACTCTCGGTTTAGAATTAATTTTTAATTGGAACTTCCGATGTGCCATCGGAACTTCCGAGGTGGAAGGCAAAAAGTGCCCTAACGGTCAGAATTGTTGGAGGTGGTATAAAAACCCCCTCCACTCACTTGTACAGTACTTTTTGGCCCCCAAACTCTCTTACTTGAAAACCCTAACTCTAATCCTCAAGCTCTCTTGTGATTCAAGGCTAGATCTAGTGCGATAATTTGCGATTTGCCTTGAGAGCGCATTTGAAATCTTCTCGAGTTTTTGTTGCTGCATCTTTTGAGAAGATTTTCGTGGGTTGCCTTTGTTGCTTTTGTTGGATTTTGTTGCAAATATTTGAGCACAAAAGTTTGAGTTGGAAAAATCTTCAAACACATTTGTTACTCTTTGAGGATTTGTTATCCTAGATGGCTAGGAGTCACTCCTCGAGCAACCAAGTAGTTTGTGGTTTCTCGAAGAAGTTTGTAAAAGCTTTCCTTTGGCTTAGACAAGTAAACGAAGAGGAAACCCAAGTTTAACGAAGGCTAAGGGGGTGTTTGGATGGGGCTAAAATTTTTTAGCCCCTGTCACATCCAATGTTTAAATAATATTTTGGAGTATTAAATGTAGACTATTTACAAAACCTCTTTATAATCATAGGATTATTCACGAGACGAATATAATGAGTCTAATTACACCATGATTTGACAATGTGATGCTACAGTAAACATTTGCTAATTGATGATTAATTAGGCTTAAAAAATCCGTCTCGCGATTTAGTCTCTGATTCTACAATTATTTTTATAATTAGTTCATGTTTATTCCTTCAAATTAATGTCGAAACATCCGATGTGACACGGGCTAAAATTTAGCCCCTAGATCCAAACACCCCCTAAGACTTGGTGAGGAAAGGGTTGAAAGATACCCGACCTTTCGAGGTCCCTCAATAGAGACGTAGGATTGGTGGATCCGAACTCCGGGAAATATATCTTGTGTCTTGTGAGCTCTTGTGTTCATATTTCTTTTAGGGTTCATACTAAGTCGAACTTTATTTTCACCCGATCTACCTTTTGACATAGATCTAAAGAAACTTAGTGTTGTAAAGTTTCTCCTAGTATACTTGTACACACTTCTATTCAAACATTTTTTCCAGAAAACAAGTTTTTAATTTCATCGATTTCTATCTGCTGATTAGAACATCCGACAACACTTCGGAACTTCCGATCAGGCATTTTCTCATAACACTATCTTCCGCGAGAAATTTTTTAAATTGCCTATTAACCCCCTAGGCAACTTTCATTAGTTTCTATAGTTTGACCTCAAAAGGATATTGAAAGATCAGTGCATCAACTCATGGCTAAAATATTCATCTCCACGATCGAATTGTAGAAATTCAATTATCTTGCCTGTGTGATTTTGTACTTCACTTAAGAGCTCCTTGAACATTTTAAAGGACTCCCACTTACTTCTCATCAAGTAGACACATCTACTTAAAGTTGTCGAAAAAGCGATAAAGTACCAGAACCCATTCCTAGCCTTGTGACTCATTGAACCATATACATTAGTATGTACTATGTCCAATAGCTCACTCGCCCTCCCACTAACAATTAGTGAAAGTCTCCTCTTGTCATTTTGTCAAGTAGATAAGATTCACATGTGTCATATGATTCAAAATCAAATGACTTCAAAAAGTCCATCACTATGAAGTTTCTGTGTGCGCTTCTCATTTATATGACCTAAGAGACAATGCTAGCCATAGGAATGATTCAAATTATTAAGTTGTCGTTTCTTTGTAATAACGTTATAAACATGCCCTTTTCAAGACTCAGGATGTATAGTCCATTCACTAATGGACAAACACCATAAAGCAAACCATTCGAGAATATCGAATAACTCCTGTTCTTTATTACGAATTCAAAAATATCTTCTCCTAAACATGAAGAAGAGATTATGTCTTTGCCTAAGGTGGAAATAACAATTATTCAATTCCTAAACTGGTCTTGATAGTAGTGGTAGTGAATAAACGCCGATGGCCAACGCTGCAACACTTGCACCATTTCCGACGTGGACATCCATCTAGCCACTAGCACACTTCCTTGACCTACTTAGCCCCTACAACAATTTGCAAGTATGAATCATCGAACCGGTATCATATACCCATGAATCATTTGGACGAGTAGCAAGTTAAATCATTAATACCTAAAGCGGAAGTCGTACTTCCCTTCCTTTTCTACTCTTCCAAGTATACCTTGCAATTACGCTTCCAATGCCTAGGCTAGTAGCAATGGTGGCACTCATCAGAGTTGGCTGGACCTGACCTGGACTTTCCAGTCGGCTTAGTACTAGAGATCAAATATGTAGACTTAGCATTTTCCTCCTTCTCTTTTTGCCCTCCTTCTAAACAACCATCACATGGTTCGGAGTCTTCCTAATACTCTCCTCAGCAGCTTTTAGCATCCCATGCAACTCAGCTATAGTCTTCTCTGGTCCAACCATGTTGTAGTTCATGATGAATGGCTCAAAGCTCAGTGGGAGCGACTGGAGAATAACATCAATAGCGAGGTATGAATCCAGTGGAGTTCCCAGTCTCTCTAGAGTCTCCACGCAACCAATCATCTTGATCACATGAGGTCTCACTGGGCTCCCTTCAGCCAGCCTAGTACCAAACAAGCATTTAGACACATTATATCTTTCTGCCCTTGCTTGGTCCTAAAACATGCCCTTAAGCCCTACGATCATATCGTAAGCATCACGTTCCTCATACTATTTCTAAAACTGAGAGGACATGTAGGCAAGCATCAGGCAGCTGACATCCACGGAATCACTAGCATGCTTCTCATAAGCACACTTATCTGTTGTAGAAGCATCCTCTCCTGGTTCATTAGGGTGAGGTTCCTCTATAACATAATCCTTTTTCTCTTGCTTGAGAACAATTCTCAAGTTTCTATAACAGTCCATAAAATTTGTTCCAGACAACTTATCTCGTTCAAGAATAGATCGCAAATTAAAAACTGGAGTGCTCTTAACAGTAGTAGGTGGTGCCATGATCTACAAAATATTAAATGCAAGGTTCAGCACTATGCAATGTTTATCTTCTATCCAATAAAAGATGTTCCACTATCTAAACTAGTCATTTTCCCTCTCATGACTAATAGTGGCGCAAGATCCATGGTCACGCTATCTCCTAGTGAGCTTTGGCATCACTGCTAGAAGCTAGTTGACATAGGTAAGCAACTCCTTGCTAATCACATCGTTGGAGAATCATCCAATGCTCGACCCTAACTCCTATGCTCCAAGGACCAAAACTGTTTTTATAGCCTTGTCAAGTGAACCAACACTATGCGTGCAGAAGACCGACTTTTGCCCCAACTAGTCGAGATAAAAGATAGCACCCTGCTTTGGCAGGCCCACTATCGATGAGCACAAACCTTGGTGGGTGCAGCTATTGGGAAGAACATCAACACTTAATTTTCTGAGAGAAAACTATTCTAGCATCGTAACGTCCCTAGCGCACACGAAACATGCAAGAATAGAATAATAGGAACATACGAAAGCATCACATGCAATCATATTAACTATGACATAGCATGGCCTTCTTCACATGGCGATCTTCATCTCCATGGCTCCCATCATCGAGTGCATGCTCCTGGCCTCCATGAAGAGTACTAGTCCATCTCGCATAGGCTATACTAATTACATGGGCCGAAGTACTGTGGAAACGACATAAAAGCCGTAATGAATTTTACATCAGCCTTGGGTTGTAAATAACCATGACACGGAGGCCATATTTAATTTACATTCACTGCATGCATCTCATACATCACATTTTAATCAAGGCCATTCCAGTCATGACATTCTCTGCAAAACAAAGTTAGGTGAGCAATCTACAAATGACTAGATTCTGGATCTGAAAAACCTGGGTCGACAAGCTCAAGTTTTTAAAAATCGTGCCGGTCGGAACTTCCGATCAATATCGGAATCCCGCATTGCACCAATTTCCTTCTGTATCGAATCATTATTCAACATCGGAACATCCGATCACTATCAAAACTTCTGATCCGCCATCGGAACATCCGATCACATCGGAACTTCCGATCTGCCACGGATAGAAACAGATCTAATATATTTTTCCACCATGTATATCCATACATGAGGGATGCAGATCGAACACTACAAACGTAGGCTCTGATACCACTGTTGAGGATTAGGGGAGCTACGTTAGCCGACAAATTAACCATTTCCACCCTATGGTCATAGGCTCATGTGCGTGTGAGATCATAGCTTGGTACCTTCTAGCACTTGACACGCTAGGTGCAGCGGAAGAAGAGGTTGATGAAGCGCGTCAAGCCTATGCTTGCTTTGTCCCGACTGTTCCTCGCTGATCCGATCGATGAAGAAGTCGCCTTCCTCGTGGTGACGGCCACGAGCGTCGCTTATGGAGAAACTCCTCCACGGAGTCCACACATACAGGGATGAAGTTCCTCCCACAGCAGCGTGCTATCACCGCATGTGAGAGACGGGAAATCCTCGACCTCAACGTTTGAGAGCAAGAAAGGGAGGAGGGAGTCTATGGTGTCTAGATCCAATCTAGGCTTATTCCTTATCCCAAGACCTCCTCCTCTCTTTATATAGGGCTGAAAGCCCCCTGGGTCATGCACATCTTGGAACCCACAAATTAGTTACAACTAATTCGTATTCGTAACAGATCCAATCTAATACCCCACATTGGAACTTCTGATCCTAGATCAGAACTTCCGACAAGGTATTTTTCT
Organism: Zizania palustris; assembly: GCA_019279435.1. NCBI lineage: Eukaryota > Viridiplantae > Streptophyta > Magnoliopsida > Poales > Poaceae > Zizania > Zizania palustris. The sequence continues at coordinate 4,988,169 of JAAALK010000086.1, read as the reverse complement.
GGTCTCCAAATTCAGCACGACACGCAATAGATCCAATCTGTTTTCGCTCACCTCAGAACTTCTGATACCATATCGGAACTTCCAATCAGTACAAAAATTCCTAGATTCTAAATTGGAACTTCTGGCTCATCGGAACTTCTGGCTCGTCGGAACTTCCGATACCATATCGGAACTTCTGAAGCAATATTTGCTCTCTGTAACGAGACCAAATAATAATTAGAACTTCCGATACTACCTATCAGAACTTCCGATCTACAGAATTTTCTTGGGCATATCCTTCAGAGGGGCCCCTACTGCACAATGCCTATATTTAAAGGAAAGAGGTCCTAGTGTATAGGGTTTGGTTCCTTATCGCACAAACCCTCAATCCGTCAATTCCTAAGTCACTCAATCTGGTAAGGCGCTGCAGTGGTAGAAAGCCTCCCTCGCCACCATGACCTTTCCTGACTGACGCCACAACACCGCGCCATGGAGTTCTCATCCCCTAGCAAACTCAGAGATAACCTAAGTACATACCCAGCTGGTCCTAGACCTAGAGATCCCATAAGTGATTTCCATCAATGGTATCAGAGCTGATCGAGGGATAGGCTAGCAAGGGCTAAGGGTGGTGTTTGCTCTCCTAAGCCGACACCACCACCACAGTAGGACCCTCTGTAAACCCTAAGAAAACTCAGTAGAAAAACCCCCAAGACCCTTTCGTTGATCCCCGCAAAAGAACCAACTGAGAAACCTTAGGTTTTCCCCTCTGTGAACCTCCAACTAAGAACCCTAAGAACATGATTCATAAGGGAGGGGAAACATAAAGAGTTAGGGTTTTTGAAACCCTAAACCTAATCTAAGAGTTAAGAGCACCAGAGGGGTACTGACCTTGTGAAGCACCGGGTTCTCTACTCATCGGAACCCGTGAAGAACCTCTGGTTCGACGTTGCTCACCGCCGCTCATTAGGGCCGAGGATGGGAGCTACCAAATCTGACCTCCTCAAAGCTTGGAAGACCACCTGACCACAATCTCGTGTCATCGCTCGCAGGTGAGCACTGATGTGCACTCGGGTCAGGCGGTCCACACCGCCGTGGGCCTGCTCGATGGAACCTCGCTCACCCTCGGGTGAGCAGAGGCCTCCGGCGAGGGGACCCACGGGCGGCACACGACCGCCGCCGCCTAAGAGCTCACCGCCGATCACCGTAGTGAGGGTTTGGGCACAGTGCGGCGTAGAGGGTTTTTAAGTGAGTGAAAATGACGCCTCGTCATCGGATCAAAAAGAACGGTTGGGATAGCTCGGACTGAAATTCAGTCCAGGCGGGGGCACGCTTTTGCGTCCTAGGCCCAGGTTGCGGCCTGCATTTGTGGGCATGCACCGGGGTGTTATGGGTCAGGCTGAATTTCAGATTCGGGTTGGATTCTATTTTTGAATTTCTAGAATTAAGAAATTAATTTTTTCCATTTAAGTATTTGCTGGAAATTCATAAAATGCCCAAATTAAGTGAAAAATAAGTTTAGGTTATGGGAAAATTATGTATATTTCATCATGACTCAGTAGAAATTTTCTAAATTTTTAAGATATTTCTGATTTTATTTAGTCCAACGACTTTATTTATGTTGGAAATTTCATGTTATAAAATTTATATTCAGAATTTTATTAATGTTTAAGCAGTGTATCAATTATGATTAATTGTTCTGCTGTGCTTACATTATTTAGAATTCATTCAAGTTCATCCCTACTATTTAAGTATAATTTATTTTGCTGATTAAATTTGAACCAACGAGATAGTTTGATTAGCATTATAAATAATTTCTATTTATATAGTAATTTTATCTCCTGACCAACGTTGGTGATAAAGTTTCTATGTTTAAGTTAAATTGATTCTATTTCTGCCCAATAGTGATGTAGAATTAATCCCTCTTTTAAGTATGCCACACGTTAATTTTGATCAACGTTAAATTTTTATGTGCAATCTTATGTCTATTATTTAACCCTCGGTAATGTTCCTTATTAGCAATATGCTAAGTAAGCTCTCCGACATTGAGCATCTCAATGGTAAGAACTAGATTCCTAGAGAGAAGATATTGAGATAGCGCTTGCACTATGGGACATCGATCTTACATTGACGTAAGATTGTCCCACAGAGTCTGTGGAGTCACTGATCTATGACGGTGAGAGCCAGAAGGCTTTTGCCACGTGGTTACGGGACTTCACGGAAATAAGAATAAAGTATGATATTGATCGTGTTAAGTGAAATCAGTTGAATCACAAATGTATTATGATTATTAAGAGCTCCATTATGGAGCCAATCAAGGGTTATATCCCACATCATGATATTGCAAGGAGTATCTTAAGAAGGTGAAGGGTCAGTACATTGACTTTTCTAAGACGTATGCTAGCACACTAATTAAGAAATACATACTAAGGATTTACAACATGGTTTTTCAAAGCGGAAACCCATGGATAAAGAGGTCAAGGACGATATTGTTGTCTATTTGATTATGATGTCATACTAAGGATTTCTAACCATTTTGTGATCAACTATAGCTCACAGCTAGTGGTTTGGAGTTTATAGAAGCTAATTTCAAACTATGTATAAGAATTAAGAAAGAACATAGTGATTTAGGTCATAATGGGCAACATAAATAAAGGGGAAGAAGCATTATAAGACTCGCTCTAATGATGCTAAGGACTTCTCTTATAAGGCTTTCATATAATGGAACATGATGTCCTAAAAGGCATATACAGACATTGTAAGGAGGAACACCACATGAAGGAATGTATGGAGTTCCCAAAATGGATGAACACGAATGATAATAGATAAATTTTCGTACCTAGAAATAAAGTCTTTAGTCTTGCTTTTGAATATGACAAACTTTATTTATTTTCTCAGAATGATTTTCTCATATGAGAATAAGGATAAGAGCATTAAGAATTGATGACATATTTTCGAAATTTTGGCACTGTCTTTTGGGCCATATTTCGAGGGGGGATTGAATGTGAGTCGATTCTTCCGCTTTAAGTTTTCATTAAGACAAATATGTCAAATTGCATTAAGAAAGACGCGAAATGAAGCACGAGAATTTTAGAAAATGAGTAAATGTTGTTATTGTAGTAATTTTATCTCCTGATCAACGTTGGTGACAAAGTTACTATGGTTAAGTTTAATTGATTCTAATTTTGTCCAACGGTGATTTAGAATTAATTGATAAAGTTACTACGATTAAGTTTAATTAGTTCACACGGACCTTTTGTGATCTGTTTCCTATGATGTATGTGGATGGTTATGATTTGTTCAAAACATTTATAGATGATTGTCTGTGCTATATTATCCAATTAAAGAGCGATGAGGAGCTTTGGATAATTTTAACATGTTTAAGGCTGAAGTTTAAAATCAGCATGATCTAAAGATTAAAAGAGTAAGATCTGACCGTGGAGAGTACTACGCTCGACATACCCCGTATGGCTAAGTTCTTGGAGCTTTTAGCAAGGTTTTACAAGAAAATGGCATATTAGCCTAGTATTCAATACCAGGTTAACCTCAGCAAAATAGAGTGGCAGAAAGTTGCAATCGCATTTTAGTGGACATGGTAATAAGTATGGTAAGTTATTCCACTCTACCGATTAGTTTGTGGATGGAGGCATTAAGACTGCCATTCATATTCTTAATCGGGTCCCTAATAAGTCGGTTCCTAGAACATCATATAAATTATGGACTGGACGAGAACCTTCTCTAAAGTATTTTAGAGTATGAGGATGTCGTCCTTGCTAAGGCTAAAAGTTTTAACCCAAATATCGGTAAGTTAGACTCTAAGATAATAAGTTGTCATTTTAATGTCTACCTAGATAAGTCTAAGTGGTCCCATTTCCAATGTCCTAACAGACATGCTAAGTTTGAAGAAACGAGACATGCAATTTTTAGAAAATGCTATAATCAGGGGGAGAACGGTACTTAGAGAAATTAGTCTTGAAAAGAAGCGGGTTAGTGTACCCACTCCTATGATTCAATAGTAATTTTCATGTACATGTGGTAGTGCTTGTTTGTCCAAGCACTTGAGTATAGACACTCATTAGCGGTATCTATTGTTCATGAGGCTCTTGTTTTTTAGGAATCTGCATTTCCAGATGTTGCTAATGAAGAAGTAAAAGAACAACCCTCTAACTTAGTAAATGATGTGCCAACTCAGATAAGAAACAGATTAAAATGAGACATTTTTACATGTCTCATATAAGGATTCATTTAGAATCACTATGGCCTTAGTAGCATATTATGACTTAGAATTGCATCAGATTGATGTAAAGACGACATTTTCAATAAGTTTTAAATGTGAATGTCTATATGGCACAAACTAAGTGTTTTGCCATAGACAGGAAAGAAAATTTTAGGATGCCATTTTGACTAAGTCAATTTATGAACTTAAATAAGCCTTATGTTAGGGCACCTGAAATTTAATTAAAATATTAGAAAATTTTGGGTTTTGAGGAGAATGAAGAGGACAACGGTATTTATGCTAAGTTCAAGAATGGAAAATTTATTTTCCCAGTCTTGTACATGGATGATGTTCTAGTAGAATGTCAATCTACTATTAGATACTAAGAAGTTCTTGTTCTCTCATTTTGACATAAAAGATCTTGGAGAATTTTCCCATGTGTTGCGAATAGAGATTCTTTCAGATAGAACTAAGGGGGTATTAAGATTATCGCAAAAGGCATAATTAGAAAATATACTTGGTAGGTATATAGTATGCATGCAAATAAGCTATCGCCTGCTCCGATAGTTAAGAGCGATAAGTTGAGAACTTTTAGTATCCCAAGAACCAATATGAGATTGATCAAATGAAATTGGTCCCACGTGCTTCTGCTATTAGAAGTCTAATGTATGCTCAAGTATGTATTCACCCTGATTTTGTTTATATCACTGGGATATTTGGCAGATATCAGAAAATCCAGATATAGATCATTGGAATGAAGTTAAGAAAGCCTTTAGATATAAATAAGGCACAAAGACCTCATACTAACATATGAAAGATTAGATAACCTAGAGATAGTAGGTTATTCATAATCAGACTTTGCGGGATGCGTGGATATTAAGAAGTCCACATTAAGTTATATATATTCACACTCGCAAAGAGAGCTAAGTCGTGGAAAAGTTTTAAACAAACTATGACGACATCTTCCATGATATATGCTGAGTTTGTAGTATATTATGATGTCATCGGATAGGTACTATATTTTAAGATATTTATTCCCGGTTATTAAGAGTGGTCGACAGTATTGAGAGGCCACTTAAGTTGTACTACGACAATGAGTCAGCGGTATAGTACTCGCATAACAACAAAAAGAGTGTTGTTGCCGAACACATCGACATTAAGGGTCCGTTTGGTTTGGGGTGAGGATGGATAGGATGATCCCATCCATGGATTTAGGGATGGGATGATACATTTGAGGTGTTTAGTTGGATGGATGGGATGAGACAATTTTTTGTTTGGTTAGATGTATACGACTTGGATGAGATAAGGTTAAATTTAGTGGGACCCATTTATCAAATATATTTTTTAACAAAAATATAATCAAATGAGATTTTATTTTATAGGTTAAATTATAATCAATACAATGATGTAATTAGATCATAATTTGGATGAATAATTTGGGAGTAAAAATCATTTGAATATTTATAAACAAAAAATTAAATGTGTAATAACCAATCAAGAGACGACACGTCATCTCATCCAATATTGGATGAGTTCATCCAGAAAAATTTCTTGATTCTCTCCATCGAGCATATTGAAGGAATATTCCTCTCGGTGGCCATCCCATCCACCTTCGCCCTCCAACCAAACAGCTGACTAGATGGGATGGCCCTATCTCATCTAGGGATATCCAACGAACCAAACGCATCCTAAGTGTTATGTTGTTAAGGAGAAAATCCAAGATCAAACTATAAGTCTAGAGCATATAAGTACCAAGCAAATACTTGCGGATCCGCTTACAAAAGGCTTACCTCCCACTATGTTTAGAGAACGCTTAGTCGACATGGGTTTAAAGGGAAAGCCTATGATCTACGGATTTTTAAGGGCCCAAAATAAGTTAAGAGTCTGTTTCAGAATGGAAAGATGTATTGTAGTGTTGAGTCACGTAGTACGTAACTGGCTATTGTGATGCAGAATGCTCTATGCATTGATCTATAACAAAACAGATATTATGTTAAGTTCAGATTAAGAACTAAGTTGAGATCTAGGGGAAGAATGTTGGTTTAAGATCTCTAGAGGAGAGGGGGACCGAGTCCCTCTCCTCCCCTAAGACTAGGGCTCTCAAAACAAACTCTCCCTGGTCTCCCATGCGTCATGATCGGGGGCACCCCAACCACCATTGTTGAGGGGCCCCTGCCGCATAGCGCCTATATTTAAAGGGAAGAGGTCCTAGTGCATAGTGTTCGGTTCCTCGTCGCACTAAACCTCAATCCCTTAATCCCCAAGCCACCTGATCTGGTAAGACGTTGTAGCGGTGGAAAGCATCTCTCACCACCATTACCTTCCCTGACCGATGCCATAGCGCCGCACCATAGAGTTCTCGTCCCCAAGCAATCTTAGAGGTAACCTAAATACATACCCTACTAGTCCTAGACCTAGAGATCCCTTAAGTGATTCCATCAAGACCATGTTTGAAAAACGTGGAAGATGAACAATGCTTATGTTTGCAATGAGTATTTAATGGTTGAAACGAATTATTTTGTTAAAATATTTTACATGATTTTCAAATAATTTATTGAATAATTTTTATACATTTATTTAAAATCATACTATTGCTTAAAAAACGTCCTCGTAAATATGCCCATATATTAGCATGAAGAAAATGTACAAGTGTTTATGCCCCCAAAGTTTAAGGGTACCAAAATCTTCCAAAGTTATCTCTATAGCCTAATGAATAACGCCTAACTACGTAAATAATTCATTTTATTTTTTATAATAACCTTTCTTCTTGTCTCAATAAACTTAAGTATTTAAGATATTTTTGAGAGCTTTCTGACAAAAACTGCCTCCAAATCGTAGGCAATCGGTAAACCAAGGCTGCGCGCATCGAATCGTGGTGTGCTCGTGATCTACTAATCTATCAACATTCGACATGACAACATGCATGCGGGTAACAGGGCCAGTTGAATGTGGGAGGGACGCACGCATGGATCATTGGACTTTTGACATTTCTACAACCGCATGCCCCCAAATTATATATGTCCTCGCCGTCATGTCCCTTCGACTTTGGAAACATCATGGCACGACCGCAGTCACCACTCACCACTGTCCACAGTTCGTCCATCTCGTGACCGCATGATGCGATCGCGATGCCTGTACTACTCGTACGTGCGCGTGCAGCAGCATGCAGTAGCTTCCACTGTGCCGCAGTGCCGGCCCGGCGTCGAGAGGAGATCGCTGATCGCGAGGAGGTGCATGGAATGCATGGTGGACGACGAAGCAACAAGTGTGGGGTGGTCAGATCGAGCAATCTCTTCCGTGAATGCAACGACGTGCATGTATATACGATGGTTCGAAAGGACTCTGTAGCTGATCGAGTACTTCACGCTGCCTACCGCTTCTGGTCCTCTTGTTCGACGACAAAAGGCCGGCACTGTTTCGCACGTACGCGCCGATCGGCCGGCCCGGGCGCCGCTTGCGTGCCTTGCCGGAAGTTCTGTTCGAGCTGTGATGAGTGTTCGTGCATCTGTGCGTAATAAGTACTGCAGACCTGACGACATAGGGCATGAAGCATGATGTAGTCAAAGTCCAAACCAATCGACGGGGCATAATGCATTCGAGTAGTTTTTTTTTTGCAAAAAAAGTAGTACTGTCGGAGCAGTGAGCACTGCAGTTTAGGCCAGCCGGTTGCCACAGGGTGAGTGGTGAGAGACCATCAGATGCAACGATGCACGCACGGGCAAATTTAACGCGAGTGAGTGTGTGCAACGCATGGTCCCTCGGAAATTAAACAGCGACGCACCAAAATACGGGCATCCATCCATTCATCGATCGAGAGCCGCATCTGCCGCGGCATTCATGATGCTGTCGGCACGGATTAGATATAAGAGCAGCGGCACATGTGACGCGCGCGATCGGTGCATGCACAGCCTGCTACTAGCAACAGTAGTTTTGTCGCGTTGGGCGCCTCTCGCTGGCTAACAACGAGCTGCATGCGTCGCTGCATCAGTCATCACTCATCAGTGCTGCCGCTGGCCGCTGCTGCGCCAGATCCACGAATTATTGGCTACGACGGATCGAGATCGTTGTCAATTTTCTAGTCCGTATGGCTGGTGGAGGAGCAGCTGCTAGCGGCCACCGGTGCCCATTGCAGGGCCAAGATAATTGCGTGCATCCGCGCGAAAGATCCAACGACCGGCCGGCACAGCATCGTCGGTGCCTGTGCCGCACTGACCGCCCGAGCTGGTTAATGGTTGTGGTGCCCGTTGCAGGGCCGAGATAATTGCGTGCATGCACCCGCTCTATAAAGATCCAAAGACCTGTCGGAACAGCGTCGTCGGTGCCTGTGCCAAGCTCGAGCTAGCTATGCTAGTTTATCGTAGTGCAACAGTGAAGCTTCCCAAACGCTACTGCTTTTGAGGGAGCAACTCTATGGAACATCAGAACATGTCTTCCTGCATGGTAAACAATTTGGTGAACAAGACCAACGTAGTCTAAAAACTTGGTCTGTATAACTCTTCGTGGAATCATGTGAGAGATAATTACCCATTTAAAACTAATTGATTTCTAACACAAACTAATTAGTTATATATAGGGCATGTTTAGATAGGCTAAGACTAATAGTTAGCCGATTAATAGATAGAGCTAATTATTAGTTGCTTAAGTTTAGTTTTTTGTTTGTTTGAATATCTTGGGTTAATAAATAGCTAAAGTTAATTTTACCTTTACTACAATGCTCACATTCTTGCGCAAGGACAATACAGTCAAAAATTTAGTATTTGCTCAAATTAATCTGGTTTATAGATTAATGTGCTAACAATTAACTATGCAACGAGATAATAATTAATTCATCTATTAGTTGTACTATTTAAATCATTTAGAATTATTTTTTAGCAACTAATAGTTAATCATGTGAATCCAAACCAATTATTTTTTAGCCTTACTCGTTCTAAACCGAACGGTCACCAAACCAAACTGTTTGGTAAGCTTTTAGTTCAAATTTACTAATTCGAAATTTGAAATACAAAATTAGTAGCCGCGGTAACGCGCTGTCCGGCCATAGCAGTTACAGGCTTACAGACCCGAAACGGAGTCGTGAACCTGCGGCCGGCACTCGGCACGCAAACGTACGCGGGCCAGCGTCCTGCGTCCGTTCCCGTTCAGGCGTTCACACGCAGATGGACGTGGGTGCGTCGCAGCGTGGGGCTCGGCTGTGCCGCTCTGGCTGGCATCGCGCGCGCACAGTGCACGTAGCTTTCGTCGTCGTTTTCACTAGTAATTTGGTCGCGTTTCTCGGCGTTTTCTGGGCGGGCCTGGTTATTTCAGTCCTACGCCATGATGCAACGACGGTGAGCCTGAAGCCATGAGGGCGGATAGGAGGTGATGGTGATGGAATGATGGCGACGCCTGTGCAGACGTGTGGTGCGGACAAGACGACCAGCGGTGGCCGTGTCCAGTTCAAGGATCAGTACTGGCAGATGGGAGCCATGTGGGACCCGTGACTAGGATGCGACCGGGCTGGCAAGCAGGATTCTGCGGACGAAACTGTTAGGTCCACGTTGCAGCATGGAAGGCCCAAATCAAGATTTATAGAGAAACCGCAAGAAAATAGTTTTTGAACCAGATAAAAACAAGCTTTATGGTAAATTTTTAGACCTGATTTTTGACATAATTTCTACGAGTAGATTTTTTAGATTTTTGGACGTAGTCAAAACCAACTATTAGCATAATTAATAATTACACGATAGGTTTAACTAGCCTTAAAGGTTATGTTTGCAAAGTGTGTGAAGTTTTGAAGTTTTGGTTCATTTCTTCGAATCTGATAATAAACTTACGTCCAATAAATCGTTTTACATGTGAATAACAAGTATTCGATGCCTTTCACCTTTACGAAGGAGAGAACATTTATAGGCAAAACATAAATGTGGTAATACTAAATTACTCTCAACTTACAACTGACTGTAAGAATCTTGTGCTAGAGATTACATAGGGTAAATGGTAACATACTACATGAATGATAACAAGCCCATGTATTGTCATAAGGGACTAGAGCCCTTGGTTTTAGTCTCTTTTTCCCGAAGTGGTTTAAGATATTCGAATCTTCTGGCGACGTGCACTTGGAAGCAGTTTAAGCTCGCAAGCGACTCAAAGGATTCATCCTAGACCGAAGTACAAGATTGTTCAAAAGGGGCTTCGATCGAAGTGTGCTTGGATTGTTGCATTTTATTTATGGATAATCCTTAATTACACCAGGAGTAATTTCTCCAACACAAACTATAAAAAATCTAGATGTGAATGACTTAAGGATAATAAGTTAAGAAATCTTTTCTTTTAAATAAAATTAAAACTACTTTACTTTATCATACATTGATATATAACTAGATCTAGTATGAATCTTGAAACTGAAGCTACCAAACATATGGTTGTTTAGGTTCTGTTTGGAACCTCTAGAGCTAATTGTTAGCTGCTAAAATTAGCTATAGAGGTTCCAAACAGGGAAACTAATATCTCAGCTAATTATTAGCCAAACCCCCAGATAACAATAATCCCATTAGCTGGTCCAACCTAGCTAATCCCAGCTAATTATTGGCTATTGTCTATTCTACCCCTGCCCTCTCTCCTCCTCCACGTTACAGAAAGCACTTCTCGCATTCAATCCCATCGCACGCCGCCCTCCCGTCTATCCTAGTCGCGCCGCCGCCCTCCACAACCGGCCAGCGCACGGCCGTCCACCACCGAATCGCGCCGCCGCCCTGCTTCTAATCGCGTCGCCCTGCTTCAAATCACGTCGCTGTCGTCTATCAAATCATGCCGCCGCCGCCTGCTTCAAATCACGTCGCCGACCTGCTTCAAATTGCGCCGCCACCCAGCTTCAACTCGTAGCACCTGGCAATGGATTCCATCAGTCTATTCGTCTCAAGAAAATGGTGATAAAGAACAAAGGCATGAATGAGTTTCGTGATACCCTTACAACTGCTTTGTTCAATATGAGAGGATGACCATTTGGGCCAATCTAGCTTACACAATTTGAGTGTTTTTTTGTTCCATATTGTATACTCTGTGTTTCATGACTTGTGTTTCATGACTGATGTTGCCCGTTACAACTGAGAAGTCTTGTTTATATACTATCATTCAAAGAAATCATGAACTTGTTCCAGGGACACTATGGTCAATTAGCTCTAGCAACCAAAGAATTATCTAGGGGTTCCAAACAGCCTCTAGCTAAAATTAGCTAGCTAATAATTAGCTGGCCCAATCCAGCTAATAGATTATTAGCTAGCTAACAATTAGTTCTAGAGATTCCAAACAGGCCTTTAGTTTGGCTGTATCAAATGAAACGCAGCATGGATTTGTATAGCACGGGGTTAACACAATGTAGTTCAAAACCGATCAGACGGTAACCATTTGAATTAGATGGCCTGATAAATCAAAGCTAAAAAAATATCCGGCTTTAAATAACATGATTATTTTGGGCTTTCAATTATGAAATGTCTTTTCTCGACTGGTTGGGTGGATTGATAATATATTAAGCTCAAGTGGTAGATGATCCACTGCACATCTAGATTGATTTTAAAAAAAAAAAACTGATAAGGACCGTCAGTATTTTAACCGGTGAATCTTAGATGATATTCTTAGATTTAAGGGTTAATTCTATTTGTGTTCGGTCGTATAATATTATTTTAATATGTGTGAATTCACGTGCATACAATAATTAATTGTTTTTTTTGAATGCTAGCAGATTAATTAGGGTTAATTTTTTCCGTGCCATTATAATTATTGCATGCATTAGAAAAAATAATTAACAAATATTTGAGACGTCATATGCAAATTATTTTTTATAATTAAGTTTGTTAGTCTATTTTTTTAATTAATTATTTTAAATAAACTTAATCAATTATTCATATTGATTTTAATTATTACCTCCAAAGAAATTAACGAGGCAAACCCACGTACAAACATTAAGTCGCTTTCTATGCACGATAAACATTCCTCATCAAAGTTATTCATACGGTTTTTAAATATAGATTGCACTTTCAGGTTACAAATGCAATTGCGATCTAATCCACAAAACACATTTTTCTAATCATACACATTTTCTATCTTTTCAAAACCACATCTTAAACTCTTTATATTTATTTGATTTGACTTGTTCGCGTTAGAATATGACGACCTGACAGTACATTTCATTGTCATAGTTGAATTTGAGACACTACGACCGCATGAAAAGCAAGCACACGTCAAGAGCTCAGCGGATAAACACGTAGGTACATCATGTCACGTCTATGCAAAATTCCTTTTCATTTCAACGGGCCTATTCAGCTGCAATTACGAATTTACGATAGCTGCCGCAATAAAAAAACGAAATACAGCGACCTCCACTTGCAGTCATTTAAAATCAATCGATATGTGACAGTTCTTTTCATGTTTCACCACCGGTTCATCCCTTCCCAAGTGTCGTCCACGCGTGGCAATTTCGACCGAGCACGGATGGACCTACTCCAAAAGTTAAACCTCTCAACTAAACCAAAGCTACAAACACATACGTGTTGACGCGGCTCACAAAATCTTCCTTACAAAACAGGTAATCTGTGACGAATCATTGTGACATTCGGTGTATAACCCCATATACCTCATAACTTTTAAGGTAACTAGATGGAATAAGATGTCGGAAGACATTAAAGATAACCTTAAAGTGATCTAACCGATGTACTGAGAGGTCAATCATATAGCAGAGTCCCAAAATCAGCACTCGAGAGGACACCTCGATTGCAAGGACTCGAGGGCCAGATGAACGGTCGGTCCGCATTATCAAGGGCAATTAACTCTAGGACGTAACTGCCAATTTTGAACATAAATTAAGATAGTGAATAATGTTGTGATAATTAGCCCACGATCCCCTAACGATTTAACTATTGTAAAGGGATTTAATGGGGGTGATTAAAGCATAAACGGTAACCCCCAATCCCTGTGATATATAAAGGGGCCGGGAGTACCTCTTATAGGCTACGCTTACACACAAGCACAAACTTTCATACGCGTGGGACCTTTTTTAGGCTTTTCAACACATACTCTACCATATAGGATTAAGGTTATTATCCTCCGGGAAGCCCAAACCTGTCTAAAATCGTCTTGTCTCTTGTTCTTTGAGGCAATCATCAAATTCCAAACATAGATGTCCCCTTATACTGAACACAATCACCTTTGTGGATAGCTCCATGGAGGATTGTCGTACATACGCAACGATAGTTGGCGCGCCAAGTAGGGGAAGTACGATGAAATCTTAATTTGGATTCCATGGCCATCGTTTGCAAGATCAGCACCAAGGTTCCCATCGACTCCGTCATCACCTTCAGGAGCCTCACTTTCATTGGTGACACCACGCTCTAACTCGTTCTCTCCAACTCTTTCGTCAAGCAGGCAAAGACATCGCGCATGCCTGATGTGCACCCAGCCGCTTCCTCCGCACAAGGCATGGATCACCACTTTAGCAAGGTGGTCCTAGCGCCCAAGCGCCTAGCTCCACCGACCCCTTGCTGACTCGTCTTTGCTAACTTCCCCACAATTACGTAATTTTTCCACCTCGAGTGAGCGTATGGTTCAATGATACCAATTCACCGAGGTCATATCGGTGCGATCCAAGAAGATGTTTTCGGTCGACTTTTATTGGTCAACCTCTAATGAAGATGTTAAGTTGCTTGTTATAAGATGTCAAGGGTGCTAGTTTTTCGCCAAGCAGAATCATCTTCCTGCACAAGCACTCCAAACAATTTCACCTTCATGGCCATTTGTATGTTTGGGGCTCGACGTGTTCGGCCCATTTCAGAAGGCTCCTCAGGGATATGATCGCCTCTTCGTCACGATTGACAAGTTCACCAAGTGGATTGAAATTATACCACTTAGTACCTGCACCACTAAAAAATCCACATAATTCATCCAAGGGATTATTTATTGGTATGGCATGCCCAATCAGATCATCACTGATCTCGGGCCTCAGTTCACTGCCAACAACTTCTGGGAATTATGTGAAGACCGGTGCATTGAGGTGAAATATGCATCACTAACACATCCAAGCGCAAATGGTCAATGCGAACGGCAAAATGGCATGATTCTCTAAGGCTTGAATGCTAGAGTTTATTACACCCTCAACAAATATGGAGGTCAGTGGATGAAAGAACTCCAAACCATTTTATTGGTAATATGCACACAACCGAGCTGAGCAACTAGTCAGACTCCCTTTTTCCTAGTATGTGGGTAGGATACCATTTTACCAGTAGATATGCTCCACGAGTCTCCAAAAATCTAACATTATAAAGAGAGAGCCACCGAACAAAAAAGAGAAGAAGACATTGACAATCTTGAGGAAGATCGATTGGTCGTAGCTATCTAATCCAATCGATACCAGCAAGTGCTTCACTGGTATCATGATCGTAATGTCCGCGGTCATTCATTCCATGTCAAGAGTCCTTCACCGAGTACAATCTGTGGTTGGTGCCCATAAGTTATCTGCTCTATGGAAAGGTACATTCATCATCACATAAGTCACTTGGCCAGGGTCCTATTGGTTGACCCGAGAAGACGGTCAACATGTCCCCAACTCCATGAACATCGAACACCTACGTCGATTTTAACCATGATGTTATAAGCTACTTACTTTCCATCTTGGATTAATAATAGCAATGCCTCTTCTCCAATTTTTCCCCGACATTTTGTCCCGCCCAACCCTGAGTGTTTGATCTGTTTTGTCACTTTACCCTAGAATCTATGACCTTCTCTACATCTAGCGATCAGTCCAACGACATTTCAACCGGTCACCCAGAGTTGGTATCCATTCCGCTCTACGGGGAGGTATTGTTGATAGATTGATTCTACACTCGGGGCTCATCAAACTTTCCTAACAAAAACTTCTCCCATGATTGTCATCCAACCACTTCTATTATTTTCGACTACTTATGAAGCATGTCGTTCAATACATGTGTACGCGGTTAGTTTCCCTATGCTATGAACTAAGGCTATACCAATCACTCGAAAAATAAATGAAGGCAGTCAGACATAGCACAATTAAACTTCAAATAAAATTGCATTAAGAATTAAAGTATCATATTTACATTACTGCTTCTTTTTGGTACATATTTATACTACTCAGAAGGGTCTTCATGAAATATTTCCAGGTCTCGAACGAGCATTTTGGTTGTCTCTTCCACTTCCGTGTAGTACCACTCGATGTCAAGTTCTTTGATGGACGACACCACCCCTCTTATATATGCTCCAACTGAGTATAAGGGTATAGTGCTGAGACAACCCCGACCGCATGTGTTGCTACCGACTGCATCCACTCTCGAGCATATCTTCAGAGGGTATGGGTGCTCCACAAAGTCACTCAAGAAATTCATTCTTGGGCTAGTCAGCGCAGGATGGCTCATCGTCGACCATCTTCAACATGCCTCTACACTAGCTCGGTAGTCGTCGAAGTCTATCTGAACACTGGTCAGGTGAGTCTCCAAGTATTCAAATAGGGTATTTACATGTTGGTGCAGTTATGCAAGAACAACAAGAGTTTAAAAAAATAAACTCAAGCATAAATACTAAAGCAAGTACCGATCAACCATATGTTTTGTACTCATCGACTGCTTTATCATACTCTTCTAGACCACCATGGCCACAACTTCTACTTCAGTCGCCCTCTTCTTGGTAGAGATGGCTTCACATTTTGCCTTATCCATATTCTCCTTGGCTTTGCTAGTGAGCTCCAACTCCACTAACTTCATCGACTGCTCTGCTAGAGTAGTTGTCATCTCTAGCCACACCTCCATGGATTGGTGATCTGTTTATCAGGCTAATCATAATGACCACACCAAAAATTTGCTAAAATGCAAAGAAGTTATGTGATCATCACCAAAAGCCTACATATCTAGCCCCGTATGGAGGACTTCGGCTTCATTCTCTAATGCCTTCCAAGTGGCATCATAATTGGTCACTTGAGCCATCAATTGATGAACTCAGGCATTGAGAGCTCCCAAGTCCATGATATTGGCAGGGCACAACATATTCGTATGCCTGACCATCCGATTCAACGTGCGGTACAACAACAATATGGTCATTTGTAATTATTCAAAAAAATTAGTAAGAAGAAAGGGTCTGAAAAACTTATGTTTGTCGCCAGACCAAGCCAACTCAGTGCATCGCGACAATCCTCCACTTCCCACTGGACATCATCCATGATGGGAGGAGCTCCCACATCTCCTGACTCCATCAGTTCCACCGATGAAGGGGGAGTGTCATTTGCCCCTTCCATAGTGGGCTCAGCTATCGACTGAGCATCCGCTAGTGGAACAGTCACCGATGTAGGAGCACCTTGCACAACAGATGGTCCTGAAGTGATCACATCTGTGGGATGGGCAACCACACTAGTGTAAATCAACACGTCCATGGTCGAAAACACCACTTTCATCGATGTGTCGATTGGGATCGGTGTCATCGGAATCACCGACTCCATGTCAGTGACACCGGCCACCACCACGTCGATGTCGTTGGCCACACCGGAATTGTTGATAGTTGCCACGCTAGTGTCATTGATCGCACCCTTGCTAGAGTCACCAACCACCACCACGTTCATGTCATCGACCACCCCATGGTCACAGTATCATCTCCATTAGGCACCAACATCGGTGTCCTAACAAAATACAAACCTTAAGATAACAAATTGTACATTGTTATACATACTTTTAGGGGAAAAGGATTTACCTGCCTAACTTCCGAAAGGAACACACCTTCACCCATCGGTATGGGCCTGATGTGCTCCCCAATGAAGGGGTGTGTCGAGGAGGCGATAGTGATGACGATGAGGATGCCACCACCACTACAACATTGATGATGGCTCCCTCAGACATCTCCGAGTCGGCGCCAACCTTCCTCAAAAATGAGGATGGTACCTTGGGCTTGCCCTTGGACACCACCGTCGTGCGTAGCTTCTTCGCAGTAGAAGGACAAATGGCATTATCCTTCCACTTTGTACCGATCGGGCCATTGACTTGATCGATATTCTTTTGCCCAACTGCCCGAGGCTGCTCTGGCAATGGTGCCAAGGAGCAGAATGCCTCTCATGTCTGCATTTCAACAGAGTCAAGACTGGCACCTGATAGGTGATATTACAAAAAGAATCGACCAACAAATACAAATAAAATTGAATGCAATGTCTTACCTTAGGCAGGGAATTGGTGAGACCGTACGCCTTACCCGATCACCGACTTGGTAGCAAAGATCTCCTAAATCTACTCTATGGCCTCCTCAGCGATCGACACCTCTAAGGACTCATTAGAAAGGTCAGCTTGACCCTTATATTCATACCCTAGTCGTGCTTGGCACTTATAGGGCTGAACACAGTGGAGCACAAAGCTGAGGGCCATGACCACCCCCATTAGCTTTTACTCCCATAGCTTGGTGATCTCTAGGACCAGTTCATCCACTGAACCCTATTCGGCTGAGTTGTAATGGTCTGACTAGGTTTATGCTAAAGCTGAGTGGTGGTCGGTCTCCAAAGATAGGATTGGCTCATGGTTCCCAACATAAAACTACTAGCTTTGCCAGCCCTTGTTTGAAGTTGAGAGGGGGATAGGGATGTACTCGCTATCCTTCCTATCGTGGAGTTGAAGTCCTGCCCCCCGGCTACCATTTTAAAGAAATAGTGGAAGAGGTCAAAATGTGGTTCGATGCCAAGGTAGGCCTCACAAAGGTGGATGAAGATGGAAATTTGAAGAATGGAGTTGGGATTGAGATTCATGAGAGAAATGTCATTGTGGTGAAGGAGACCGCGAAGGAAAGGATGGATCGGCAAGCTAAGCCCATGGTGGAAAAAAGACTCGAACACTACTAATTTGTTGATGTTTGGAATCAGGAACTTGTCATCGATCGTCAAATGCTAGAGTGATAATGCCTATGATGGAAGAACGTCGACCTTCTCTAGAAGCCTGAGGCACTAGCTGGTGGAGAGAGATTTATAGAACTCCTTCGACCAATCAACACTAGCATCTAAGGAAGCCATTGGTTAGGCTGAAGGTGGAGCTAGAGGCATAAAGTTAAATAAATTGTGCGCCTTACAATAGCACACCACACACCGGTAATGGAAGCTAGGACGACAGGGAGCCAACAGGAAATTTGATCACAAGGAAGAAGAAGATGAAGGTTGAAACTTGGAAGGAAATGGAAAGCTTGCATTGGAAGGAAGACAAAAAATGTTATTTATAACTAGTGGAGAAACAGTTCAATCCCTTCGATGTACCATAACAACCTCGAGATGTGCTCTGAGTTGGAACCCACATCATCAACGGAACCACTTCATCTCCTCTGAAGGCTCCATTTAACCGTTAAAGATAAATCATATGATGGAAAAAGGGAGACAAACTGATGGCCCCCACTCCAAATGTCATGTGTCCACCCAAATACCAGGAGACCTAGGTGTCTCTCATAGCAATCGACACTTATTCGCCTGAACGCCAAAGGGCCCGGGCACCCCTCACACCAAATGATGCATGTTCACAAAGACTCCAAGGTGCACGGATGCTCCTCATATCTAGTGGACGCCCAATCTCCAAAACGCATGAGGGTTGTGATGCCCCTCAACTCTAGCGGACGCCCAACGACAAAATGCCTAAGGGATGAAACGCCCCTCGACTCCTATGGATGCGTGATCAACAAAACACCAAGGGGCTCAGATGCCCCTCGACTCTTACGGATGCTTGATAGCCAAAATGCCCGGGTGCTCGGATGCCCCTCGACTCCAATGGATGCTTGATCGCTAAAACACCTGAGAGCTTGGATGCTCCTCGCTCCAACGAATGTCCAATCACTTGAAGCTCAAAATTCCAAGGACTTCTCAGAGTGAATTAGGTGATTTATAAACACTCAAATTACTGGACCTTGAAGCCTTTTCTTCTAGCAAACTCTACGCTCAAGGGATACACCTAGTAGGTGCACCTACTAGGTAAATCAAAGGATTTTATCAAAAAAGTTCATTTTGTGCTCCTTAGGGCTCCCTGATTCCATCTGTATAATTGCCACCTCTCTACCATGAAGAGCTCTAGGGATCCTATCGGGTGTATGACCCTGTGTTACCTCTCGAGAACCTTTAAAGTGACTAGAGCAATAATGGGTCAGAAGATAAGACATTAAAGATGACCTGGAAGGAGTCAGACCAACGTGTAGTAGCTGAGCGATCAGCCATATAGCAGAGTCCCGAACCCAGCACTCAAGAGGACACACCAATAGCAGGGACTCGAGAGGCTAGATCAACAGTCGGTCCACACCATCAAAGGAAATTAACTCTTGGACATAACCGCTAGTTTTGAAGATAAATTATGATAACGAATAATGTTGTGATAATTAGACCATGATCCCTGGTGATTTAACTGTTGTAAAGGGATTTAATAGCGGTTCTCGAAGCATTGAGATACAAGTATCTAGAAAGTTTTCCTTAAACAGTCCATCTCTTGTATAAACAAACTCTCCTCCAGTTTCTATCGCACACGCACAAGTGGTTGTGCTAGAAAATCTCCAAAACAATCAGAACAACAATTGTCATCTCCTTTACATAGGCTTCTTGTAATGTGATATGTAGTGAAATCGAGAAGGAAGAATCCCACTTCCAAATTCATTAGCAATTAGAATACTCAAACATTCTTCACCTTTTTGATATCATTGACATCATGATGTGATCTATCGGCACCAATATGTAGTTGATGTGGAATAACACGCATATCCCTAGAATTTTGGCTAATTCCAGCAACAACACTAGAGGATGTGATTGTTGTATCATCTACAATACTGGTGTCTTTATGTGGTTGCCTGATCGAAGGGAACCACAAGTGGGCCCTTTTCCCCTCATAAACAGTTTGAGGTGGCATGTCATGTCCTTGCTATAGTGGAGCTCTGGCAAACTCTCTCTTGTCATTGCCATGCATATTCGATGTAAGATTTTGACTATGATGTTTTGTCTTAAGCTTCTTGTTACATTGGTCTGAATCAAGATTTGTTTCCTTAGCTTGCCTTTTCTGTCCTTTGGCATCTGAATGAGTTATCCTCTCCTTTTTAATGAATGAAAGCGTATTCTCACGCTTTAATTTCAAAAAAGGGATTTAATAGGGCTATTAAAGTTAAACGGTAACCCTCGATCCCTGTGATATATAAAGGGGTCGGGAGGACCTCTTACAGGCTACGCTTACACATAAGCACAAATTTTCACACACGCAAGGACTTTTTAGGCAACCATCAAATTCTGAACTCATACATCCCTTATACTGAACACAATCACCTCTGTGAGTAACTCATCGAGGACTGTCGTACTTAAATATTGATAGTGACTCACCTAAGATGAACACACCTCTTATGATTTATTAAACAAATCATTTGAGATGCCGATGGAGATGTCACGTTACATATGTGTGGTTATCTATGATGGATGGTATTTATGTCATGTGTGACCGATGATAATTATGTCATGTTATAGACAAGTATATCATAAACGATGGTCATAATTATAACCCGTCACAAATGATTCATCTACAACATGTGGTATATATAATCATCTGATTATTCACCCATATATAAGAGATGGGTACTCTATCACTGACCAATATATAGTGATGTTTTGATTGCCCGATATAAATGTAAGATATTTGTTACCACTTACCACAACATGATTTATCTTAATGTTTTGATAAGTTCATGACCAACTAGCTAGCCATGTCACACTCTTCAGCTAAATCAAGATGACCGAGCAGGTGGTAGCTAGCGAGGTCTCAAGTCATAAACAAAGGCGTGAAGTTCAAAATCATGCCAAATAATCCACCTTGCATGCAAGCATACAAGGACACACCGGACGAGCAAAAGGTGTGTGGTCCATGCATATACCAATCACTTGGCATGTTTTGTCTCACGTTGGAAACATGGTTGATATACATTATGGCATTATGCAAGGTGCAGTGCGTGGTGGCACAATTACAAGCACTACTCGTATCATGAGGATTGCACATGCCTATGTATATTAATCTCAATATATTTCCGTTGTAATTATCAACATCTTGAGACTGTGCTGATGATTAATTAGTTTACATCCCTTGTCTTCTTAACATGATGACAACATGGCATGTCTATATAGAGTCCCCTATAGATATCTTACACAGAAATGTTGAATTTTACTAGAAAAACTGTAGGATGAATAGTAAAATTTTCTATTCATGTATTTCTTCATGATATCTGTTAGTCGTCACATCGGTTTCACTCTAATCAGAGGTCTAGAGGGATGGTGCATGAATGACATTTTCCTTAGGGATTGTTTGGTGAGCTCCAGCTCTAGGATCCTAGTCTTACGGAGCTAGAGCTGTACCAAACGCTTTCAAATTTGAGGGGATTCAGACTGAAGCCGGATGATCCGCTCCACAAAATTACACGTGCATGGTGGAGTTGGTCTAGGGCTGCTTCACCTGCTCCGCTCCACTGAAATTGAGTTATTTACCGATAACTACCATTAGAATAAAACTTTCAGACCTAATCCATCCTTGACCAGACAGAGAGAGGGTTGGCTGTTCGCGAAGGCTCGCGGTGGTGCATGGTCAGGTGATGTGTGGGCGCATGGCCAGCGGCGACACGACAAAGGAGGCTAGCGGCGTGACACTAGGATGCTAGCAGCATGCTGCAAGGGGCTACACGGAAAAGCTAGGTGTGGCCTCGGTGGCACGCATCTAGGCGCGACACGACTCGATGTCAACAGGTAGTATGCGAGCAAGCTCAACGGCGTCTGGCCTAGTGACATGCATCCAAGCGCAACATTTATCGGGCTTGCCGGCGGACCGCTGCTAGGTGGCACACGGGCAGGCTCAAACTATTGAAGCCATGGAAGGAAATTTGTGTGGCAGTTGTGTTTCAATATTTTCGAAAGGAAATTTACATCCAAATGCATTCTAATTTTTTCAACAAGTTACACAACAAATAAGTGCTTCACATAAAAAATTAAGTGCATGAATATATCTTCTACGGTTGATATCTAATCGACATACATCGAACATTTAAGTGCTTAAATAGACTTAACACTTAATTGGACTTCTAAAATAAAGGCAAAATGTGATGCCCAACAAGCTTTTGTAATATAATTTGAAGTAAAGACCTTACCTTGTTGGAATTTACTGAATACCTTATGTCTTATCTTTATTCT
Organism: Zizania palustris; assembly: GCA_019279435.1. Lineage (NCBI taxonomy): Eukaryota > Viridiplantae > Streptophyta > Magnoliopsida > Poales > Poaceae > Zizania > Zizania palustris. Next base: position 4,965,796 of record JAAALK010000086.1, on the reverse strand, counting down.
TCACCATCTATTAGTCTTAAACTAATAGTGTGCCATACTCAAGCTGATTGTTTTGTAGTAAAATAAGCTTGGACTTGTATTGGTTCTCATGTTTTAAGATTGTCTCTAACTAGTGGCCATATCATTATTATTGATATATATATATATATAAATGCCAATTTTTGTGCCATTATTTAAGAGGAGAAATAACATGTATCGAGGGTAATAACATATTTCAAAGAAAAACGGGACATATTAAAGAATTAATAATACATCTATTAAATAACATAATATACAAAGGTAATATTGTCCATTTACCTTTTACTCCTCTATTCCAGGATTTTCGGAGTAGCTCAGCTCAACTAAACGCTTTCAGACCTACTCCAGATCACATATAGATCCAGATCACATATGGATCTAAAGCTTCAGTCTAGATTTCAAGATATGGAGCTCTACCGAACAAACCCTTAGTATTCACTAAAGCCCTAATCTAATGAGCTCACTAGAGAAGGCCTACAATGGATTGATCACTTCAATCTCGAGATATACAAATCGTTATTAATTCCTAATATCACCTTGTTCTTGCATTGTTCTCTCATTTGCATTGTAGGAATATATTACCGCACGTCAGGATTGTTACAACATTACTTATGGAGAATAAGTCTACTTTACCCTCAGAAGTATTACCCCATAAACAAAAGTTTCCCCAACTAAGAAACCATGTTTCTAACCCCCGAACTATTCTAAATCAGAGAAATAACGCCCCATGGCAGTTTACTATAGAGGTTTTGCTGATGTGTAGTCCACGTAGACAGTTTTGCTGACGTGACAAGTCGCGCTGGTGGTTTTTGCTGAGGTGGATGTCCACGTGGACTGTCACATCAGCAAAATCACATGCGTGGATTGTCACGTCAACAAAACCGCTGTAGTAAACCGCCTCGAGGGATTATTAGTCCGATTTAAAATAGTTTGAGGGGTTAAGAGCCTAATTTTTTAGTTAAGGGTAACTTTCGTCTATAGGAAGCAAGAGTTATTCCTTATTTACGTGATGTTCTTAATTATATGGTGTAGTGATTGCACGGCATTGACTTATTATGATTAGTAGCTGAATCATCAATGTTGGATTCGATGGATCCAGAGAGAGTTATCCGTCATGATGAGATCGGGCAGCGTCATTAGCCGGATGCGGTGCCGTCCAAGAAATATACATGCATCTAGCAAGTCCTTACAAAAGCAGGGCAATGAATTGAATGCGGTGAAAATCTATTTTCTTACCATGTTAATCGAAGATAGAAGAGAAGGATATGTATTATTTGATTTATAATGATGTAGACTGTTGAATATAATTATATATAAGGGTACGGTGCCCCTGTTACCTAGTTAAAATATTTGATTAAGTATATTTAAAATAATTAATTAAAAAAATAAAATGTGCTAGCCGATTTGATTATGAAAAGTAATCTGCACGTGTATCGCCCATTTCAAGAGTTTGTTGATTATTTTCTTTTTCTAGTGCATACAATAATTAATCTAATTAATAGCATGTGAAGAAAGCAATTAATTATTGCATATATATATGGACACACACATATTAAAAGAATGTTATATGAACTATTACCTCTAGGAGGTAATAGATCACTAATATCAAATTTAAGTCCTTAGATCATATAGATTGGACGATCCATAAAATTTAGGGGCACCGTAAAATTCTCGGTACATAAAATACAACTAAATAGAAGAAAGAGTTTGTTGACACGAGAATGTGCCCCCGCACTTGGGTCAGTTCGATGATCCAAAAGTGTGCGGATACTTAGGGACAAGCCTAAGCGTAAAACAACAATGATGTCGCGTTCCGACTACCCTTAACAGTGGCGCGGGGGTGGAGTCACAAGGTAATCAGATCACACAGAAATAATCCAATTAGCCGAAAAGAAATATATTAGATAAAATAAACCAACAAGTTGAACAGAGCCTAACTGATTCGAAGTTGTAATGTGCAAATGGTATCGCCGAAGGTAGTCTTCGGCGTTCGGACTGATCTGGCCGAAGGCAGGCTAATAAACAAGGAAGGATAATGGCTAACATTGCAGAATAATGCAGTTGCAGTTATGGCATTTAGTGTAATCATATTTTAATCATGCGGAAAGTAAACATGAGCATCATCAACATCAACTAACTCGAGGAGTACGTTTTACCTCCTCGCACAACGGTCCTTACATGTCAATCCATCATGCACATTCATATTCAAAGTAAACTAACTGGGGGATGTCACGCAACCCGCCCTTGACCGTGGGCTCGGCTTTTCGAAAAGATTTTTGACTCTGATCAGAGATGTACTACTGTACCCACAAGGCACGCACTCATCCCAACGAGATGACCCATTTCACGGGAACTCGTGCCAAAACCTCAATATGAGATGTTCCAAGCGATAACCACCCGCTCTAGGTTTCGCCGGCGCGCCGGGCCGCATCCCGGCTAACGTCGCACCCCCTTTTGCACCACATTGGTACAAGTCACCCGCAGGTGCAACTTGACCCATCTCCAAATGGTGGCCTCGGTTTGGAACAACCCATACCTTAGTTAGGACTTACCCACTAGACTTGTGGTTAGTACGTAAGTGTATTGCAACGGATCCCTCAGACCGGTCCTTATAGTGCCCCGGGTGCTACCGACCAATGCCCTAGCTTGCACCCGGAACCCACCATGCATACACTCACAACCATGACTCATCACCAACAGAATTTCCAAGGATAAGAAGCAACGGGGATCATATAATAGAACCATTTTGCTACGACTCATTTTTATCCTATAGCGGCCGTGTCAATACTTTGGACACTAGCTAATATCATTGATCATATGGTGACAAGGAAGTTAGGCGAGATAGCATGGCTTGGGTTGCACATCAAGGTCGGGGGATCCTAAATAATTATAATGTAAGGGTTCATTTGACTAATGCATATATAACCTATGTGTTTTAGCGATAGTCAATTCCAACATGGGTTCAATATGTTCAAAAGAATGGTTTGGTGACTTGCCTTGTTCAGCAAAGGGAGAGGGAGGGACTTCGGGGAAGTACTCCGACTCCTCGGCGACGTCGTAGTCTTTTTGATATAGTGAAGTAAAATAAAAAGAATGCAACATTCAATCAAACAATATAACATTACATTATAAACACATAAGTTAAAGTTGGTTTGATTATAAATAAAATAAATTCTATGGTTAAAGTTCTGTGGTTTATTTCATAAATATATTTTAAAGGAATTAAAGAGTTGTCCTTTTTAGAGAGGGGTTCTAAAAGGGTTTATTTTCAATTTTAAGTCCTTTAACAAAATTTAGAATTGAAGGTTCCATAGGAAACCTAGTGATTTACCCATGTCAACAGGAGATAAATAAACTTTACTGGAATTTAAATAATTAAATTTTTACATTTTTAACCTAAGGGCATTTAAACATTCATTTAAATAATCATGAAATGTTCAATGTAAACCTACTGTTTTTATTGCATAAACATGTAGAGAATAATTTTATGAATTTTCTGAAGTTGGAATGGTAATTTTTTGAGTTCAAATGCATTAGATATGAATTTTACAAGTTTAAAAGCGTTTCTGGAATTTATTTTCAAATTTTAAATCCCTCGGGTCCACGGTGAGCCAGGCCCACGGTGAACCCGCGCACTATGCGCGTGCGCCGGGTCGATCTAGACCGTCGGATCCAGATCCGACGTGCGAGGGCGAGGCGGGGCGCGTAAGTGACTACGGACGGCCAGGATTAAAACGTTCGAAGGGGTACCACGTGGACGCACGAGATTAAACGCGGGGTTTTAAAACCAACGGACGCACGGGATTAAAACGTACCCCTTCGCCGAGATCTAACGGATCAGATTAAACCGCACGCGGGGATTAACCATCACCGTCGGATCCAGATCGCACGGTCGTGCGTGAATCCGACACGGCACGGGTACTCGACCCGTGCCGGTCGTCTTCTCCGACGACGGCGAGCGGGCCAGCGGCCACGGCGAGCGACGGCGACCTAGTCTAAGGCCTAAAACGGAACGAGGGTGCTACGGGGATCACGAGGGTACCTCGGCGGTGATAAAAGGTTGACGGAGCGAGGCCGGCGACGAGCGGAGGCGGTGGAGGTGTTCGGGTTCTTGGCGGCGACGGTGATCCGGCGAGGGTCATCGTCGACGGAGTGGTGGCCGGCGTTGGGGAGGTCCCGGCGGTCACGATGGTGGCGAAGGCACGGACGGGGACGGTCCGAGGCGACGGCGAGCGGTGGCCGGAGGCGAAATAGAGGGAGTGTGCAAAAAGGTGAAGTGCGGGCGCTCTGTTCGTTCTCGAGGCGATTGAGCGTGGGGGTCGGACGCGGCGTAGGCCGGGGGTTTAAATAGGACACCGGAGGGGGGGCTCGCATGCAAGGAAAGCCGAGGGGAGGTTTTATTCGCCGGCGAGGGCTCGGCCATGCACGGCAGCGGTGATCCCGTGGCTTAAAGGCGTGTTTTAACGGGGGGAAACGGTCGACGCGACGCGGGGGACCGAGTAATGGCGGTAATTTAATGGGGGACGGGCCGGCGAGGCGAATCCGAGGGCGAGGTCGTCGGCCGGCGCGATTTGGGGGCGGTGGCGCGAGGTTGACGACGGGACTGACGAGTGGGGTCCACTGGTCAGCGAGCGCGGACGAGCGGGGGAGGCGGCTGACGGGTGGGACCTCGATGTCGGGCGCGCGCGCGAGGGGAGGCATTCGGCGCCGACAGATGGGACCCGGCTGTCAGCCTAAGGCGAGCGTGGGTGACGGGCTGGGCCGGCCCGGAGAGAGAGAAGGGAGGGAGGGGAGCCCAATACTGTTTTAAAGCATTTCTAAATAAAAATAATTCCAGAAATTAGATTAAAATATTAGGGCTACTTCCAAGGTTGGTAAAAATTTATAAAAATTCCCAAAATTATGTTTTGGTCTTAGGATCATATACAAAAAGTTTCACCTCCTAATTTGGTCATCTACTCTATGTTGTAGTTCAAAAGGGTATAAAAGGGAATTAAAAGTATTTTCAGAAATAGTAATTCCAAGAAATTGAATTTAATAATATATTTATTGTTTTGAAAATTTGGGGTGTTACAAACCTATCCCCCTTACAAGAATCTCTTCCTCGAGATTGGAACGCTACTCGAATAACTCGGGGTATTGAGCTTTCAGTTCGTCTTTCTTTTCCCAAGTGGCTTCTTCGACGGGATGGTTGTTCCATTGGACTTTGCAGAAGCGAACAACGCGACTTCTGGTTACTCTCTCCTTGGTTTCCAAGATCTTGATGGGTCTTTCTATGTAGGTCAAGTCTTCTTGGACATTGAGCTGCTGAAGGTCGGCTTGCTCGGTGGGTACACGGAGGCACTTCTTCAGCTGAGAGACATGGAACACATCATGAACTCCTGCCAATGATGGAGGCAGTTCAAGTTGATATGCCACTTCTCCTTGTCGTCGGAGGATCTGGAAAGGTCCGACGTAGCGGGGTGCTAGTTTGCCTTTCATGTTGAACCTTTGAGTGCCACGGAGGGGAGTGACTCGGAGGTATACATAATCGCCCTCCTCAAAGGCTAGGTCTCTTCGACGGTTGTCGGCATAGCTCTTTTGCCTGGATTGGGCTGCCTTCAATCGGTCTCTTATGATCTTAACCTTCTTTTCAGCTTCTCTCAATAAGTCAGTCCCAAACAGTTGTGACTCTCCGGTTTGATCCCAGAGCAACGGCGTTCTGCACTTACGCCCATAGAGTGCTTCGAACGGGGACATTTGCAGGATGGCTTGATAGCTGTTGTTGTAGGAGAACTCTGCATATGGTAAGTTCTTGTCCCACATTCCGCCAAAGTCTAGAGCACAAGCTCTAAGCATATCCTCCAATATCTGGTTGACCCTCTCGGTTTGACCGTCGGTCTGTGGATGATAGGCGGTGCTAAAGTTCAGCCGGGTGCCGAGTTCCTCTTGAAGGTTCTTCCAAAACTTGGAGGTAAACTGACTCCCACGGTCAGATACAATCTTCTTAGGAACTCCGTGAAGGCACACGATCCGGGTCATATACAACTCAGCCAACTTGGCGACGGTGTAAGTTGTCTTGACCGGGACGAAGTGAGCTACCTTGGTGAGTCGATCGACAATCACCCAGATAGAATCATGACCAGCTTGGGTCCTGGGCAGTCCCGTGATGAAGTCCATTCCTATTTCTTCCCACTTCCATTCAGGGACCTTGAGAGGTTGAAGAAGTCCGGCAGGCCTCTGATGCTCTGCCTTGACTCGCCGGCATGTGTCGCACTTGGCCACATACTCAGCTATTTCCCTCTTCATGCTGACCCACCAATATTTTTCCTTTAGGTCTCGGTACATCTTTGTACTCCCGGGATGAATGGAGTATAATGTATCATGGGCTTCTTGAAGGATGAGGGTCTTCAACTCTGGTAGGTTGGGTACGCATACTCGGTTTTCGAACCAGATGGTACCATGCTCGTCCTCGGAAAATCCGGGGGCTTTACCCTTCCTCATGTTTTGCTGGATCTCCAGGATGTCCGGGTCTTCCTTCTGCTTCTCTCGGATCTGGTCTATTAAGACAGGCCGAGACTCCAAGGCAGCGAGGTACTCTCGAGTGGTGATCCCTAGGTTTAGCCTTTCCATCTCCTTATAAAGTAGAGGAGCCTGGTCTTGAATCATGATGGCATTGCAGTACCCTTTTCGACTAAGGGCGTCTGCCACCACGTTCGCTTTGCCCGGATGATAATGGATGCCCAAGTCGTAATCCTTGATCAGTTCCAACCATCTCCTTTGCCTGAGGTTCAGATCTGGTTGGGTGAATATGTACTTGAGGCTCTTGTGGTCGGTGAAGACCTCACACCGATTTCCCACAAGGTAATGTCTCCATATCTTCAAGGCATGAACCACGGCTGCTAGTTCCAGGTCGTGTGTTGGGTAGTTCAGCTCATGCGGTCTCAGTTGCCGGGAGGCGTAGGATATCACTTTCCCTTCTTACATTAAGACGCATCCCAATCCTTGACGAGAGGCATCACAGTAGACGTGGAAGTCTTTCCGGATGTCTGGTAGAGTCAGAATGGGAGCTGATACTAGCTTCTTCTTGAGGGTCTGGAAGCTTTCTTCGCAGTCGGGGGTCCATTCAAACTTCACTTCCTTCTGCAGAAGTCTGGTCATAGGCTTGGCGATCTTGGAAAAATTCTCGATGAACCGGCGGTAGTATCCGGCCAATCCGAGAAAACTCCGGATCTCGGTCACGGTCGTTGGCTGTAGCCAGTTGGTTACCGCTTCCACGGTGGTTGGGTCCACTGCTATTCCTCCGGCAGATATAACATGGCCGAGGAACTTCACCTCAGACGACCAAAATTCGCATTTGCTGTATTTGGCGTACAGTTGCTGCTCCCTTAGCTTTCCGAGGGTCAGACGGAGGTGAGTCTCGTGTTCTTCCTTGGTCTTGGAGTAAACGAGGATATCGTCGATGAATACCACGATGAACTTATCCAAGAACTCCATGAATACATTGTTCATCATGTTCATGAAAAAGGCTGGGGCATTCGTGAGTCCGAACGACATCACGGTGTACTCGTAGAGTCCATAGCGGGAGGTGAAGGCAGTCTTGGGTATGTCTTCTTCCCTGATCCTTAATTGGTGATTACCTGACCTGAGGTCAATCTTGGAAAACACCGAGGATCCTTTCAGCTGATCGAACAGGTCGTCGATCCGAGGCAATGGGTATTTGTTCTTGATGGTTACGTCGTTCAGGGCTCTATAGTCCACGCACATCCTCTTGGTCTTGTCCTTCTTCATGGCAAATATAACCGGTGCACCCCAGGGTGAGGTACTCGGTCGGATGTAACCTTTCTGCTCTAGGTCTTCGATGTTGCTCTTGACTTCGGCTAGTTCATTGGCGGCCATTCGGTACGGGCGCTTGGAGATTGGAGTGGTCCCGGGGACAAGTTCGATTCTGAATTCGATGTCCCGCTTGGGAGGCATTCCGGGTAGATCTTCAGGGAAGACGTCCGCAAACTCCTTGACTATTGGCACCTCTTCAAGGGCTATTGAGCGAAGGGATGCTCCGAGTGGTTTGCGACTGGTCATCCGGAAGGTGACGGTTATGCCTTCAGGATGGGTCACCGTGACAGACTTGTTGGCACAGTCGATCACTCCCTTGTGCTTCATCAACCAATCCATCCCTAGTATAAGGTCGAGTCCGGTGCATTGGATGAGGACAGGCTCGGCCCGAAACAGCACTCCTTGGATGTCAAGTTGAACCTTAGGGCTGTATAAGCGGGCGGAGGTCCTATTGCCGGGGGTGGCAATCACCATGGGAATGGGTAGAGGGAGCACGTCCAGTTTGTTTGTTTTCACAAAATTTTCCGAGATGAAGGAGTGGGTTGCTCCAGAGTCAAATAATATGACAGCCGGTACGGAATTCACAGAAAACGTACCGAGCACGACTTCAGGAGCCTCCTGAGCTTCCTCTGCGCTGATGTGGTTGACGCGGGCGCGAACCGCCTGGTTGGGTGCCGCGCCTTGAGTCTGCTTGGGGTGGGGACACTGGTGCGAATAGTGCCCTTCCTTGGCGATCCTTCAAGATCGGGGCCTTGGCGGCTGGTGTCGGCTGAGCGGCCGGAGCTGATGGAGCGGGGTGAGGATGCCCGGCGTTGGATCCACCGGCTGCGTGAGGTGGCCTGTAGGCGGGCCGAGGATGGTAGGCGGGCGCTGGTGGCGGAGGGACGAAGCGGGGCCTCTGAGAGTTCGCCTGCTGATGCTTGAAGGCGATCATCTTCCTCTTCTTGAGGTCCAGCTTGTTCTGCTCAGTCTCTTGGATGAGCGCTTCGTTGACCAGCCGTTGGAAGTCGGCGAAGTCGGCGGCGACGAGCTGGATGGACAGCTCATCCTTAAGTCCCTTGAGGAACTTGGCTTGGCGGAGGGCGTCGGTGCGCACTTCCTCCGGTGCGTAGCGGGCGAGGCGGTTGAACTCATGGAGGTACTCCATGACAGTCCTGTTGCCTTGTTGCAGGTCGCGGAACTCCTGCTGCTTGACCGCGATGACACCGGCGGGGACGTGGGCGGCACGAAAGGCGATGGTGAACTCCGCCCAAGTCACCACGTGGCCCTCTGGCTGGGACTCACGGTAGTTGTCCCACCATTCCGCGGCGGGACCCTGGAGCTGGTGAGTGGCGAAGGCCACTCGCTCCCGGTCGGTGCATGGGAGGAGGTCGAGCTTCTTTCCGATGGTGCGAAGCCAATCTCCGGCCTCCATCGGGTTGGTGGTGCTCGAAAAGATGGGCGGGCGCACGCGCAAAAACTCGGAGAGTTGCGGGGCGGGTGCGGGTGCTGGTGCGCGAGGGGCGGGCTCCCCGTTTTGCAGACGGTCCAACTGAGCCTGTTGGTGCTGCATTTGGGTGAGGAGGGCGGTGATCAGGTGGTTCTGATTCGCCATCATCTCCGCCAAGGTGGGGTGGTTGGCGGAAGGCGACCCGGATTGACGCGGGCCCGTTGCACCCCAGTTGGGCACAACACCCTCGGGCGCATCACGGCTTCCTCCTGCTCCGTTGTTGGAGCCGGTGTTCTGGTGATCGGCCATCTTCTGAATATACAAAGTGATAGAACAAAAGATGATGAACCAAAAATTTAACCAAAGATAACATATAGGATTCAAGCACATAAATATATCAAGTGGTATAAATTGTTCATTACAATCAAGTTTTTATTCTACCCATGACACACTCGTCGTGGGCAGCACCACATACAAAATCATGATTTTTATTTAAATTCGCGTCTCCTAACGCCTACTCGCCACCGGAGGCAGTCTCCGTGCTCTCGGAACCACGAGTGCGCGGCTCCAGAGAGATGGTGGGCTCGAGAAAATTCTCGATGATGGAGTCGGAGATGAGGCCGGGGCATGGTGTAGGGGCGCTGGTGGAGGGCCTGGCGGGGGAGGGTCGTGGCGGGATCCTCTTGGGGCGAGGGAGGGGCTCACGGATGGGTTTCTTCTTCCTAGGAAGAAGAGGAACCATCTCCGCAATATCCTTCTGCAGCTGCATGATCTTGCGCTGCAACTCGCCGTTCTGCTGGATCAAGTTCTTCGTTTCTTCACGAAGGAACTCAACCGCCTCATGGTGCTCGTCGGCGTCGAGCACCGCCTCGGTGTGGAGATCGTCCATGGCCTGTAGAAGGCATGACTGCCGGGCCATGACCGGATCACGCACGGAGTGAACTCCGAGGTAGATGCTACGGTGGGCTCCGGGAGTGCGCTTCGGCACGAGCCGGAAGGACGAGTTCTGAAGACGATCGTCGTAGATCATCCTCAGCTCCATGAGGGCCTGGAGGGCGACTCGTTGGCACGCGACGTCGAAAGTCGGGCCTCCAAGTGCGGTGGTGTAGGGCGGCAGGTGTTCTCCGGAGCCGTGGACGGTGAGGGAGACGTCACAAGGCCCGGCGAACTCGTCGGGGTATACTCCTTGAAATTCGGGTTCGAAGAGGAACCCGAGGAAGGTGAGCATCATACGGAGCTCCCGGACGAAGCCCTCGTAGTGGCGGCAGTAGCTGTGGACTTGGTAGACAGGCATCTACAAAACAGCAAGTTGAATAAAAGTGAGGAGAGGAACAAAGTTTATGAAGTAGATTTTCGAGAAATAATTTCCTGTGGCTAATGGCTAGGCGGGTCTGTTTGGCTTCCTACAGTCAAGTCGGCTCTGATACCATCTTGTGACGCCTCGATTTAAACAAATCGAGACATTATTGAATTTCATAAGAAAAACAATAATACAAGAGGTTCATCATGCGACAACCGTACATACGACAATATCCATGGTACGCAGACCATATTTATTACATCATTGTTTTAATAAAAACGGCAAAGTGAAATAATTAGAAAACGGCATGACGAACATCTTCTTCAGGATCTTTCTTCTCGACTGGGTCGCTACTCCAGACCGTCTTCAAAGTAAGCATCCTCTGTGGGGTCCAACGGGTATGAGTACAAAAAGTACTCAACAAGCCACCGCAAATGCAAATAATAATGCAGGATAATAAACAAGGAAGGATAATGGCTAACATTGCAGAATAATGCAGTTGCAGTTATGGCATTTAGTGTAATCATATTTTAATCATGCGGAAAGTAAACATGAGCATCATCAACATCAACTAACTCGAGGAGTACATTTTACCTCCTCGCACAACGGTCCTTACATGTCAATCCATCATGCACATTCATATTCAAAGTAAACTAACTGGGGGATGTCACGCAACCCGCCCTTGACCGTGGGCTCGGCTTTTCGAAAAGATTTTTGACTCTGATCAGAGATGTACTACTGTACCCACAAGGCACGCACTCATCCCAACGAGATGACCCATTTCACGGGAACTCGTGCCAAAACCTCAATATGAGATGTTCCAAGCGATAACCACCCACTCTAGGTTTCGCCGGCGCGCCGGGCCGCATCCCGGCTAACGTCGCACCCCCTTTTGCACCACATTGGTACAAGTCACCCGCAGGTGCAACTTGACCCATCTCCAAATGGTGGCCTCGGTTTGGAACAACCCATACCTTAGTTAGGACTTACCCACTAGACTTGTGGTTAGTACGTAAGTGTATTGCAACGGATCCCTCAGACCGGTCCTTATAGTGCCCCGGGTGCTACCGACCAATGCCCTAGCTTGCACCCGGAACCCACCATGCATACACTCACAACCATGACTCATCACCAACAGAATTTCCAAGGATAAGAAGCAACGGGGATCATATAATAGAACCATTTTGCTACGACTCATTTTTATCCTATAGCGGCCGTGTCAATACTTTGGACACTAGCTAATATCATTGATCATATGGTGACAAAGAGGTTAGGCGAGATAGCATGGCTTGGGTTGCACATCAAGGTCGGGGGATCCTAAATAATTATAATGTAAGGGTTCATTTGACTAATGCATATATAACCTATGTGTTTTAGCGATAGTCAATTCCAACATGGGTTCAATATGTTCAAAAGAATGGTTTGGTGACTTGCCTTGTTCAGCAAAGGGAGAGGGAGGGACTTCGGGGAAGTACTCCGGCTCCTCGGCGACGTCGTAGTCTTTTTGATATAGTGAAGTAAAATAAAAAGAATGCAACATTCAATCAAACAATATAACATTACATTATAAACACATAAGTTAAAGTTGGTTTGATTATAAATAAAATAAATTCTATGGTTAAAGTTTTGTGGTTTATTTCATAAATATATTTTAAAGGAATTAAAGAGTTGTCCTTTTTAGAGAGGGGTTCTAAAAGGGTTTATTTTCAATTTTAAGTCCTTTAACAAAATTTAGAATTGAAGGTTCCATAGGAAACCTAGTGATTTACCCATGTCAACAGGAGATAAATAAACTTTACTGGAATTTAAATAATTAAATTTTTACATTTTTAACCTAAGGGCATTTAAACATTCATTTAAATAATCATGAAATGTTCAATGTAAACCTACTGTTTTTATTGCATAAACATGTAGAGAATAATTTTATGAATTTTCTGAAGTTGGAATGGTAATTTTTTGAGTTCAAATGCATTAGATATGAATTTTACAAGTTTAAAAGCGTTTCTGGAATTTATTTTCAAATTTTAAATCCCTCGGGTCCACGGTGAGCCAGGCCCACGGTGAACCCGCGCACTATGCGCGTGCGCCGGGTCGATCTGGACCGTCGGATCCAGATCCGACGCGCGAGGGCGAGGCGGGGCGCGTAAGTGACTACGGACGGCCAGGATTAAAACGTTCGAAGGGGTACCACGTGGACGCACGAGATTAAACGCGGGGTTTTAAAACCAACGGACGCACGGGATTAAAACGTACCCCTTCGCCGAGATCTAACGGATCAGATTAAACCGCACGCGGGGATTAACCATCACCGTCGGATCCAGATCGCACGGTCGTGCGTGAATCCGACACGGCACGGGTACTCGACCCGTGCCGGTCGTCTTCTCCGACGACGGCGAGCGGGCCAGCGGCCACGGCGAGCGACGGCGACCTAGTCTAAGGCCTAAAACGGAACGAGGGTGCTACGGGGATCACGAGGGTACCTCGGCGGTGAGAAAAGGTCGACGGAGCGAGGCCGGCGACGACCGGAGGCGGTGGAGGTGTTCGGGTTCTTGGCGGCGACGGCGATCCGGCGAGGGTCGTCGTCGACGGAGTGGTGGCCGGCGTTGGGGAGGTCCCGGCGGTCACGATGGTGGCGAAGGCATGGACGGGGACGGTCCGAGGCGACGGCGAGCGGTGGCTAGAGGCGAAACAGAGGGAGTGTGCAAAAAGGTGAAGTGCGGGCGCTCTGTTCGTTCTCGAGGCGATTGAGCGTGGGGGTCAGACGCGGCGTAGGCCGGGGGTTTAAATAGGACACCGGAGGGGGGGCTCGCATGCAAGGAAAGCCGAGGGGAGGTTTTATTCGCCGGCAAGGGCTCGGCCATGCACGGCAGCGGTGATCCCGTGGCTTAAAGGCGTGTTTTAACGGGGGGAAACGGTCGACGCGACGCGGGGGACCGAGTAATGGCGGTAATTTAATGGGGGACGGGCCGGCGAGGCGAATCCGAGGGCGAGGTCATCGGCCGGCGTGATTTGGGGGCGGTGGCGCGAGGTTGACGACGGGACTGACGAGTGGGGTCCACTGGTCAGCGAGCGCGGACGAGCGGGGGAGGCGGCTGACGGGTGGGACCGCGATGTCGGGCGCGCGCGCGAGGGGAGGCATTCGGCGCCGACAGATGGGACCCGGCTGTCAGCCTAAGGCGAGCGTGGGTGACGGGCTGGGCCGGCCCGGAGAGAGAGAAGGGAGGGAGGGGAGCCCAATACTGTTTTAAAGCATTTCTAAATAAAAATAATTCCAGAAATTAGATTAAAATATTAGGGCTACTTCCAAGGTTGGTAAAAATTTATAAAAATTCCCAAAATTATGTTTTGGTCTTAGGATCATATACAAAAAGTTTCACCTCCTAATTTGGTCATCTACTCTATGTTGTAGTTCAAAAGGGTATAAAAGGGAATTAAAAGTATTTTCAGAAATAGTAATTCCAAGAAATTGAATTTAATAATATATTTATTGTTTTGAAAATTTGGGGTGTTACAGTCTGGTTCCCGAAGACCTCTGCTGTCCCGAAGGCTTCAGCGTAGGGGCTCTGGCGTGCAAGACCCTCCGGCAGATGAAGTGTTCCGGCATGAGGGCTCCAACACTTGACACTCTCCGGTGGCTGGAGGAGTCTGACCCGGAGGGTTCGATGGACCTCGCGCCTGCCTAAAGCATCTGGCTTATGTAGTGAGACCAAGCATTGGCTTTTTCCTGTACATAAAATTTTCATCTCCTGACTTGATAGCCAGATGCTTGCTAAGCCAAATCATTTGCAATTGAGTTGGCTTCTCTTGATACATGAGAAATTTTGAAGTCGTTAAAAGTAGCAACTATATCTAAACATTTATCCAAGTAACTATTTAGCAAGCCATTAAAACATTGAGCACTTTTAGCTACTTGTTGTACTACTAACAGAGAATCACCATATGCATGGACGTGTTTAGCACCCATAAATTCTAGCAATTCAAGTCCTAGCAATAAAGCTTCATATTCAGCTTGGTTATTGGTAGAAGGAAATTCTAAATGGGCCGAGGTTTCAAAGTGCAAACCATTAGGTGATGTGAGGACTACCCCGATACATTGGCCATTCTTACAAGATGAACCATTAAAATAAAGCTTCCATGGTACTACTTCAACTAGAGCAACATCGTTACCCCAATTGACATCTACGTGGTGATCAACTATAAAATTAGTGACAATCTGGCCTTTAATATCCCTTAGAGGTTCATAAGCCAAATCGTATTCAATCAAAGCGTAAGCCCACTTTCCGATTATTCCACTTAGAATTGACTTTTGCAACGTGTATTTTATAATATCGGTTTGGCAAGCGACAATACATGTAGTAGGGAGAAGATAGTGACATAATTTGGTACATGCGTAATAAAGTGATAAACATAAATGCTCCACAAACACGTACTTGGTTTCGGCGTCCAGTAGGCGGTGGCTTAAGAATGTGATGATGTACTCTTTTCCCTCCACCTCCTGAATTAGCACGGCTCCTATCACGCTATCTTCTGCAGCGATGTACAACCGAAAGGAGATTCCGGCCTTTGGTGCTCTTACTACGGGCGGTGATGACAAGCACTCTTTAATCTTTTCAAAAGCTTTTTGCTGACTTTCCCCCCAAGTGAACTCGGCTTCATTCTTTAACTAGAGTATAGGGACAAAGGCATCAATTTTGCCAAATAAGTTAGATATAAAGCGACGCAAATAATTCATCTTGCCTAGCAACTTTTGCACATCTCTCTTACATGTCGGCGCTGCAAAGTTTCTAATCTTTTGAAGCCTCTTAGGATCAATTTCTATACCTCTTTCATGAATCATGAATCCTAAGAACTTGCCTACCGACACGCCAAACACACATTTGAGCGGGTTCATTTTCAAGTCATACTATCGCATCCTATCAAAATCAACTTTTAAATCGGCTAAGTGATTATCCATAGCGTCCAATTTAACTACAACGTCATCTATGTATACTTCTAACAGAACTCCTAACAAGTCACAAAAGATCAAGTTCATAGCACATTGATATGTAGCGCCAACATTCTTTAAACCAAAAGTCATAACGAGCCACTCAAACAAGCCAACAAAACCAGGGCATCGAAAGGTTGTATTGTAGACGTCCTCTTCATCCATAAAAATTTGATTATAACCAACATTGCCATCAAGAAAACCTAGTACGTTGTGTCCTGAAGAATCGTTGATTAGCATGTCGGCTATTGGCATGAGATACTCGTCCTTTGGAGTGGCCTTGTTTATATCCCTAAAATCAATGCAAACTCGTATTTTGCCTCTCCCCTTCTTCTCTACAGGCACAATGTTAGCGACCCATTCAGCATACCTACATGGCCTAATAAACTCAGCCTTGAGTAATCGTTCTACCTCTTCTTTAACTCAGTCATAGATGGCCGAATTAAAGCTAAGTGGAGGCTATTTATAAGGCCTAAATCCGGGTTTAATAGGTAGTCGATGATCCACGAGCTCGCGGCTTAATCCGGGCATCTTGCTATATTCCCATGCGAAACAATCGACGTACGACCGAAGCAACTTTATTACTTTGGCCTTCTCATCAGCCTGAAATGTTGGTTTACAAAAGTTGGCCTTGGGATGCTACCATCGCCTATGTCGACTTCTTCTAAAGGGTCGGCCGACGCAAAACCTTGTCCTAATTTTTCTACTTCGCTAAAGTCTTCGATGGCCTCGGCAATACCGTCTTTAGTAGACCGATATTTCTCTACACGAGACTTTAGCCAATCTAGATTACTTTTTCTAGACATAACTACCAATTTAGAAATATCCGTGCTACACCAGCCGACTTTATAGACACTGGTACGAAACATCCTCCGAACACGCTAACGAAGTCGTAATCCGAAAGATCCATACCTGATAGACATTCTACTTTGTTGTGGATGGCATCAATGGACACATCAGCCAATGCTACCTGGGCCGAAGTGTATACTGGTATGACCTCTACTTCATCATCGTCCCACTGAATCAGGCATTGGTGCAAAGTAGAAGGAATACAGCAATTTGCGTGAATCCAATCACGCCCGAGCAGTACGCTGTAGTTACCTTGTACGTCAACAACGAAGAATGTTGTTGGCAACGTCTTGTTGCCTACTGTCAACTCCATGGAGAGTACGCCTTTGGCCTCAAAACTCTCGCCGTTGAAGCTATTGAACATTAGGTTAGTTTTCTTCAAGTCCTCCTCATCCCTGCCAAGTTTCTTCAATAGCGAGTAAGGCATTAGGTTAATAGTGGCGCCACCGTCAACAAGCATCCTGGAGATCGGCTTCCCGTCAATGTGACCTCTGACGTAGAGAGGCTTTAAATGGCGAGCCGTATCCTCAGGTTTCTCAAAAATAGCGTTGCGCGGGCCGAGGTTCAATTGAGCGACCTCGGCCTCGTCTTGTGGTAGGGCGAACTCGGCGGGAAACATGACGACATTGATGTCCATTGCCTGAGGTGCGGGCCCCTTAAAGATAGGTGAGTAGTCGTCGTCGAGCATGTCATCATCGTCGCTTGGACTAGGAGTCGGGTTGGTTATCTCAACCGGCTTGATCCTCCATACCTGTCTTGTAGCTGGTCGGGGGTGGGGTACGGCTTCCGATAAACCCTAGCTCGACCCCTAGGGACGAAACTGGTGCACTCCCTAAACAGTGCGCAGATTCGCTCCTCAATGCCATCCTGGCCTACTGCTTGCGCGCGTCTCATGTGGGGGCACGACACGTGGCGACATGTCGGCGTGTCGGCCGCGGGGTTCCTCCTAATGTGCTAGCTCGGGATGTATGATGTGTTTGGGCCTATGCGCTTGTGTATGTGGCGTGGGCAGCATGGGAAAAACTGGCGCCGCCGTATGTGGAGGTGGAACATGGTAGGCGGTGCTAGTCTGGTCGTAAGCATGGTGACTGGTCTCGGCCATAGATATCAAGGTCGGAGATGCAATGGCTTTGCCGGCACTACCATTAGTTCTACTGTAAATGTGATTTATCGGAGGTATGCTAGCAATCGGAGCTAGAGGTACGGTCTTGGTAAAGCCGAACCTTCTAAGTGTCGCCTCTACCTGTGAGCTAACTGCCGAATCTAAATGGTTGGCTAGCGGAGCGCTAACAGCTTGGGCTACGATGCGGCTATTTTTTGCTTAATTTCTAAAGAAGATAAACAAGGTGATACTGGTGTTACCTGGGTCCGAGCGAGGTCAGTGACATTGATGTCGCGCTTGATAAAGCCCGCGCGTGTCTTGACGTAGCTTCCGAGCATGAGGTCTTGTAGTGTCTTCATCTTTGCCTCGATCTCTGCTCGGTCTTCTTTAGGAATATCTTCAAGGGTAGGCATCATGATGTTGCAGTTGTTAATATATGTGCCTCCTATGGGATCCATCGGCGATGTAGATGTAGTAGTCATTGTAGACGTACCGGCGGCCAATGTTGATGTACCCGTCATGTTGGCGTAGCCTTCCCTAGTGGAGTCGCAAAAAAGTGTGTTGACACGAGAATGTGCCCCCATACTTGGCTCAGTTTGATGATCCAAAAGTGTGCGGATACTTAGGGACAAGTCTAAGCGTAACACAACACTTACTTCGCGTTCCTACTACCCTTAACAGTGGCAAGGGGGTGGAGTCGCCAGGTAATCAGATCACACAGAAATAATCCAATTAGCCAAAAAGAAATATATTAGATAAAATAAACCAGCAAGGTGAACGGAGCCTAACTAATTCGAAGTGTACTGTGCGAAGGGTATCGCCGAAGGTAGTCTTCGGCGTTCAGACTGATCTGGCCGAAGGCAGGCTCTGAACAGATCTTGACGTGAAATCACCTCCGAATAGCGGGGTTCGGCGCGAAGTCTCTGACATGACAAAATATCTCAAACGTAACGCACTGGCGTGATTTCGTCTAGCGCGAGGTACAAACGTGGCGAACCCTGTCGTGATGAAGCCTGTTGCGGAGCGTGTTGGCGCGCGGGACTTGGTCAGACCTACAACAGTGTGACGGTCCGACACGGGTAGTCGAAGCAGAGTTCTGCCGAAGGGTGCTCTGTCAGCATCCGAAACCAGCTTCCTAGCTTCGGACACCTCCGACGAAGGGAATCCGAGCGTTAAAACCTGCAACAGAACAGAGATCAAGTGCCAATTTGGCATAGGGACCGAATCTGCTAAGTGTTGCAGTAGGGGAACGAAGGTAGCAATCTGTTACGTAGATTAACGGATACTTCATAGGCGAAGTAACAAGATGATAGCAATCCGTTACGTAGATTAACGTGTACTTCACGAGCGAAGTAGCAAGGCTTACCACGGTTTTGGCGTGGCCGGCGGAGGGCTTCTAGGCAAACTCACGAAGGTTGCAGAAAAGTAAAATAAAAGTAAAGGTACGGTTCAAAGCTAGGGCTTTGTGATTGATTTGTGTTGGGGGGTTAATGAACCGGCCTCACCCCTATATTTATAGGGGCTACTTTTCTAATCTCTAACCTTAATTTGGTAGGATTCGGCCTAATCAAACGTAGGGATAAAATTAGTCAGAATCAGAATCAAAATCTATCTCTGGAACTTAGCCCGAAGTGGGCCTTCAGCAAGGCTAGCCGAAGCCTACTCCTCGGGCCGAAGCTTCGGCGAGGCAGGCCTCCGAAGGCCTTCGGGCCGAAGGTAGCAGGCCGCTGGAAGGCCTCCGAAGCCCAGAGCTCAATGGGCCTTCGGCCCTATAGGGCTTCGGCCCGATCCAGGACATGTGTATTTTTGGCCCAAATTACCACAATTGATATTTTTACAATCTTAACCATTAATGCCATTTTTTGCTATCAAGAGAGTTGTAACTTTAGTCCCTAAAGTTTAGTCCATTAGTCCCTTAGTTGCTTATAGAGACTAAAAGTATTATGTACACTCTATCCTCATTTATAAACCCCTCATTAAATAATGTTTAGTCCCTACATCTAAATAAAAGAACTACACTTTAGTCCATATAAAAATAAGCAAATTTTAATCCCTAAAAATAAATAAGGTCATCCAAACATGACCTTAGCCTATGTGCCGGCTAGGATTGCACCCATTTATTTTTAAATAGAAACGTTCATATTAATTTACTAATAGGCAAAGTCATGTGCCCATGATTGAACCATTGTACCAAGAGTGCTTTTCTAAACTCTACTTTCAAAATGTAGTTCCTTGTACATTTGCGGGCAAAATTCCGCTGATTATTATCTAACTGAATTATATCTAGTTCAAGTCGCGCCAATGCCAAATATGGACTATAAAAGTTACCGGGAAAAAGAAACTATTCCCCCTACTGAAATATACTTCTTACTTCTTCTCTCGTATAGTAATATCTCTATGATCAGATTTGATATTTCATAATACTTTTTAGATTTATTATATTATGAAATGTTAAATTCGGTACTGAGTTGTAATATAATATGATAGATGAAATAGTGTTTTTAGAGATTAAATTTCAAATGTATCGGCCCCTTTTAACTCTAAAGTATCTATACTAATTTTGGATTTTATTATAAATTTCGTCACCAAACCACTTAGGAGTCCATACTCACTCATCCTGAAAAAAGAATTATGATTTTTTTCATGTCTCTTTAATACATATATCTGTGTCTAAAACTACTGCATTTTGGAACAGAGTATCAGTGATATTTTCTTCACCCGAACTTAAAATATTGTGAGGTGAATAAGAGTTTGTAAGCACGTGTAAGTGGGGTTATTTGAAAGTTAACCCTAAGGAAAAGGACGTACGAATCAATGAACACACTACACAATTGTCGTCAGTTGCACCGTTTACACCTGCTGTGGACGTGCAGAGCCACATCAGTGTCATCAATCCTCACTCCAGGACATAAGTATAGCGCGAAAGTGACAAAGAAACCACGCAAGTTCTGACACGGCATTGGCATCGCATCCGTCTCTGTCGATCATCCGCAGACGACATGGATGGGATGAGCTTTCGATGTTTTGCGCGACATTGCAGCTAATAAGTCGTTCCTTTGTGACATGGACAGAACACTTGCGTCCCGAGAGGTTGGTTTGGAGAGAGTAGCTAGGGCTAGGAGATAGTAATCATCGCCATCGATGACAAGAACAAATACTCTTATCGAGTGATGAGTAGTGGACCAACTTGATGACTTAACGTCTCATCCAAGTTGTGGAACGAATTATTCAATTGGACAGGAGGTGTTTGCATCGTTATCATGGTCATCAACCGTAATGGTCAAATTGATCGCCTGAACAGAGGAAGAGAGAGAGAGAAAGAGAGAGAGAATCGTGTCGTATCGTTGGAATGGCCACCTCAATGTCCACGTCTAATCCCTTTTGCATAACTACACTGAAAGAACATTTCAAAGCAGCCTACATTTGACATGCTTTGCAGTTGCAGCTAGAGCACTTTGATGATTATCCTGCAATCGTGCTGCATAGCCAGTGGCTCAGTGCCTACTGCTTAGTGCTACTCGTGTAACGGGGCACGGCACGGGCGAATCATGGCTGACATCACGGGGTGTGCCGGTGGTAGGCAAGCACTAGGAGGCGCACCACCGTAAAGGCTGGCACCCGCGCGGCGCGGCTCGACGCCCCACCACGCGCGGCGCGGCGTACGTATACGCCACCAACCTGCGCTAGCCTAGCCATGGCCTGGCCTGGCCTGGCTTTTTCCCGACGCCGCCCCTGGTCTGTTTGTGGATGTGCAGCTAGCGCGTCGGCGTGGGCGTGGCGCGGCAGGTCGGACCGTGTGCGTGAGGACGCGTGCATCTCTCTCGATCTCGTGCGTCTTTTGACCCTGGCCAAAATCGTCAATCCATTCATCCATCACTGGAGCGGCGACCGGACAATGGCATGTGCATACTGCATAGTGCACGCGGCGTGCCCTGCCTGTGCCGGCAGGCAGATTCCAACTCCGTACCCGGTAGTGCGGCTTGGCTAGCTATCGACGCTCGTCGTGCCCCTTGCGATCGTCTTGACTCTTGATGCAGCGCTGATTCAGGCATTCCCGTCGCATATTCCCATGACTCCGCCTCCGCGAGTCAGCATCCGCGTGTGGTTTATCGTTTACAAACAGAGAGACGGAGAGAGCTTCTCTGTGTGTGTGCCAGGAAATTAAAACGTGCACGCATGGTCCCAGACTCCTAAATCCTAATAGCTAGATGGATGCCACTCATAACCAAACAGTGGAGGACGACCACAGCTGCAGATGCCTGCTGCCGATACGGCATAATGTATTGATTTACTAGGAAACGAGGTTCATTGCCAGGACTTGATGCAGTGGTCCGGCGTCGGTGGCATCATCTGGCTTCGTCACCAAATAATTAAGCACTGCTGTTTACCACGTCCTCCAAGTACTAATAGCCAGATACTACCACCCAGTACTCACTCCGCTTTGTTAAACGCAAAGGTCGTCCTCAGCGTGTACGGCGTACCTGGTTTCTCGGTCCATAAACATTTTGTGTTTTTTCCTAGGGCAGCAGGTAGCACAGCCTTTTGCCCTTTTCTACGCCTTTCCCTTCTTCCGAAACGGACTGTACGCTTCCACTGTTGTTACTCCTCGCTACAGCTATCAACGCATCAATCCAGCCAGCAACAGCATCCGCAAGCAGCAGCAGCGATATCTGGTTGTCTGACATTTTACTGGCTGTTCCCCACAATCCTGGGCCCTGAGCCCTCACAGAAAAGTGAAAGCGTATATTTCTCTTTACTACTTCCACCGAACCACAGCCACAGGGGGCCGGCACCACGCGTAGATCTGCCTAGGCAGCCTAGCTACTCCGCGGCCAGTAAATATTAAGACATTCGGAAATATCGGAATTCATTTTACAAACGTGGATATGGAAACATATATCCGAATTTTGTTGAATGTGGATATGAAAATGTAAACATTCATATTTGTTTTAAGATTTCATACAAATTAAACTTAGACTCAAGATAATATATTATCACTATATTAATGGTTTATTTATTATTTATATAATTATGGAATACTTAAGTTAGTGAATATTAATAAGTTATGGTTTAAAATAAATTGATGGTTAAATATTTGTTTGAACTTTAATTTTTTTATAATCAAAATACAACATATCTCATTTCATATATTTTTTGTATTTTTTTAGATACATGTGCAATTTTTAACTCATTAATTGTGTTTCTAGTATTTAAATTAAAATATGTGAAATTTGAAATGCAAGTACCTAAAATAATGCACTAAAATTTATAGAAAAATTGCATGCACTATTTTGTGTCCATTTTTAGTTCTTATCCATGAAATTTAAAGAAATATTAAAAAAAATATGTTACGACACTTCATCGGTAATGTGGAGCTTTAGGGTTTTTTAATTATAAAAAAATCAAATGAAGTCTGAAAAATACAAGACTTATGACAGTGTTATAATATTATAATTAGATACCATGATAAAATTTTGAAAATGTTTCGAGAAATTTATCATATAGAATGTTAAGAAATCTGAGATTTTTTTGAGAGGAAATAGAGTTTTGAGAAGGAATAGACTATGGTTTAAAATAATTGATGGTTAAATATTTGTTTGAACTTGATTTTTTTATATAATCAAAATACAGCATATCTCATACCATATATTTTTTTTGTATTTTTCTAGATCCATTTTCTATTTTTAACTCATTAATTGTGTTTCTAGTATTTAAATTGGAATATGTGAAATTTGAACTACAAGTACCTAAAATAATGCACTAAAATTTATCGAAAAATCACATTCACTATTTTGTGTCCATTTTTAGTTCTTATCCACTAAATTTAAAGAAATGTTAAAAAAGTTATGTTACGACACTTCATCGGTAACGTGGAGCTTAAGGGTTTTTTAATTATAAAAAATCAATTAAAGTATGAAAACTACGATACTTATTACAGTGTTATAATATCATACGTATATACCATGATAAAATTTTGAAAATGTTTCGAGAAATTTATCATATAGAATGTTAAGAAATATGAGATTCTCTTGATAGGAAATAGAGTTTTGACAAGGAATAGACTATGGTTTAAAGTAAATTAATGGTTAAATATTAGTTTGAACTTGAATTTTTTTATATAATCAAAATACAGCATATATCATACCATATAAATGTTTTGTATTTTTTTAGATCCATTTGCTATTTTTAAGTCATTAATTGTGTTTCTAATATTTAAATTGGAATATGTGAAATTTGAACTGCAAGTACCTAAAATAATGCACTAAAATTTATAGAAAAATCAATTTTACTATTGTGTGTCCATTTTTAGTTCTTATCCACTAAATTTAAAGAAATGTTAAAAAATTTATGTTACGACACTTCATCGGTAACGTAGAGCTTAAGGGTTTTTTAATTATAAAAATCAAATAAAGTCTGAAAAATACGAGACTTGTCACATTGTTATAATATTATACGTAGATATCATGATAAAATTTTTAAAATGTTTCTAAAATTTTATCATATAATATGTTAAGAAATCTGAGATTCTCTTGAGAGGAATTAGAGTTTTGAGAAATAATAAGCTATGGTTTAAAATAAATTGATTGTTAAATGTTTTGTTTGAACTTGAATTTTTTTATATAATCAAAATACAACATATAGAATCCAATATATTTTTTGTATTTTTCTAGATCCATTTTATTTTTTTAAGTCATTAATTGTGTATATAGTATTTAAATTGGAATATGTGATATTTGAACTGCAAGTACCTAAAATAATGCACTAAAATTTATAGAAAAATTACATTCACTATTTGTGTCCATTTTTAGTTCTTATCCACTAAATTTAAAGAAATGTTAAAAAAATTATGTTACGACACTTCATCGGTAATGTGGAGCTTAAAAGTTTTTTAATTATAAAAAATCAAATAAAGTCTAAAAAATACGATACTTGTCACGGTGTTATAATATTATACGTAGATACCATGATAAAATTTTTAAAATGTTTCGATAAATTTATCATATAGGATGTTAATAAATTTTTGAAAATATTTAATTTATAAAAATAATAAAATTCAGCCAATTCTTTCCAAATTGCCGCCTATTTTTTCTGCATTGGCGCGCCTGGACTCAATTTTTGTGTTTTTATTGGTTGAAATGTATGATGAATTTCAGTTCAAGAATGTAGTTCTTGTTGATTGTTGTGTATGATGAATTTTAGCTAGTGTTGTTTAAAAATTTAGTTTGTGCATGGTTTATTGTATATCATTGTTTCTTATTAATTATTATTCAAATTTGGTATAATGAACCTTTTGGACTTTTGGAAAATTTGTGAAACAACGAACATTTGGAGTTAAACCGAGTAAACATCCAAATACATATTCGTATTCGAAATATCCGTTTTGTATTCGTATTCGAGAACATCTAAATCTGTATTCTTATTCGAATTAAAATATAGTAAATAGTACTATCCGGATTCATTTATATCCGTAACCGATCCGAATCCATCCCTAGAAACGTAGATGGTGCATGGAGCATTGCAGCATGCCTGCAGCTGCATGGGGCTCGAGCTCGACACTGGTCGTTGTGGAATGGATGGCAATAATATGAGGACAGTGCACAGTGGTACGCCGTCTGCAGGTGCAGGGATTTGCAGTGGCGAGCAGCCAGCAACAACTAACAGCAAGCATGGCCTGTGAGACTGTAGGTAGTACGGACGATCTGATGCTACCAAAAGGTTGAGAGACGGAGAGCTGGCTACCAGCCTCCTGCTGTAGTGATGTCAAGCAACCGTGACCCCGTGAGCCTCCATGGTTACCAATGCCAATCCATGCTCAAGTGCTATTTAGCAGCGTGCAGTACTGCCGCTAGTGCTGCACTGTACATATGCCATGCATGCTATTCCGTGGACGACGTACGCGCCACTGACCGGCACACAAAGCACGGTGCCCTAGCTCAAAGAAAGTAAGAAACAGAGCGGGCACGCTCGCTGCTCGCTGCTCGCTGCCGTGGACCCACGACGCCGGCTACGGTGCGAGCCAGCCAAGCAGGAAATATAAAAACAGATGGGAGCGTGTACGTGCAGTCGACGGGGCAGCCTAGCTTACTGTAGCACGTACGTGCAGGTGCCGAGGGCCTGCCTACGTACGTACTGATGGTACACTGCATGGCCGATCGATGGGCCGTCCGCTGTCCGGAGCCTGGCCTGGCCGGGACTGTGTAACACGCTACGCCGCGACAGTACTGTCAGTACACGGCCACTTGATGGGTGTCACCACATGAACTGCAAGGGATTACTTGCCAGTGATCCAAACCAGCTTGGTCCTACGTAGCCCTCCCGTTGCCGGCCGGTGGATCGCCCCATCAGTATATCGTTGGTCATGGCCGGCGCCTCACCATAAATTGGACTCGATTGCAGATCTGAAATAACCACGCGAAAAGGATCTGAAATGGTCCGGACGTATACGTACACACGGATCGGAGTTATGCACGATGGCACGTACAGTGTACGATTGGTGTGGGTCGTGGCAAAGTCCTTCCATACTGCGTTCGCGCTAGTTTTGATGAATTAGTCCGTGAATGCATACGGTTCGAGGGACGGGTGGGTGTGGCTTTAATTCGCGTTGGCTTTCCTAAGCCGGCAGTCCCGTCCACCGACCGTGATCGATTGAATTTGTGATGCCTGCATTATGGGCGAGATCGCCGGGACCCCCTGCATGCATCGACGTCGGTACTGTACGTATATATATTAACACCACACCGTATATTAGCTCAGTTAGTTCTCAGACATGACATGCACTAGCACATTATTAAATTTGTGCCGGTTGGCAACCACCCATAGGCCATAGGTAACTGTTATGGTAAAAACACAAATAACATGAGATTAACTGTTCACACATCATTAATAGACTCGTATGCTTGTGGTAAATATGAACGGAGACATATAAGTCCACTAGCGTTGGAGTGGCAGAGCCGGAAATTGTTGGGTATATAAATTATAATGGAGCAAGGTGTATTACACTATCACCGAAACATACATTACTGATGGGTCATAACGTGCATTGGTGACAGACATATCTCTTATCACTCTTATTTCATCAGTAATATGACATCAATAGTGACAGATAAACACCCGTCACTAAAAGGTTAACCTCATTCCTATAAGCTCACCTGTTATAGTTTTTTGGTGATGGTTGACAATTGTCACCCGTCACTAATGTGTTCTTTAGTGACGGGTGATTATTATCACCCATCATTAATATTATGGCCATTTCAAAAAAAATAATTTTTAGGCTGCATCCTAAATTTGGCAGCCCACATATCCAACATCCAAAGCACATTACAGAAGATTCATTACAAAATTAGTATTACATATATTAACTTTTAACTCGTTATCTCGAAGAACATGGCTAAAACAAAGATCCATACATAAGATGGTTTCATGACATCTAACTAATAGCTAACTTATAGCGACATCAAGAGCTTGCACTACTACAAACCGCCACTGTAGTGGCGTTGGGCAAAAACACTGTAGTGGCGGGCTATTAGACGCCCGCCACTACATTGGTTCCAGGCGTTGTCGCGCTAGTGACCGCCACTAGTATAGCCACTACTAGTGGTGGTCGCTGATGATGTCAGCATCGACCGTCACTACTATAGTCACTAGTAGTGGCGGATAGAAAACTGCTGCCGCTGCTACGCTGTTCGCCACTAATGATTTAATGACATCACTTGCGACCACCACTACTATTCTGACTATAAATACACAACTTCTTCCTCCCCAAGCCCGAGGCTACCGGAGATCGCATTTTGGTCCGTACAATGACGACAAAAATGTAGAAAAAGAGGGGAGATGCTTTGTTTTCGTTTCTTTTTAAGGATTTCTTTCTAGGAGGTAAATCCACGCCGAATATCACATTTATATTCTATTTAATCATGTATATAATGAGTTATTAGCGTTTTACTAATTTAGGATTTGTGAATAGAAATTTTCAAATATTCTTCCATTTATAGTGTTTCTTTCTCCCAAATAAAGAAATACTACCCTCCTCACAATTAGTCATCACTTGTATACATTTTTACGTCGTTTTAATCTCTTTTTTAATTTGATTTATGATTATAGATATAGAGTTATGTTGTTTGGAGAGAGAAACCAATGTAGTTAATTTATTTAATATTTTTTCTAGTTAATACATAGTTTGAATTAAAGCATTTTTAATTAATGTTGTTATGAGAGATAAATCAATATATTTTCAATTTGTAAATTACTAAAATTAACAATAATGAATTTATTAATATTTTTTTAAAATAATATGTTTTAGATGGAGCACAGGTCTTGGATGTACTCGTCCAACGACGAAAATGTGGTGGCATATTTTAATAGAGTAACTGAATTTACTGAAGTTGCCGCACAATATGCTTCTCGTTGGAGTGAAGCGGCAATATATTGTCCTTGTAAAGTTTGTAAGAACGAAGCGATGTATCCGTGTTCAAATCGTGAAACCATACTGTTGGCGTAAAGGTTACACCAACAGGTTCTCGGTAATCAAGAATGAACAAACAAGAGGTTTGCGTTTTAGGACTATCTCAAGCCTCCGTAAAAGATAATAGCTAAAGTGGTCCGAATGTGTGTTTGAACAATTAGTTCCTGGTCCCCTCTTTACAAGGTACAATGGGAGGTATTTATAGGGGGAAAAGCATAAGGAAGAGACCTATTTACCCTTACATTACAACCAGCATGGCGGAACCTGCTTGGCATTACGAACAGGGTTATACATGGTAAAGTAATGCAAGGTAGATAGATAAGCCAGACATCCAATCAATCATGTCCCTCAGCTTCGGGGTCTCCATCTGCCCTTCGGAGGGGTCTTCGAGGCTTCGCATCGCAACACCTTCCGGTAGTGACGACGTATGCTTCGAACAACAGTCCGCCAGCTTCGGGATCCTTATCGGTCTTTGAAGGGTAAGCTTTTAAGTCTGCAAAATGGAGTAATTTCCCCCAACAGTAGCCCCTCGAATACGCTCTTCTGTGATTAATTTGTTTAGAAAGAAAGCAGTATACGGAAGGAATATTTCTATTTTCAAGGTCTTAAATAGGATTTAGAGATGTGGAGACTTAACCGGAACTTTGAGCTTAACGCATTCGGAGCTTCTCCTTCGGGGTCTTGTCATAATGGGAGCGGATCAGTTTCGGAGCACACACATCGTGAGGCGCCGTTAGAAGTAGCCGTTATAACGCAAGTAGCCGTTACCCTCTGCAGAAAAAGGTAACGGTCGATTTTTACAGCGGTTGCGCGCCGTTCCAATTACCGGACCCACATGTCGGTGACGGAAGCCAAACCTGCAAGGTGAAACTTCTCGAAGAGCAGTATAGGTCGCGCCGGTTATAAAAGGGGAAAAACAGGGATTACTAGAATTTTTTACCGCATTCACTGCTCCTGCGATTCACCTTTTCCTTCAATCTTCCGCACCCTCGAGCACTTGAGCGCAATGGCGAGAACCAGCCACACCACTCCATTGGCGGCCAACACCCTGGCGCAGCGACAGGCGTGGGCCGCATCGGCAGCAGCGGCAATGGCGGGGGCTCCGAGCGGTGCTTGGCCCAAGAATCCTCGAGCGCTCCGTCCGCCCTCCAAGAAGAAGATGGCCCGGAGCTTTGTCATTGGCCAGTCTGTGAGCACCGCGGAGTCCATTGAGGAGGCAGTAGACGGGAAGCTGGGAGCCGGAATGAGGACTCGAGTTCCCGGGACAGAGTCGACTCCACGGCCCCGGAGCAGAGAAGTGGTGGTCTTCGAGGCGTTCTTCGAAGCGGGTCTGGGGCTACCAACCGTGGATTTTCTGGCAGAGGTACTGGATTTGTTCCACATAACCCTGCCTCAACTGTCCCCTAACGCGATCGTCCGCCTGGCCGTCTTCGAGTGGGCTCTTCGGGCGGAGGGATGCGAAGGACGCTCCGAAGTCTTCGCGGCGACCCACGAAGCCATCTGCCAGCCGAAGCCTCAAGATGGACCGGGGGACTCCAAGGTGACGGTGGCCTTCGGCAGCGTTAACTTTCAGCTACGGCGGGAGCATGCTCTCCATTTCCCTGCGAAGGCCATAAACGACCGATGGTATACGAACTGGATACTTCGGTGGTTTTACGCCGAAGTAGGAGAAGACTCCCCCCTCTCGGGCCCTCTTCAAGAAATCTGGTTCCGGAAGGAGGCGGACATCTCCCCGAACCCTAGTTTGCTCACGACGAGGCTAGGGTTGCTTGCTTCAGTGGCTCGTCGCATGAGCATGCGCGACCTGGCCGAGGAGTTCGTCGGCCTTCGGATCTCACCCCTCGGAGCTAGCTGGCCAATCTCCATCCCGCAAGCCTCGGAGGGGGACCTCCGAAACATAGGTACACCTTTCTCCTGCGGCATCATTTTATATGAACACATTAATTATACTTATGCTTCTTATACCTTTTTCTTTTCAGCGGCGCCTCTGGCCTTAGCTCCGGATGACATAGTCCGGGCTACCGAGCGAATTCTCGGAGCCCCTTCGGCGGTCGAGAGGCAGAAAAGGCTGGAGTTGGTGGGGAGTTGGGAACGGTCGAACAGAGTGTGGAGGGCCCTCGGTATGGAGCCTCTGCCCCTCCCTGACTTCGCCACTGGAGCGGCTGGTCGCAAGAGAAAAACGACGGCCGAGCTCTCCAAAAAAGCCGGTAAGCAGCCGCTTCAGAAGAAGGCAGTGAAGCAACCTCCGCACTTGACGCCTGCTTCGTCTTCTTCATCGCCAGACGAGCGGAGCCCAACTCCCGAAGAAGTAGAAGACTCCGGAGGTGCGACGGCAGCGGCCTTGGAAGCATACCTCTTGGTGGACGAAGATATGGGGGAAGTCCCTCCAAGCACCTCCGTTATGGAAGGGGTCAGTGTAACTCCGACGACTCCTCCCGCACCCGTCATCGTGCAAGTGGAGTCAGGCTCTACCTCCGACTTGCCTACACACGAAGGGGTTCCCGCGGAGGTCGTGGCTCCGACGGATGAAACCGAGGGTAGGACATCGGGGGATGACTTCGACAATATCCTCCAGATGTACGAAGTCCTGGAGGATCCGGCGATCCTTCCTCAAGAGGCTCTCAGAGGTATTTTCCCGGAGCCCTTCCTTTTTTCGTCGACATTCGCTCGCTATCTGTAAAATTCATTAATTAATCTTGATATTGAAATAGGTACCTCTTCGGGTACCGAAGCCTTGATGGCGCCCGACGTCCCCGCTTCTTCGGAGACGGTTACCCGAGCGGACCCTCCGGCTCCCCTGGGGGCTCCGGGCCCGGTGGTGGAGAACGTATCCTTCGGGGCGGACGATGTGCTCCCTAGGACGGAGTTGGCTCCGGCCGTGGCGACCTCGACCACTGAAGGCGCCTCCGACAACGTGGTTCCAGCCGGAGATGTGGCGGCTGAGGGTCGGAATGTTCTTGCTTCTCCCCCTTTCGTGCCGGGGAGGGGTAAGAGTATTTCCAGCCTGGGCCTTCGTCTTGACCAAGCTGCGCCCTCCGTTGGCAATTCAGAGGACGAGGCTGCAGAGGACGACGCCCGAGCTTTGTCTTGGCTCCCTCTTCTGGCTCCTTTCTTGGAACACCGGAGCGTCCTTCGAAGACTCCTGGAGCCCCTGGCTGAGAGAAGCCAGGATATTGCCAATTCGGAGTTGATCTCCGCCTTGAGCGAGGCTAGGGCTTCGAGCCTCAACACGGCCCTCGAAAGGGCTGCCCTTCAGGTATGAAAAAGACACCACAGTTGCTGCATTTTAATGGCCAAAACTTCTTTAGCACTTACCTAGTTTTCCTTGCAGCAATTCGCCCTTGCTAGAGCGGCAGCGACTTCCAACGAGGTCGAAATTAATCGACTTAATCGGAAGGTTACCACCCTTCAAACAGCTCTTGATGACTCCACCGGGAGGTCTCTCAGGCTGAATGAAGAAATTTTGGAAGAACGGAAGGCTAGGGCAGCGTCTGAAGAAGCCCTTGAAGCCCTTCGTTCTCTTGCCCAAGAAGCCGAGGCTGAACGAGTGGTCCTCCGCGCGGAGGTTGAAAAGCTTCGCCAGGACGCGGCTACCTCGAACACACATCTGGTGGAACTTCGAGGGGCTCTTAGCCAGGCAATGGCTCAGAAGAGTTCCTTGATGCTCCGGGTGGCCGCGTTGGACGCGACCGTTGCAAGCCTGGAAGCAGCAGAGAGAAAGAATTCCAGTACTACTGACCGTACCTTGGAAGCTCTTCAGGGCACGTTAGAGTACTTTGGCACCATGTGTCCTTCGACCTCTGCTGCAGCCTACGAGCCGCTCGACCGGAAGCTGACGAGGATCCAGGTAGCTTCGTCGCTGATGAAGAACTCCGGAGTCCGGTATGGAGAGATCTCCGGAAAGTGTGCCGGCATCGGGGTTCTTCGTCACCTCGAATCTCTTCGGATTCCCCTTGATTCGGTTGGTGGTTCGTCCCATGGAGGCTTCGCGGATGATGACCTGCTGCGGCCGTCTTCGGAAGTGGCTTCGGCTTGGGAAGCTTTCCGATCAGTCTGGAAGGCGGACCATAAGGTCGCTGCTAAGGCTTGGATCGATGAAGCCCGCCGGCAAAAGCAAGCTCAAACGAAGCCACCACTCCCAACTTCGCCAGCGCCTTCGGTTCCAGCTTCGCCAACTGACCCGCAGGTCTAGTTGCTTAGGACTGTTGTGTACCTGTGGTCTTGTAAACTTTGTTTTATTAATGAGAAAGTTATAAACAGTACTTGTCTTGGGTGCTCTGCTCTTTTTTAGGTTCTGTCGTGCCCTTCGAGCCCTGACTTCGAACTTTTGGAAAGTACTGCCGAGCTTCGAAAGGAGTGGGCAGTTCTTGAGAGTTTGAGACCTTACCGCCGCTCCCGCTTTTCTGTTCCTCGCGGAGACGGGGGGGTGTTACCCTTGAAGTACGAAGGGACGTTTTGTCTTATATTAAAGAGGAAGAAAAGGAGGAGGGGTCTTCGTCTTCCGAGCCTATCGACTGGTCTGACTCGGAGTATCAAGCCGAAAACCTTGCCGAGGCCGGCTCCGAAAGGCTCTTGACATGGGCCGAACTTCAGGAGGGGCAGAAGAAACTGCGAGCCTCGAGAAAAAAGAGAAGTTCCCGGCCTAAAAAGACGACTTCAAGCTCCGAAGGGCGAAGTAGCCGCAGGGGTAGCTCTAGGGGTCGAAAGGGTCTTCGTTTTTATTTGGGTTTAGATAACAATTTTTCTTGATGTATGAGTATAATATTTTAATGTGGAATGCTTCGACAGTATGATGTGTGACTCCTACCCTCCTACCCCCCTTGTGGGTGGCGGAGCTTTTATCATATAAAAGGGTTCGCTAGGCACAATGATTGTCCGAACACCTGTATGCTTCGAATTTGCACATCTTTATCAAAGCCTTTAGACTTTTGTACGTGTCCGAACAAGCCGAAGCCTGGAATCTGTAGGGTGGCCACCTTCGGCTCTTTTACAGATACTTCGCACCCGGAGGCTTGAAATTCTGTTTTATTTAAAGTCCTTAGACTCTTCTACGGATCCTAACAAGCCGTAGCCTGGAATCCGTAGGTTGGCCACCTTCGGCTCTTTTACAGATACTTCGCACCCGGAGGCTTGAAATTCTGTTTTATTTAAAGTCCTTAGACTCTTCTATGGATCCTAACAAGCCGGAGCCTGGAATCCGTAGGTTGGCCGCCTTCGGCTCTTTTATAGATACTTCGCACCCGGAGGCTTGAAATTCTGTTTTATTTAAAGTCCTTAGACTCTTCTACGGATCCTAACAAGCCGGAGCCTGGAATCCGTAGGTTGGCCACCTTCGGCTCTTTTACAGATACTTCGCACCCGGAGGCTTGAAATTCTGTTTTATTTAAAGTCCTTAGACTCTTCTACGGATCCTAACAAGCCGGAGCCTGGAATCCGTAGGTTGGCGGAGCCACTGAACCAATGGTTCGTAGTCAGCCCCTTGGGTTTTTGTGAAAAATGCTTGGCTCTACTAGCATCACCGACCTCCTAATGCGTCCATCAGGAGGATGGGATATTCGAAGGGCGAACCAAATTTCAACCCTTATCTTTATTTATAAAAGAAGTGTTACAAGTGATTACAAGGAAGCCTTAAGCGTAATATCTCTTAAGGTGCTCCGCATGCCACGCATGTTTCAACTCTTCTCCTTCTAAATTAGCTAATTTAAACGATCCGGGGCGTCCTGAGCGTAAGATAACATATGGCCCTTCCCATTTGTTTCCTAGCTTCCCCGGAGCTATTACACTTCGCAATACTAGATGACCTGGTTTTAATTCACTTAATCTGACTTTCGGGTCATACCACGTTTTTGTGTGCTCTTGGTACTTAGTCAGGTTGGCGACAGCTCGAAGCCTTGTCTCTTCTGACAGGTCTATTGAAGCACTCCGATCATCTTCGTCTTCGTGTTGAATTACGCGAAGTGACTCCCCTTTGAGCTCCGTAGGGGTCATGGCTTCGTCTCCGAAGAGCAATCTGAATGGCGTGAAACCGGTTGATCTAGTTTGCGTGGTTCAGATAGACCATAAGATTTTAGGTAGCTCTTCGACCCATAGGCCCTTGGCCAATCCCACAATTCGGCGATTTAACCCGGAGAGGATATTCCCGTTGGCTCGTTCGACGGCCCCGTTGAATTGCGGGTGTCGCACTGCTGCGAAGCATAGCTTAATGCCCAGTTCTTCACAGAATGTTTGAAAGGTATCAGCTTCGAACTGGGTTCCATTATCTACCGTTAATTCTCTGGGGACTCCGAACCTGCATATAATATTTTGCCAGAAGAATCTTTGTACGTTCTTCGAGGTGATGGTTGTTAGTGGCTCCGCTTCCACCCATTTTGAGAAGTATTCGATTGCTACCACCGCAAACTTCAACCCGCCTTTTGCCGATGGGAAAGGGCCTATGAGGTCCATGCCCCATCTAGCCATCGGCCATACCGGGGCAATAACCTGAAGCTGAGCTGGCGGGCGATGGCTCCTTCTGCCCATCCATTGGCAACCTTGGCACGCTTGAACCAGGTCTTCGGCGTCTCTGACTATTGTTGGCCAATAAAACCCTTGCCGGAGCGTCTTGCCTGCTAGTGCTCGAGGGGCAAGATGACCTCCACACAGCCCTTCGTGGATGCCTCGAAGTATGTCTTGATCTTCAGGCTGGGAGATGCATCGAAGCAGTGGTGAGCACACTCCGGCTTTGTACAGCACTTCCCCAATAAGTTTGTAATTTCGAGCTCTTGATTGCAATCTTCGAGCTTCTGGGCCTTCCGGAGGGTCATTGCTACTTTGCAACATAGTTATTATCGGAGTTCGCCAATCCGTAGCTGGAATACACATTACTTCTGACGAGGGTATTTGGTCAACTGCTGGCTGCTCTAATTCTTCATAGAAAGCGCCCTCCGGGAGGTCTACTGCTCCTGCGGCAGCTTTTGCAAGAATATCTACAAGTTGATTATCTGCCCGAGGTATGCTTCGAACTGTAAATCCTTTGAATGCTGCTTCGGCCTTGCGGATTTCTTGAAGGTATTGCGCGAGATGTGGGTTTTTTGCTTGGAAGCTTTTGTCAATATGCCCCGCGATGACTTGGGAATCTGTCTTAATCACTATCCTTGTAGCTCCGAGTGCTTTAGCCTTTCGGAGGCCTAGCAAGATTCCTTCATACTCGGCGACGTTATTAGTGGTTCGGAAGTTAAGCCTTGCTGAATACATTGCCTTTTGCCCTGATGGTGACAAGATTACTGCCCCTGCTCCGGCACCTGATGCTTGATAGGCTCCGTCGGAGAATATTGTCCAGAAACCGTCGGAGGGTTCTTCCGGAGTCCATACTGCAGATGGAGTCCACTCTGATGCATTTTTCGGGGTTGAGGCGTACTCCACATGCTCGGAGGCTCTCAAAAGTTTCGGCTAGGTCTAGACTGTGCTGGTGCTTTTGTGCACTTTTTACTACAATATCGTCCATGTAGGCCTCGACATTGCGGCCTATTTGATGACCTAAAGCTTTAGCTATTAAGCGAGAAAATGTGGCTCCGGCATTCCGCAAACCAAAAGGCATTCTTACATAGCAGAATACTCCAGAAGGAGTTATGAAACTTGTCTAAGCTTCCTCGACGCCTATTCCGGGTACCATCAAGTATGGCTGAAGCGCGAAGACGAAGCCAAGACAAGTTTCATAACTCCTTCTGGAGTATTCTGCTATGGAAGAATGCCTTTTGGTTTGCGGAATGCCGGAGCCACATTTTCTCGCTTAATAGCTAAAGCTTTAGGTCATCAAATAGGCCGCAATGTCGAGGCCTACATGGACGATATTGTAGTAAAAAGTGCACAAAAGCAC
The DNA here is from genome assembly GCA_019279435.1 of Zizania palustris. Lineage (NCBI taxonomy): Eukaryota > Viridiplantae > Streptophyta > Magnoliopsida > Poales > Poaceae > Zizania > Zizania palustris. Next base: position 4,929,982 of record JAAALK010000086.1, on the reverse strand, counting down.
CAGCACAGTCTAGACCTAGCCGAAACTTTTGAGAGCCTCCGAGCATGTGGAGTACGCCTCAACCCCGAAAAATGCATATTCGGAGCACAAGCAGGGAAGCTGCTAGGGTACTTAGTTTCCAGTAGGGGGATCGAAGCCAGCCCAACACAAATAAGTGCGCTGCAAAGAATGGCTCCACCAGAAAATTTGAAGCAAGTACAGAAACTAGCAGGAAGGCTGGCAGCACTCAGCAGGTTCCTATCAAGATCGGCAGAGCGAAGCCTCCCAATTTTCAAGGCACTCAAGGGCTCAGAAAACTTCAGCTGGACGCCGGAGTGCTAGAAGAGCTTCGAAGAGATAAAAGTATACCTCGGAACATTATCAGCCTTAACTGTTCCCCTTCCAGGGGAAGCATTGCTTTTATACCTTGCAGCTACAGATTCAGCAGTAAGCGCAGTGCTGGTCCGAGAAGTCGAGTTTAAAGAGAAGCTGGTGCAAAACCCAGTTTATTTTGTCTCGGAGGCATTATCGGGAGCCAAGATCAGATACTCCGAGCTCGAAAAGTTTGCTTATGCTTTAGTGATGGCCTCGCGAAAGCTAAGGCATTATTTCTTGGCGCATAACCTCATTGTCCCTACATCGTATCCTCTTGGAGATATGCTCCGAAACAAAGATTCCACAGGCAGGGTTGGAAAGTGGGCAGTCGAGCTGGCACCCTTCGAAATCTCCTTCACAGCACGGACGGCGCCAACTGTTGGCGTAAAGGTTACACCAACAGGTTCTCGGTAATCAAGAATGAACAAACAAGAGGTTTGCGTTTTAGGACTATCTCAAGCCTCCGTAAAAGATAATAGCTCAAGTGGTCCGAATGTGTGTTTGAACAATTAGTTCCTGGTCCCCTCTTTACAAGGTACAATGGGGGGTATTTATAGGGGGAAAAGCATAAGGAAGAGACCTATTTACCCTTACATTACAACCAGCATGGCGGAACCTGCTTGGCATTACGAACAGGGTTATACATGGTAAAGTAATGCAAGGTAGATAGATAAGCCAGACATCCAATCAATCATGTCCCTCAGCTTCGGGGTCTCCATCTGCCCTTCGGAGGGGTCTTCGAGGCTTCACATCGCAACACCTTCCGGTAGTGACGACGTATGCTTCGAACAACAGTCCGCCAGCTTCGGGATCCTTATCGGTCTTTGAAGGGTAAGCTTTTAAGTCTGCAAAATGGAGTAATTTCCCCCAACACATACGATTTCACTTGTTGAAAAATGGTTTCGTGAAGAACTACTATATATGGACGAAACACGGTGAGATGGGTGAAAACCATCGTGATGATTTTGATGTACCGCAAGATGCTCATCAACATAGAAGAGGCTATGATCATACATCGTACATAACACATGATGATGATGACGCCTTTGATGTGGACGAACTGATGCGAAATGTTGTGCCTGAGGTGTTGTTGTAGAGAACTACAATGAAAGGCTACGATAACTTTGAAGCACTTGACAAAGCATCGAAAAACCTTCTTTACGAGGAACGCCATGGTTGCGATAAGCAGTATACTGTGTTGTACACAACTCTTGAGCTTATGAAACTGAAGGCTAGCAATGGATGGTCCGACACTAGTTTTTCAAATCTTTTGCAGATCCTAAAAAAGGTTTTGCCGAAACCCAATGGTCTGCCATCTGATACGTACCAAGCAAAGAAGATGATTTGTCCATTGACTTTGGGCGTTTAGAAGATTCATGCATGCCCGAACCACTGTACCCTATATCGAAAAGAGTATGAATTTTAGAGAGTTTTCCGCAGTGCAACGCAAGTCGATACAAACGTGCAAATGACCGTGTGGAGGACTACAATGACCACCAAAAGAAGAATAAGAGGTTGCATAAGCGGAAGAAGAATGTTATTGCAGACCAGCACGGATATAAGATGGAGAGGAAAGTTCCAGTCTTAGTAATGTGGTATCTACAGGTGATTGATCGCTTGAAACGTATGTTCTCTAATCCTAGAGATGCTGAACTATTAATCTAGCATTTCGTTGGGCGAAAGAAGGACGGAAAACTTCAGCACCCTGCGGATGCTAGGCAGTGGAAATCATTTGACCTGGCCCATCCAAATTTCTTAGAGGATCCTAGAAATATCAAGATGTGACTTAGCACGGATGGAATGAATCCCTTGGGTGAGATGAGGAACCCACACAGTACGTGGCTGGTCTTTCTGTGCTTGTTCAACATTCCATCATGGTTGTGCTATAAAAGAAACTACCTTATGCTCACTACTCTAATTTACAGTCCAAAACAACCTGGCAATGACATTGATATCTTTCTAGAACATTTGATGGAGGATATGAAACGTCTATGGGAACATGGTGTCCGTGTGTGGGATGAGCACAAGAAAGAGTACTTCAATCTAAGAGCCATGATCTTTTGCACCATAGCTGACAACTCGGGACGTATGTCCCTAACAGGACATGTTAAAGGAAAGATAGCATGCGTAGTGTGTGTGGACCAGATAGAATATGTGCATCTTCCATCATTCGTTAAGATGATATATATGCGACACCGCAGATTTTTACCAAGAAACCACAAATATCGAAGAAATAGGTACCATTTCGACGGTACAATCGAGCGTGGACAGTTGCCACGACATCGTGACGACAAATTTCTATTCGAAATGGTGAAGAATATCAAAGTTATTTTCGGAAAGAAGAGGAAGAAATCTGAAAAAATTTCAAAGGACACTCCATTTAAAAGCAGCCAATCTTATTTAGGTATTTGCCCTATTGGAAGGAGTTGGAGATTGGTCATGCTATCGATACAATGCTCGTTGAGAAAAATGTATTCGAAAGCACTATCGGTATTTTGTTAGACATACCGGGCAAGTCAAAAGATGGACTCAAAGTACGAAGGGACCTTCAAACTCTCGGAATTAGACCCGAGCTTCACCCACAGGAAAGGGCCAATGGACAATTTTTCCTTTTGTCTGCTAGCTATAACCTCACAATTAACGAGAAAAGATCAATATGTAGGTGTCTACATAGAATCATAGTTCCAACAGGATTCTCAACAAACATAAAGAATATTGTCTCCGTAGCAGATTTGAGGATGAGCGGCTACAACACTCATGATTGGCATGTTATGCTTGGGCTATTCCTCGCCATCGCAGTAAGAGGAATCAAACATTTATTTCTGAAGATGGTGATAACACGCATGTGTCACTTCTTCAATGTCATATCAAATGAATTACGTAAAAAAATCAGGGAGACTATGTGTCAACATGAGATGTGCTTTTCTCCTTCATATTTTGATATTATGGATCACTATATGATACATATAGCAGACCAAATCTTTGTTCTCGGTCTAACGTACCTACACAATATGTATGCGTATGAGCGTCTAATGGTTATCTTCAAGGGTTACGTACGAAATCGTGCTTATCCAGAAGGTTCCATGATAGAGGGCTACACGACTGAGGAAGTCATTGAGTGCTATGCAGATTACATAAGAGATGGAAAACCAATAGGAGTTCTCATGTCCCGGCACCATGGAAGACTCACCGGTGAAGGAATTAAACGCAGGAAAATCATACGAGACAATAGCTACCAAACAGTAAGAGAATCACATTACAGTGTAATGCATCAGTTGGCGATTATGAGACCATATGTTGAACAACACCTACAAGAGCTTCGTGAAAAGAATGAAGACCGCGATGAACAATGGATTATGAAAGAGCACAAAATTCATTTCACATCATGGCTGAGGGATCTAAACCTTTCGATTGGAGAAACCGACGAAGAGATGATGATAAATAAATTGTCTTACGGTCCATTAAGCATGGTTAAAACATGGCAAGCGTATGACATCAATGGTTTCATATTCTATACCAAAGCAAAGGATCAAAAGAGTTAACGCCAAAATAGTGGTGTCAGAGCAGATGTAGAAGACAACACTGGACAAAAGAATGCTTACTATGGATACATCGAAGAAATATGGGAACTTAACTATGGAAACTCTATAGAATTCCCTGTATTTAAGTGCTAGTGGGTCAGACATCTAGAAGGTGTAGAGGTGGATGATTACGGGTTTACGATGGTTTACCTTAATAAGGCGGGTTATAAAGATGACCCTTGGATACTCGCTCAATCCGTGGCACAAGTATTTTACATACTTGATCCTAAAGAAGAGAAAAAATACATTGTTGCTCCAGGAAAACAAAGAATTGTTGGAGTTGATGGAGTCAAAGACGAAGAAGAATACAACCAGTTTGATGAGGTGCTGTTTTTCGTTGACATATCAAGGATCAATGTGGTTGAAGCAAAACTGTCATTTGGTAGTGTGATTCCTTATCTACGCACCGATGGCGATGGAAAATTAGTGCAAGGCTAGATCATTTATGTTTAGAGTCAAAAACATGAATATAGTTTTTCTATAATTTTTGGTTAATTATTTCATGCGACATGAATGTGGTTAATTAGTTCAAATTTAACTTATTTTGACTTTGATCATATATAGAAACACACTTAATGAAATAAAAAATAGTAAACTGAGGCAGAAAAATACCAATTTTTTAAATTTGATAAGTTATGATGTCTTTTTATTGTTAAAAAAAATTCAAGTTCAAACAAGGATTTAAACATGCATACAAAAAAGTGCTGAAAATTTTTATTGTTTGGGGCCAGCAGCAAGGTTCAAACCTCAAATCGCCTGCCGGCAGCAAGGTTCGAACCTCGAACCGCATGGCCCCAAGCGAGCCCACTGCACCAATGCGCTACAAAGTCTTTCTGGACATTGTAGGCAGTGTATGCTAGATAATCCCTAGCGCTATTTGTAGTGGCGGTCGGGTGACATCAGCAGCCCGCCACTACTAAGTCGATCACCAGCGGCAAGCGGATTAGTAGTAGCGGACTGGTGATGTCATCGCCCACCACTACTAAGAGAAAATAGCAGTGGCAGGCAGAATGACTTCAGCATGCTCGCCACTGCTAATACACCTATATATACTTTTTCACTCCCACCGTCTGAAAACCTAGTTTCATTTCTAAACTCTACACTCCCGCGTCGCCCCCTCCTCCCGTCACCTCTGACCCGGAGCACGTCACCGCCGCCCCCCGCTCATTGCCACCGTCCTCGGAGCCTGTCGGTGCCGCCCCCGGAGCCCATCCTCGCCACTTGTATGTATTTTTCACGGTAGAAATATAGTTGCTTCATGCATTATTTCATTGGAAGAGAAAGGCAATAAATTAAAGAACTAGCCATGCATAGCTAGCTTCAAATGTACTTATACATGTAGGTAACAACAATTTGGTCAAATGCATGGTTTATTCAGTAGTTCACTATATATATGAGTTGATTTCTTCTATGTTAATGGGATTTATTTATGGTGTCTTTAAACACCACTTGCATGATAAACCTTCATGTGTTTGCAGAAAATTTTAGCACAACAGTTACATTTGTTTGTAGTTGTTCACTACTTCACTTGTTTGTAGCTGCAAGGGTTTTTATTATTTTTTCATAGAACCATATGGAGCATGTAAAAAGCTTGCCGCTATTGGACCTTATAATTTCATTTGCTAATGAATAATTGATTCATTTGATGTGAATTGTGAGTTGTAGTATGTGATACAATGAATAATTGAATCATTTGCTAATGCATGTCCGGGCCTAGTGAAACAGTTCAAGAGAATGCTCCCCCTTGTTCTTGTTGAGCCTATTCCAGATCCGAATATTGATGATCGGTCAAGGGGTGTTGATGATTTGAACGCGGGAGAGCAGTTCAGATTGCCTGATGATGCTGAGTTGGTTGAGGATTGGCAAGTTGAGGCTTTTCATCTGTTTAACCAGAAAGAGGTTGGGTTTATTGAGAACAGGAAGAGACGGAAGAACCCTGCCAGAACAATGTAGAATGTGGTGCCAACTATGGCGCTTCGTCAGAGTGCCATAATTAAATGTGATGGGGTGCCCATTTTGGAGAAGGCAAAGCTAAGGGCCGATCTTAAAAATGATATCTCAGTTTTGTCGAAGTTTACTATTCTACAATCTGCTAATAATAATTGCCTGAAATTAATTGCTAGTGATGCTGGTATAAGTTGATGAATTTCGTTTTGCAGTGGAAGAATCGCTTGAAGAGAGTAGACCGAGGAAGAAGAAGAGCAAACCATAGCTTCCTTTTGGGTTTGGGCCGGAAGTGCATTTTGGTTTGGTGTGCGGTTCGATGTGTAAGATGGTTTCCCTAGCCTAAACTTGTGTCTGTTTACTTGCTTTCCAATAAACGTGATGTGTCAAGTTTGGATGTGAATTTGGATGTGATATGTGAAGTTTGGATGTGAATTTGGATGGATATGTGAATTTGGATGTGATATGTGATTTTTGATGTGATATGTGAAGTTTGAATGTGAATTTAGACGTGATATGTGATTTTTATTATGATATGTGAATTTGGATATAAATTGTGTTTGATTGTGAGTGTGGATATAAAGATACATTTTTATAATGGTTTTAAATTTATTGGATAATAATTAATAATAGAGTCAAAAACATGAATATGGTTTTTCTATAAATTTTGGTTAATTATTTCATGTCTTGTAGTTCAAATTTAACTTATTTTGACTTTGATCATAAAAACACACTTAATGAAATAAAAACAGTAAAGTGAGGCAGAAAAATACCAATTTTTTAAATTTGATAAGTTATGATGTATTTTTATTGTTAAAAAAATTCAAGTTCAAACGAGGATTTAAACATCAATAAAAAAGTGCTGAAATTTTAAAAAATAAGAACTGAAAAAAATTGTTTGGGCACCAACAGCAAGGTTCAAACCTCAAACCGCCTGTCGTCAGCAAGGTTCTAACCTCGAACCGCATGGCCCCAAGCGAGCCCCCTGCACCACTTCGCTACAAAGTCTTTCTCGACATTGTAGGCAGTGTATGCTAGATAATCCCTAACGCTATTAGTAGTTGCGGTCGGGTGTAATCAGTGGCGGGCATGCTGATGTCGCTAGCCCACCACTCCTATTCCTTTTAGTAGTGGCGGTCAGGTGACGTCAGCGGCCTGCCACTACTAAGTCGAGCACTAGCGACGAGCAGATTAGTAGTGGCGGGCTGGTGACGTCATTGCCTGCCACTACAAAGAGAAAATTGCAGTGGCGGGCAGGATGACGTCAACATGCCCTCCACTGCTAATACACATATATATACTTTTCACTCTCACCGTCCAAAAAACAAGTTTCATTTCTAAACCCTAAACTCCTGCGCCACCAAACTCCGCCCGTCACCGCCTCTCTCGGAGCCCGTCGCCGCCTCTCTCGGAGCCCGTCGCCGCCGTCCCTGGAGCTTGTTGCCGCGGTCCCCAAAGCGCATCGTCGCCGTCCTCAGAGCCCGTCGCCGCGGTCCCCAGATCCCATCGCCGCCGTCCCCAGATCCTATCGCCGCCTTCATTGTGAGTTTTGTTACTTTGAACTCTACCTATTTTCTGTGATATAAGTCGGCATTAATTATTCTTGCGCATAGTTGCTAAAGTATTGGCAGTTTCTTATTTGTGACCTGCGTGAATACGGCATGTCACATAGTTGCTAAAGTAATGTAGGTGTGCTTTTGGTTGGTGCTTGTGTCATCTATTCATATGTGCTAACTTTTGTTTGAAAGGGGAATAAAATGTTTTGCTAAATTTGTCGATATGTGGCCAAATTAGTTTAGGTTATGTTGCCATTGGTGCTGCTTGTGGTGTTTCTATCCACTTCCATGTGTTTTCCTTTTTCTTTGTCTCTCTTTTACCAACTATTTTGCATTTATATGCAATTTTACTAGAAGTTTGTGGAATGCTCCTTGAAGGTACCATGTTTGACTATTAAGATGACCATGGTTAGCATTGAAAACAAACTTTCTCCTCAAGAAACTCTACGGAAATTATCAAATAGTCTTACTTTTATTCTACCTTTACTTTCAATATGTTATGTTACATTGTTTCCTTTTCTTCTCTTGTGCGCTCTCTAGTCATGTATGTCATCAAGCCATGTGACACGTCCATTCCGTTCAACAACTTCTTCTTTCTTGTGCCGCTGGCTAGGAATGGATGTGCCCATGGTCCATGGCAGCCATGAACATATCTGAAAAACAACACAAAATATGCTGAGGCCTCAACAACTTTGTCCATAATCCAATGTAACACAATAGTACTAGAGGGAGAGAACAACTAATAGTAAACTAGATAGTTGTTATATGATACATACATAACACAAGCACTATACTTGAGGATTAGTATAGTAGCTTCAGAAGTAATAGCTGACTACTGATGCATGAGGCCACTGCCTAGTCTGAATCATACATAACACAACCAACAGGAGAGTTGTAGCTAAGAAAAGTTTTCATCCATTTCTTCTGAAGCTACTATACAAATCCTCAAGTGCATCCGACATGTGCATTGTTTCGTACATGAAAATATGACAGCATACTTTTTTTACATAACCAAAATTCTGATACATTAGCCTCTTAACTATGAATAATTCATCTATGGCAGAAGAAGGACGTTCCATCGAGGAGTTCATCTACGAGTCTCCTGCAAAAAAATAAAGAGGGTTCATCTGAAGGATCCTCTGATAGCGAATCTGCGTACCACTCTCTGGAGAATGAACATCCAGTGGAGCCTAGGAAGAAGTGAACGAGAGAAGACGCCGATGAGGATTACATTCCTAAAGCTCAAGCGGAGGTAATTATTGCGTTAGTAACAAGTTAGAGCAGCTTCTAACTGAGGATTACATTCCTAAAACTCACATTGTCTATCATCGTAGGATTGTCCAAAGTGAGGAAGCAAACATCGATTATTCCAAGTCGAGAAAAGAACAACTATTGTCCCAGCTGTTGAGTCATCTGAGCCAACAGCTGTTGAGCCCGCTGCCACTACATCCTCTGCAAATGCGAAGAGGAGAGGAAAATGGGAGAAGAACAAGTTTCATATAGCTATCTATGAGGTTGAATAAGTATATGTTGATGGGGCTCCAAAGAAGCTGAAAGAAATCACAGCTAAGTGGCACAACGATTGTGGAAGTCTCGCTAGAGATCAATGTAAAATAGTTTAGAAAAACTAGAAGAGTGTCCCTGAAGTTACAAAGAACAAATTGTGGCAGCATATAAAAACGCATTATAAATTCCTGAAAGATCGCTTAGAAGATGCTAAAGCTGCCACATTGAAGACTATCAGGAAATATTTTCGTACATTCAGGACTAAATTGAACACCCAGTACCTTCAGAAAGGAGAGTCGCCGCTCAACGACTATGGCTTTATCACACCAAATGAATGGAACGAATTCAAATTGCAGGGCATTGCTCCGAAGAAACCAAACAAGAGAGCATTATGTTCAAAGAGCTTAATAAAAGAATAAGTTCCCACATAAACTTGGCCTATGTGGATATAAGGCCAAGGAGGATGAGCGGAGTAGAAAGGAGGAGGACCGTGCGGCTAGGTTACCTAAATAGTTTTCAAGTGTGTTGACACGAAAACGTGCCCCCGCACTTTGGTCAGTTCGACAATCCAAAAGTGTGCGGATACTTAGGGACAAGCCTAAGCGTAACACAACACCGACGTCGCGTTCCAACTACCCTTAGCCGTGGTAAGGGGGGTGGAGTCGCCAGGTAATCAGATCACATATAAATAATCCAATTAGCCGAAAGAAATATATTAAATAGAACAAGTCAGAAACCGGATGAAACCTGACTGTTCGAAGTATGTTGCGAAGGGTGTCGCCAAAGGATACCTTCGGCGTCTGGTGTGAAGTATCCCGCCGAAGGGTACCTTCGGCGTTCGAACTGATCTGGTCGAAGATGAACTTCGAATAGATCTGGGCGCGACAATCACCTCCGAACAGCGGGGTTCGGTGCGATGTCTTCGATACAGTAGGACGGAATAATGACTTAGACACAACGCGCAAGCGTGACTTCGTCTAGGGTGGAGTACGAGCGTGGCGAAGCCTGTCGTGACGAAGTCTGTTGGCGAAGCGTGTCGGCACACGGACTTGGTCAAACTGACAGCAGCGTGACAGTCCAGCACGGTCGGTCAAAGTAGCAATCTCGCCGAAGGGTGTTCTGGCAACCTCCAAAACTGATCTCTCAGCCTCGGACACCTTCGACGAAGTAGCTCCGAACGTGGAAACCTGTAGCAGTGTAGATTCGAAGTACCAATTTGGCCTAAGGACCGAATTATGCTAAGTGTTGCACTAGTGGTGAAGGTAGTAATCTGTTACACATATTAGCAGATACTTCACAAGCGAAGTAACAAGGCGATAGAAATCTATTACGTAGATTAACGGATACTTCACAAGCAAAGTAACAAGGATTACCACTATTCCGAAGTGGCCATCAGAGGGCTTCTAGGCAAACCCACAAAGAATATAGAAAAGTAAAGATAAAGTAAAGTACGGTTCAAAGCTAGGGCTTTGTGGTTGATTTGTGTTGGGGGTCCTCTGAACCGGCCTCACCCCTATATTTATAGGGGCTAGACTTTTAATCTCTAAGCCTAATCTGGTGGAATTCTGTTTGATCACGTGTAAAAGACTTAGTCAAAAATCAGACTCAATCTCTTACTCCTGCCCGAAGTGGGCCTTCGGCCAGGCCTGCTCCTCAGGCTAAAGCTTCGGCGGAGTGGGCCTCTGAAGGCCTCCGGGCTGAAGGCTGTGGGCTGGCTGGAAGCTTCCGAAGCCCATAGCCTAGTGGTCGTTCGTCCCTGTAGGGCTTCGGCCTAACCTGGGACATTTGCATTTTTGGCCCAAATTACGAAAATTGATATTTTGACAATCTTAACCATTAATGCCATTTTTTTGCTATCAACACATGCCCCCCTGCCTTTTAGTGAACTAAGTGAACTAAAAGCACAATGGGATAAAGGTGATACCTTCCATATCGGCCTTTCGACATCTTTTAAGCTGTTTTCCACACACTTGGGAAATACCTTCTCAAGTATCTACCATTCAAAGCTCTTCGAAACTGCTCTCCTTGAAGAGATTCTAACACATATGCATTGCCAGGAGCGATTTCGGCTATTTTGAAAGGGCCTTCGCAACTAGACGACCATTTACCAAATATGGGACTCTTAGTGCCTAAGGGTAAAATCATCTTCCAAACCAAGTCACCCACTTGAAACGATTTTGGTTTAACCTTCTTATTGTAGGATTTAGCTACTCTCCTCTTGTCTATTTCTATGTCTTCTAAAGCCCTCAATCTCTTATCGGTCACTTCTTCTAGATTGTCTTTCAAAAGAGTTTCATACTCGTCGACCGATAAGCCATCTTGCTTTAACACTCTTAGAGAGCCAAGATCTACTTCTACAGGTAGAACGACTTCTTGTCCATATACCAACTCATATGGACTAACTTTGGTAGCACCGTGCTTTGCAATTCTACAAGCCCATAGCGCCTCGGAGAGCACTTCATGCCACCTTTTAGGGAACTCTTCAATTCTTTTCGTAATGAGTTTGATCACAGTTTTATTACTAGACTCGGCCTGACCATTGGCCTGAGCATAGTAGGGCGAAGAATTTATCAACTTAATACCATAATATTTGGCAAAGTTTCTCACTTCTTCAGAAACAAATGAGCTACCTTGATCTGTAGTGAGAGTTTGAGGAATGCCGAATCTATGTATGATGTGCTTCAAGATAAAGTCAAGTACCTCGTTGTGAGTCATGTTCTTGAGAGGCACGACCTCGTTCCACTTGGTGAAGTAGTCTGTCACCATCAACAAGAACCGATGTCCTTTTGAGGAAGGAGGGTGAATTTGGCCAATGAAGTCTAAACCCCAACCTCGGAACGGCCATGGCTTGACAACAGGGTTAAGTACTGAATCAGGAGCTAATTGAATACTACCAAACCTCTGACAAGCTTCACACCCTCTGTAATACTTAAAACAATCCTCAGTCATAGTCGGCCAGTAGAAATCCGCTTTTTTGAGCATCCAACTCATTTTCTGGGCCGACTGATGAGTGCCACAAAGTCCTTCATGGACTTCTCCCGTAGCCACTTGGGATCGTTCATGGTCTAGACACTTTAACAATACTTCGTCAATGGTTCGGCGATAAAGTGTGTCGTCTAGCAACACAAATTTAAACGCTTGTCGCCGAACTTTCCGATCAACCCTTTGGCTACGGTCTATCAAATATTGGACGATTAGAGTTATCCAATCGCTCTTATGGACTTCTGAGGGTTTCACTAGCTCACTCCCTAAAAAAATGTCTAGGCTACTGATTTCGGGGTGTCCCCGGAGCCCTTCTTGCTTCTGCCGAAGCCTGATTGGACTGGCTGCGTAGAGCGCATCAGGCCAAAGCCCCCTGTCGGAGGGTTCGGGCTCCCAGAGGCCCTCACTGCCTCAAGGACTTCGGCTCACGGTCTCCGGCGTGCCAGACCCTTCGGTGGGCGGAGTACTCCGGTCCCAGGACCTCGGCGCGCGGTAGTCTTCGGCAGCCGGAGGGGTCCGACCCGGAGGATGCGCTTGTCCGAAGTCACTAGCTTCAGTAGTGAGACCAAACATCGGCTTCTCCCGTACATAAAATTTTCCTCTCCTGACTTGGTAACCAGATGCTTGCTGAGCCAAATCATTTGCAACTGAATTGTACTCTCTTGACACATGAGAAATTTTGAAGTCATCAAAAGTAGCAACTATGTCCAGGCACTTATCCAAATAGCTGTTTAGCAAGCCGCTGAAACATTGAGCACTCTTAGCCACTTGTTGTACCACTAACAGGGAATCACCATGCGCATGAACATGTTTAACACCCATGGATTCTAACAATTCAAGCCCTAGCAGTAAAGCCTCATATTCAGCTTGGTTGTTAGTAGAGGGAAATTATAAACGAGCCGAGGTTTCAAAGTACGCTCCGCAAGGTGATATGAGAACCACTCCAATACCTTGGCCATTCTTGCAAGATGAACAATCAAAGTAAAGTTTCCACAGTATTACTTCAATCAAAGCAACATTGTCGCTCCAACTGACATCTATGTGGTGATAAACTATAAAGTTGGCTACAACTTTCATAGCTCTTAGGGGTTCATAGGCCAAATCATATTCAATCAAATCATAAGCCCACTTTCTGATTCTTCCACTTAGAATCGGCTTTTGTAACATGTGCTTTATAATATCAGTTTGGCAAACGACAACACATGTAGTAGTGAGAAGATAGTGGCGTAATTTGATACACGCGTAGTAAAGTGACAAACATAAATGTTCCACAAACGTGTACCTGGTCTCGACGTCGAGTAGGCGATGGCTCAAGAACGTGATGATGTACTCTTTTCCTTCTGCCTCCTGGGTTAGCACGTCCCTGATCACACTATCTTCAGCAACGATGTACAACCGAAATGGAATCCCGGCTTTGGGTGCTCTCACCACGGGTGGCGATGACAAGCACTCCTTGATTTTCTCAAAGGCACTTTGCTGACTTGCCCCCCAAGTGAACTCGACCTCGTTCTTTAGCCGGAGTATGGGGACAAGTGCATCAATCTTGCCAGACAAGTTAGATATAAAGCGACGCAAATAATTCATATTGCCTAGAAACTTTTGCACATCTTTCTTGCATGTCGGCGCCGTAACGTTTCTAATTTTCTCAAGCCTCTTAGGATCAATCTCTATGACTCTTTCATGAATCATGAAACCTAAGAACTTACCCACCGACACGACAAACGCGCATTTGAGTGGGTTCATTTTTAAGCCATACTGTCACATCCTATCGAAAGCAACTTTCAAATCGGCTAAATGGTTTCCCATATCGTCTGATTTGACTACAACATCATCAATGTAAACTTCTAACATAACTCCTAGCAAATCATGAAAGATCAAGTTCATAGCACACTGATATGTAGCGCCAGCATTATTCAAACCAAAATTCATAACGACCCACTCGAATAAACCGACAAAATTAGGGCATCGAAAGGCTGTCTTGTAGATGTCCTCTTTGGCCATAAAGATTTGATTATAACCAGCATTGCCGTCAAGAAAACTTAGTACCTTGTGTCCTGAAGCATCGTTGATTAGCATGTCAGCTATCGGCATCGGATACTCATCCTTCGGGGTGTCCTTGTTCAGATCCCTGAAATCAATACATACTCGTATCTTGCCGCTCCCTTTCTTCTCTACAGGCACAATGGTAGCGACCCATTCCGCGTACCTGCAGGGCCTAATAAATTTAGCTTTGAGCAGTCGCTCTACTTCTTCTTTAACTCGATCATAGATGGCCGAATTAAAGCGACGAGGAGGATGTTTATAAGGCCTAAATCCGGACTTGATAGGTAGCCGATGCTCTACGAGCTCGCGGCTTAGTCCCGACATCTCGCTATACTCCCATGCGAAACAATCGACATACGACCGAAGCAACTTTATTACTTTGGCCTTTTCATCAGGCTATAAATGTTGGTTTACAAAAGTCGGCCTCGGGATGCTACCATCACCTATGTCAACTTCTTCTAAGGGACTGGCCAACGCAAAACCTTGTCCTAATTTCTCTACTTTGCTAAAGTCCTCGATTGCTTCGGTGAGATTACTCTTGCTAGACATGACTATTAATATAAAAACAGTCGTGCTACACTAGCTGGCTTTACAGACACTGGTACAAAACATTCTCCGGACACGCTAACAAAATCGTAATCTGAAAGATCTCTACCTGACAGGCACTCTACCTTGTTGTGAACGGCGTCAACTGACACATCGACCAATGCCACTTAAGACAACGTGTCTATGGGTATGACTTCTACTTCATCGCCATCCCACTGAATTAGGCATTGGTGCAGAGTAGAAGGAGTTCAGAAATTTGCGTGAATCCAGTCGTGCCCAAGCAGCACGCTATAGTTACCATGCACATCGACGACGAAGAATGCTGTTGGCAATGTCTTGTTGCCTACTGTCAACTCCATGGAGAGCATGCCTTTGGCCTCATAACTCTCGCCATTGAAGCCGTTGAGCATTAAGTTGGTCTTCTTCAGATCATCCTCATCCCTACCAAGTTTCTTCAATAGCGAGTAAGGCATTAAGTTAACAGTGGCGCCACCATCAACAAGCATCCGAGAAATCGGCTTTCCGTCAATGTGACCCTTGACATAGAGAGGCTTTAGATGGCGAGCCGAGTCCTTGGGTTTCTCAAAGATAGCATTGCGTGGGCCGAGGTTCAACTGAGCGACCTCGGCCTCGTCCTACGGCAGGGAAAACTCGGCGGGTAGCATGATGATGTTGATGTCCATCGCCTGGCGTATGGGCCCCTCGGAGATGGGCGAGTAGTCGTCGTCGAGCATGTCGTCTTCATCGTCGCTCGGACTAGGAGTCGGATTGGTCATCTCAATCAGCTTAACTTTCCATATTTGTCTTGTAGTTGGTCGAGGGTAGATTTCTTCAAAAATATTGTCTTGCTCGTCCTCGGCCTTCTTCTCGCGCATCTCCTGTGCCCGTAGTCATTGTAGATGCCTCTTTTGCGATTTGGACATACCTGGGGTGCCCAAGATGGTTGTGTCTTGGTGCCAGGTGCCACTGCCTGGTTCCTGTTAACTCTAGCTGAAGTGGTACTATCCATCTCTGCACCGTGCACTCTGCATGCAGAGGGGCCTTCTCTGCGGACCTCAGCAATCGGACCGGCCTCGTTTGGCCGATCGGACCAGGCTCTGGCGCGAGCTTCAGCCGAAGCAGCGGACTTACCTCCATTAGACTCTGGCGAAGGGGTCTTTAGGATTGGGACTTCCCGAGACCCTACTCTGACTATGATAGCTTCAGACTCCCTGCCTTTTGCCTCTTCACGCCCGTATTCTTCGACTTTGCTCTACACGAGCCGATTCGGAGGTACCACGGACAGCCTGTGGACGATGCCTCCCTCCACTGCGTCTATTTGTCCCTGCCATTCATAATACTCCGAAGGAAACCAAGGCATAGCGTTATGTTGTGGAGGGTACTCCGGCTGTGATACGTATGGAGCCTATGGAGTCCCTGCCCAGTTGTACGACAGAGGCATCAGTGACTCTAGTGGCTTCGCCCATTGTGAGCCGAACCCGTTACCCGAAGGGGGTTCGGTAGAGTCGACAGTGTCTCGGACCGTATCAGTGAGGGGTCCTGCCAGGCCGGAGGTACGTCCGGCCAGTGTGGGCCGAAGCCTCCCGTCGAAGGGTTCATCCAGAGTGGTGCGGGGTTCAGACATTGGGGGCCGAACTCGCTCCGCATGTGGCTTGGCCTCTGCGGTCCGAAGCTAATGTACAGGGGGTTCAGCCATTGAGGTCCGAAGCCACTGTACGAAGTGTTTGGCCACCGTGGCCCGAAGTCACCGTGCAGAAGGTTTGGCCATTGCGGTCCGAAGCCACTGTACGGAGTGTTAGGCCACTGTGGCCCGAAGTCACTGTGCGGACGGTTCGGCCCTTGCGGTTCGAAGCCATCATGAGGAAGGCTCGGCCACTATGGTCCGAAGCCACCCTCCGGGTGCCTTTGGCCCTTCGGCTGACTTAGTTTCTTAGCGTAGGGGCCTGTTTCCTTGGATTTTCTTTGGTTCTTGTTTAACAACATCTTATATGTTACCTTCGGCTTCTTGCGAGCCTTAGCCGAAGGAATGCTAACGTTTTGCTTCCACACTCCCACCTCAGGGTTCTTAGGTATGAGTGTGCGTGTGCGCGGGTCTCCAACAGTTACTACCTTCCATTTAGTCGACTCGGCTTGTTCTGGTCAAATCAAAACCTTCTTCTCGCCGAGGTCGACGGCTGAGGAGCCATGCTGAATAGCGTGGGCCTCATGGCTCCAGAAGTGATGAGTCATTGTCAACGATAGTCAAAGAGGACTGAAGAAGAGAGGAGATCTGCTGTTTAATGGGCCGCGTGTGACTCAGGTACACGGGCAGCGAGCGACTGTCGGGCAGAGGAGGCTGCGAAGTCGGGCTGGCCCAATCTGGGTACATGGGCCAGAAGCAGTAGAAGACCCACTGAGCTGTTGACCAGGATTGACTCAGGTACACGGGCGGTGAGCGATTGCCTGGCTGAGAGAGCTGCGGAGTCGGGCCGGCCCAATCCGGGTACCTGGTGCAAAGTCGGTGGAGGCTTTGTCAGTTTCGGCGCAAAACTGACAACCGTCGATCTTGTATCCGATTGTCCAGAAGAGAAGCCGTAGTCGCTACGAAAACTTATCTTCCGGATAAGTCATCTGTATCTCTAGGCCCACAGTCAGTCAGTTGTGTCTGTAAAAATACCTAAGGGCAGTAGAGTCTTTTCCTTTACTCTTGCGTCTGTAAAAACCCTAAGGGTCAGGTGGAATATTCCTAGTGTTGGGAGCCTATAAATAGGACCCCAATCCCTAGGGTTTGGTTCACCCTTTTGGCTGAAATCTATTCCACTCTATTGGGTCACTTTTGTCTCCTCCATTTTTCTCTCTCCCTTCCCTCTTCCCGTGCGCCGCCAGGCAGTGTTTCTGTTATTCCCGTGAGAGTCATTTTGTTCACTGTTCTGGAAAGAATTAATTCTGGTGTGTTGTTGTTGTGCGAAGCATTTGTGAGTAGCACATCATTTAATGTCTTTATTGTTGTTTGCATACGGCTGGTTTATTCTCTTCAAAGAAGCTTCTGTTGCTTGTGTTCATCACGCTAGTAGTACTAGTTCTTGCGGTTGCAAGTAGTACTACTTTCCTGTAGCTACAGTGTTCTGTGCCAGCTTTTCTCCTTCTATTGCGCAGCTTTTTGATCGAGGGTGTCAGGACTGAGTACCTTTTCTGGCTGTTTTTCTGGCGAATCCCCCTTTTTGTTCGAAGCTCCTCAGCTCCGTGAGGCAGGCTTCGATCTAACATCTTCGAAGGCTTCGTTCGATCTTCGAACTTCGGTTTGCGTCCTGTGTTGCTAAGCTTCGAAGTATTTTCTGAACGGACAGCATCGCATACTTCGAACGACAGTGCGAAGGGGCTTCGGCTCTAGCTGTTCGAAGTCCATACTTCGATAGATTTCGAAGTTGGCTTCGAAGCTTGTAGTTCCGCTAGGCCTCACACTGATTTCTGTGTGGCGTGTAACCCTTCGCTCTCTTTTCGAAGCTTGCTCTTTTCGAAGGTAGAGTATAGGCTTCGGATTTGGTTTTCTGTCGTGTGACAGGCTTCGCTTCTTTGTTCGAAGGTTGTCCGTTTGTGTGTTGTGTTCAAAGTTTCTCTGTTCGAAGGTTTGTTCAAAGTTCCGAAGCATACTTCGCTCCCTAACCCTTCGAACTAGGCTAGACCAAAATACCTTCGGCATCTTCGACATGCTTCGCAACTGACCTCCGAAGCAGGCTTCATCACCAACCTCCGAAGCAGGCTTCGAACAGCGAAGCAGTCTTCGTCAATCATCTCCGAAGCAGACCTCGACGGGTGAAGCAGGCTTCGCCAAGTTCCGAACAGGAGACAAATTTGGACAATGACTTCTCATTTCACTTTACATATACTTAGATCATTTCCTTGGGAAGTTTAGGCCTGTTATACAGTATTCTTTTGCCTAGTTGCACATCTTTAATAGTTCTCTGTTTGTCATCAGTTGCTTCTAGGTTAGATACCTTTAGACTTAGGCCTTCTGTTTATTCTCCGCTGCTTAGTTTTTTGAGGTGCGTTGGGTATTGGGAACAGGCCATTGATTCGAAAGAATTTTTAAGGCGCCCATTCACCCCCCCTCTGGTCGCTACTTTCGGTCCTACAAGTGGTATCAGAGCGAGGTTAGGGTTTTTCCATACCTTAACCAGTTCTAAACCCCAGTAGTTACCATGACGTCTCCTGGCAAGGTGCCGTCCTTGGAAGCCTATGGCTATAATTATTGGAAGACTCGCATGCGAGCCTATCTCATGAGCCAGGGTTCGGACATATGGGACATTTGCGTTCACACCACGTTTGTCATTTTGCCAGTTACTGAGCATGGTACTGCTGGTATCATTGCTCAGCATCTGAGCAACAGTAAGGCTGTGAACATTCTGTTCTCTGGCTTAGGTCCCACTGAGTTTGAGCGTGTGAGTCATCTCTCCACTGCGAGAGAGATCTGGGCTACCCTCAAGGCACACCATGAGGGAACAACACAGGTCAAGGCTCGGCTCTATCAGACCTACCGGCGTGAATATGAGAATTTCACACAGAAGCCGGGTGAATCTGTTGAGGCTTTGTTTGGTCGTTTTCAGTCGATCATTAACAAGCTTCGGGACAACAAGGCGGAGGGTGCTTAGTTGGTCTCAGATCACGAGCAGGCGCTCAAGGTTCTCCATACCTTGGACCCAAAGATCTGGGAGATCAAGGTATCCTCTATCGTTGAGAGCACTTCTTACGATACCTTGACCATTTCTGAGTTATTTAGCAAGCTGAAGGCCACTGAGGTAGATATCTAGCTGAGATCAAATCTCACTGGTTCTGGATCAAAATCCCTGGCCCTTGCTACACCTTCTGTTGATCCCTCTTCTGTGAGCTGTGCTGGGTTCTCCTTGATGTCTATCACTGAGGACCAGCTTGAGTTGTTGGGAGATGATGATTTGTGTCTTTTTAACAACCGGGTGCGTCGTGTCTATGATAAGAGAATGTTCAAAAGACACGGCACAAAATCCGGATGCTTTGAATGTGGTGATCCAGGACACTTCATCGCCGACTGCCCCAAGCGCAATGGATACAAGAAGGGCACCGGTGGCAGCTTCCATGACTCCGACAAGCACGAGAGCCCATCCTTCAACAAGGGCAAGCCGAAGACCCGATTCTTCAAGAAGGCCCTCAAGGACTACCAGCGAGAGAACAAGAAGCGCGACAAAGCCTTCTTCGCCAAGATGGAGAAGAGCTACTCCAAGCAGTCCACGTCTTCTTCCTCTTCATCAAGCTCAAGCGATGAGGAGATCGTCATCAGGAAGGGGAAGGACAAGGATGATCCGGCGGGTCTTTGCTTCATGGCCTTCGGAGACAAGCCGAAGAGCTGCTCACACCAGCGCCGAAGATCCCGCAAGAGCTTCTGCTCAATGGCTCTTGGGGATAGGGAAGAAAAGAGCTCCTCCGACGACTCCGACGACGACGACAACAAGGTATCATCTTATGAGCGAGAAATTGTTGATTTACTTGAGAGCAATCGTCAGGAGTTAAAGTATCGGGAAAAACTGCTTAGGGGGGCTAAGAAGAGGATAGACGAGTTAGAGAGTGAGCTTGTCGTAGCCAACGGCAGAATTGAGAGTCTATCTTCTTCCCCTTGCTTGGGTGATAGCAGTGAGTGCCCGAAGTGTGAGGTGCTTCTGTGTGACCTGTCGACTCTGAAGTCCAGGTACATAGAAAGGGTTGAGGAGAGGGACACTTTGGCCACTGAGCTTGAAAGTGCTCAGCTGGAGCTGAAAGATGCTCAAGCCACTGTCGTCGCACCCTGTGTTGATTGCCCATCTCATCTAGCTGCCTTAGCTGAGCTGAAATCCAAGGGTAATGAACATTTGGGTGATTTGGAGAGGTTGAGAGCTGAGCTTGCCTAGACTAGGCTAGAGCTTGAGACACTGTCAGTTCCACCCACTGTCTGTGAGAACTGTCTGTCTCTTAGAATGGAGTTGATCAAGCTGAAAGCCGAGAAGTCTGTTCATGTAGAGAGTGAGTGTGAGACCTGCTTGTCTCAGGTAGAGGTTCTAGCTTCCTTGAGAGAGGAGCTAGCAGATTCTCAGAATGAGAACTTTTACCTCCGTTCTATCCTAAGTTGGATCAGTGCCAGAGAGCCACAGCTTGGCATGATGATCCAGCAGTTCAAGAGGCAGGATGGGTTTGGGGTGGGTTACACCTACACCAAGGCTGACTTTGAGAGTGCCATTAGCCGGGCAGTGGAGTGGAGTAAAATGACTCCAGAGCAGAGGTATCCCAAGACTCACTCCACTGAGGCTTCCCAGGCTTGTCAGCCCAAGGATGGAGTGATCCATGAACCACCTAAAGCTCCACCCAAGAAACCTATCTGGGTTCCAAAGCCCAAAAATCTCCACACTTCTCTTGACTCTCTTCCTGGACCCTCTCAGCCCAAGAAGACAACACCAAACACCACTAAGCCCAAACAACCCAAGCCTCAACCACATCCCAAGAATCCCACCTATCATTGTGAGTACTGTCAGAGAGACGGGCATCTTGCGGAGTTCTGCTTCAGGAGGAAGCGGGTTGAGAGAGCAGAGAGGGCTCGTAGTGATCAGGAGCAGTTCTACCAGCAGGGTGGTAGACTGCGTGTTCCTCGGCGCGGGGAGAGGCTGGAGGCCAGGCCGCGTCGTGTAGGTGGTGGTAGAGGAGACGACTTTCTTGCCCGTGCTCCAGTTGATGGTGTCCGTTCCGGCAGAGTTCTAGACCGTGTTGGCTACGGTTCTGGACCTCGTGGCCGCAGGGTTAGGCAGAACCATGGACCGCGCTTTGAGCCGCGTTTTGGTCCAAACTCTTTTGATGGTTTTCGCTTTCCATCTTTTGAGCAGATGGCTCGACACTGGTTTAGCTCTTTTGCTAAACCTGGTGCCGGACCATTTGCTCCCACTTACAGACACTGATTGTGCAGGACCGGGGACTGGAGGATGTTTGGATCATGGACTCAGGATGCTCTCGCCACATGACGGGACATCGCAGATGGTTCTCCAGTCTCACTCCCCCGAGATCCAAAGAATTCATCACGTTCGGGAACAGCGGTCAAGGGAAAGTAAGTGGCATAGGCTCAATTAGCATTTCAGATCATTTCTCTTTGAAGAATGTTGCTTTGGTTAAAAATTTGAACTTCAACTTGATTTCTGTGTCGCAACTTCTTGAGGATGGTTTGGAAGTGCGTTTTAAGAAGGGCAATTCTTCTGTGATTGATTCTAGAGGGTCTTTGGTTTGTCAGATTTTACCTTTCGGTAAAGTTTTTCGTATTGACTTCTCTAGTTCTTTTGGCCCTTCTCGCTGTTTGATTGCTGGATCTTCTTCTGAGCTCTGGAAGTGGCATAGGAGATTATGTCATTTGAGTTTTGATCTGCTAGTCAGGTTAAGCTCTATGGACCTCATCCGAGGATTGCCCAAGCTTAAGATGGAGAAGGATCTAGTTTGTCATCCCTGTCGTCATGGGAAAATGGTTGCCGCTTCTCATTCACCTGTGACTCAGGTGATGACTTCGTATCCGGGCGAGCTTTTACATTTGGACACTGTAGGTCCAGCTCGGGTACGCTCAGTCGGTGGGAAGTGGTATGCACTTGTAATTGTTGACGACTTTTCTCGATTCTCGTGGGTTTTCTTTTTGGAGTCTAAGGATGAAACTTTTCACTTTGTCCACGACCTGGTTTTGAAGCTGAAGAATGAGAACAATGGTCGGATGCGAGCAATTCGCTCCGACAACGGCTCTAAGTTCAAGAACTCTCAGTTCGTCAGTTTCTATAGTGATCAGGGTCTGGACCATCAGTTTTCTTCTCCTTACACTCCCCCACAGAACGACGTTGTGGAACGAAAGAACCGCACGCTAGTCGAGATGGCCAGGACGATGCTCGATGAGCACAGGACTCCTAGGCATTTTTGGGCTGAAGCCATGAACACGGCTTGCTATCTGGCCAACCGCATTTTTCTTAGAGCTTACCTAGGTAAGAGCTCATACGAGTTGCGGTTTGGCAGACAACCCAAGGTGAGCCACTTGCGAGCGTTTGGCTGCAAGTGCTTTGTGCTCAAGAAGGGAGGGCATTTGGACAAGTTTGAGTCTCGTTGCTGGGATGGTATTTTTCTTGGTTATGCATTGCATTCTCGAGGCTTCCGTGTTTGGAACCTCGAATCCCAGCTGCTTGTCGAGACTTGTGAGGTTTCATTTGATGAGTCCTTGCCTTCTTTGACTCCTTCTTTTGAGCTTTCTGGTGATGATGAGCTCGGAGAGTCCATCTTCGAGGAAGATGAGGATACTCCAGCTGCTGATGAGGGTGGGCCTTCTGCATCCCCCGCAGAGCCCACACCTTCTGAGACGTCGACTGAGGATGAGGGCGGACCTCTGATCACTTCTTCCACTACGATCGAGCCCCCTCAGTTGAGTCCAGAGGTGCCTGCTGCTGACTCCGGTGAGGTGACCTCAGATCACCAGGGAACCCGAGCAGTTCAGCGTGACCATCCCTCAGAGCTCATCATAGGTGATTTGACTGAGAGAACCTTGCGTTCCTCTGCCTCTCTTGCTGTGTTTGCTGAATCTGCGTTTGTTGCATCTTTTGAGCCCAGAGATGTTTCTCATGCTCTTTCTGATTCTAATTGGATTAATGCTATGCAAGAAGAGCTTGAGAATTTTGTCCGCAATCGGATTTGGACATTAGTTGAGCCGCCACCAGGATGCAACCCCATAGGCACCAAGTGGGTATTCAAGAACAAACAAGGTGAAGATGGGGTTGTGGTGCACAACAAGGCTCGACTAGTTGCCCAGGGTTATTGCCAGAAGGAAGGTATTGACTTTGAAGAAACCTTCGCACCTGTTGCCTGTCTTGAGTCCATTCGTATTCTTCTAGCTTTTGCTGTTTCGAAGGGTTTTAAGCTTTTTCAAATGGATGTTAAGAGTGCTTTTCTGAACGGGTACATAGAAGAGGAGGTTTATGTTAGGCAACCCCCCGGTTTTGAGAACCCGAAGTTTCCTCGACATGTTTTTAAATTGCATAAAACTTTATACGGGTTGAAGAAAGCCCCCAAGGCTTGGTATGACCGGTTAAAGCAATTTTTGTTGGGGAAGGGCTTTGTGATGGGTTCTGTGGACAAAACTCTTTTCTTGCTCAGAGACGCTTCAGAATTCTTAGTCGCTCAGATTTATGTGGACGATATTATCTTTGGTGGTACTACTGATTCTCTTGTGTCCAAGTTTTCTGAGCAGATGCACAGTGAGTTTGAGATGAGCCTCATGGGTGAGCTCAAGTACTTCTTAGGGCTCCAGATCAAGCAGACCAAGGACGGCACCTTCATCCACCAAGGTAAGTACACTCGTGATAAGTTAAAGAAATTTGACTTTGGTGGTGAATTGAAGCCGCAGATGACCCCGATGGGCACTTCTGGGGGTTTGGACAAGGACGAGAGCGACGTCAAGGTCAATGAGAGAGAGTTTCGAGGGATGATCGGTTCGCTGCTGTACTTGACAGCAACGAGGCCAGATATACAGTTCGCTATGGGACTGTGCGCGCGTTTCCAGTCTTCACCACGCGCGTCTCACCGGCAGGCTGTCAAGCGCATCTTCAGGTATCTCACTTATGCGCCTGATCTTGGTCTTTACTATTCAGCATCATCATCTCTTGATTTATCTGGCTTTTCGGATGCCGACTTTGGTGGGTGCCGGTTGGATCGCAAGTCGACTTCCGGTACTTGCCAGTTTCTTGGTTCTTCTCTTGTGTCTTGGTCTTCTCGAAAGCAATCTAGAGTTGCTCTTTCGACCACAGAGGCTGAGTACATAGCTGCTGCTAGCTGCTGCTCACAGTTGGTTTGGATGATTTCCACTCTACGAGATTTTGGGTTGTTCTTTCCTACCAGGGTTCCATTGTTTTGCGACAGCACCAGTGCTATTAGTGTAGGGAAAAACCCGTGTCTCCATTCAAAAACCAAACATATTGATGTGCGCTTTCACTTTTTGCGGGATCAATATGAGAAAGGTGTCATTGACCTTGTTCATGTTGATACCCATCATCAGTTGGCTGATATTTTCCCAAACCCCTAGATCAGTCTACTTTTGAGCGTTTACGAGGGGATTTGGGTGTTGTATATCCTTTTTAGGATATTTTGCGTCATTTTTTCTTTATTCTTTACTCTTTTCTTGAGTCTTTTTGTGTGTGTTCATACCTTGCATATTCACATATCACACCTCAGAGCTGCTTCTGTTATATGATTGAACTGCTTTACTTATTCTAGCTGGTACATGCTTTTGATTACTTGTCAATGATCATGCTTTGGTTCAGTTCACTTGATATGTCTGATATTTGTCATATGCATGGATTTTATGCTTTAAACTTGAAAAATGATCACCATTGCTTTCGGTAACTAGCATGTGTAGCCTGAGTGCTTTTGCTATCTGTTACATGCCTGGTAGCTAGTTCATCACATAGATGCAGATATGCAACTTGGACATCTTTATGCTTTAACATGGAACAAGAGCTATAAAAATGACAAAAATCAAAACTGAATGAAAATTCTATGCCTTTTTATGCTTGAATTGAAAAGATCCAAGTGGGTTTGCTTTGTCGCATTGCATTGTTTTGGATTGCTTACCATAGCACGTTGGTATGAACTAGGACAGTGTAGTGTATGCCAAGACCAATGTCTTACGCTTCTGATGGTCCAGTTCTGGCCTAGGCTTGACTTGGTCGGTTAGCATAAGGTTTGACATGCAAATAACCCTTGGCAGAAATGAAAAAGGAAAATTGAAAAGGCCCGAACATTTAAAAGATAACAAGTTCGCTGAAGCACTTTTGTTTTGGACAATGCTTATCTTGGTAGATATCAGTTAGCTTCTGCATCTCATGCTTTACCTTGCTTGATTAACTGGAAAATGTGGTGATGCCTTTGTTTGCCAAAACTGAAAAATGCGTGCTAATGACTTTCTTTAGATATCATCTGTTGCACTGATCATGCCATGTGTCTTAGACAGTATCTCTTTTGCTATGCTTGTTAGATGCTGTAATCGCAGTCAATCATATTTGAGAAGCATGCTTTCTACACTCCTTATGCACTCCAGTTGAATCCACTGCATATGTTGAGGGGGAGTTGCATTTCAGGGGGAGTCTGTGTCTCTTTTGAGTGCTTGATGAGTTCACTTGTCAACAAGGGGGAGAAAATTTGGATCTGAGTTTAAGGGGGAGTTTCTGTCTCGCTTGTTCTTACTATGTTGATATCCTTGTTGTTCTGAAATCGCACTCATTTTGAGCTTTTACGTTTTGGTTAGGGTTAAACTTTTTACCTTATTTTTCTTCTTCTTTATTTTCTTGTTTTTTGTTTTCGTGTTTCCACATTTGCTCGCAGGTGCTGAAGAGCTGAAGAAGAGGAGTGTTGACAATGCACTCATCAAGGGGGAGATTGAGGAGCCATGCTGAATAGCGTGGGCCTCATGGCTCCAGAAGTGATGAGTCATTGTCAACGATAGTCAAAGAGGACTGAAGAAGAGAGGAGATCTGCTGTTTAATGGGCCGCGTGTGACTCAGGTACACGGGCAGCGAGCGACTGTCGGGCAGAGGAGGCTGCGAAGTCGGGCTGGCCCAATCCGGGTACATGGGCCAGAAGCAGTAGAAGACCCACTGAGCTGTTGACCAGGATTGACTCAGGTACACGGGCGGTGAGCGATTGCCGGGCTGAGAGAGCTGCGGAGTCGGGCCGGCCCAATCCGGGTACCTGGTGCAAAGTCGGCGGAGGCTTTGTCAGTTTCGGCGCAAAACTGACAACCGTCGATCTTGTATCCGACTGTCTAGAAGAGAAGCCGTAGTCGCTACGAAAACTTAGCTTCCGGATAAGTCATCTGTATCTCTAGGCCCACAGTCAGTCAGTCATGTCTGTAAAAATACCTAAGGGCAGTAGAGTCTTTTCCTTTACTCTTGCGTCTATAAAAACCCTAAGGGGCAGGTGGAATATTCCTAGTGTTGGGAGCCTACAAATAGGACCCCAATCCCTAGGGTTTGGTTCACCCTTTTGGCTAAAATCTATTCCACTCTATTGGGTCACTTTTTGTCTCCTGCATTTTTCTCTCTCCCTTCCCTCTTCCTGTGCGCCGCCAGGCAGTGTTTCTGTTCTTCCCGTGAGATTCATTTGTTCACTGTTCTGGAAGGAATTAATTCTGGTGTGTTGTTGTTGTGCGAAGCATTTGTGAGTAGCACATCATTTAATGTCTTTATTGTTGTTTGCATACGGCTGGTTTATTCTCTTCAAAGAAGCTTCTGTTGCTTGTGTTCATCACACTAGTAGTACTAGTTCTTGCGGTTGCAAGTAGTACTACTTTCCTGTAGCTACAGTGTTCTGTGCCAGCTTTTCTCCTTCTATTGCGCAGCTTTTTGATTGAGGGTGTCAGGACTGAGTACCTTTTCTGGCTGTTTTTCTGGCGAATCCCCCTTTTTGTTCGAAGCTCCTCAGCTCCGCGAGGCAGGCTTCGATCTAACATCTTCGAAGGCTTCGTTCGATCTTCGAACTTCGGTTTGTGTCCTGTGTTGCTAAGCTTCGAAGTATTTTCTGAACGGACAACATCGCATACTTCGAACGACAGTGCGAAGGGGCTTCGGCTCTAGCTGTTCGAAGTCCATACTTCGATAGATTTCGAAGTTGGCTTCGAAGCTTGTAGTTCCGCTAGGCCTCGCACTGATTTCTGTGTGGCGTGTCACCCTTCGCTTCTCTTTTCGAAGCTTGCTCTTTTCGAAGGTAGAGTATAGGCTTCGGATTTGGTTTTCTGTCGTGTGACAGGCTTCGCTTCTTTGTTCGAAGGTTGTCCGTTTGTGTGTTGTGTTCAAAGTTTCTCTGTTCGAAGGTTTTTGCTCCGAAGTACTTGGTTCGAAGTTGTGTTCGAAGTTTCACATTCGAAGTACTCACCTCGAAGCAGGCTCCGACTCTGTCACTTCGTTCCGAAGCATACTTCGCTCCCTGACCCTTCGAACTAGGCTAGACCAAAACACCTTCGGCATCTTCGACATGCTTCGCAACTGACCTCCGAAGCAGGCTTCGTCACCAACCTCCGAAGCAGGCTTCGAACAGCGAAGCAATCTTCGTCAATCATCTCCGAAGCAGACCTCGATGGGCGAAGCAGGCTTCGCCAAGTTCCGAACAGGAGACAAATTTGGACAGTAACTTCTCATTTCACTTTACATATACTTAGATCATTTCCTTGGGAAGTTTAGGCATGTTATACAGTATTCTTTTGCCTAGTTGCACATCTTTAATAGTTCTCTGTTTGTCATCAGTTGCTTCTAGGTTAGATACCTATAGACTTAGGCCTTCTGTTTATTCTCCGCTGCTTAGTTTTTTGAGGTGCGTTGGGTATTGGGAACAGGCCATTGATTCGAAAGAATTTTTAAGGCGCCCATTCACCCGCCCTCTGGTCGCTACTTTCGGTCCTACAACGACGTTGACCGGAAAGGGATCTTTGTCCAGCTTTATCTTTGGATTGTGGTCTATTTTCAATCATCCTTCTTCTATGGCCGATTGAACCTGCCGCCAAAAAACATTGCAGTCATTAGTATTATGTGAATACGAATCATGCCACTTATAGTATGGAAGTTTCTTTAACTCGTCGGCAGATGGAATGACTTGGCCTTTAGGCAACCTGAGAAGCTGGTTCTTTACGATAAAATCAAATATTTTATCACACTTAGTTATGTCAAACGAGTACTTGACCTCACTAGGCTGATTCTTCGTGGGAGACGGTCATAACTCGGAGCAAGTGATAGGTTTATTCCTAGCGTTCCAAACCAATTCATCCACGTACATGTCGGCCGAATCCTCCTCTTCTGATTCCTCCTCGTCGGAGTGTTCCATGACGTGGATTTCAGCCCTAGGCTTGTTAAACGTCTTAATAAACTTTTTATCTTTGGCTCGGCCTTCCTGGACCAGAGCTTGCTGCAAGACTTGCCTAACCTCTAAGAAGTTCTGGTTGTCTAGTTTGTCTTTAATCTCGGAACGCAATATGCTAAAAGCTAGATCCACCAAATCCCTCTCTAAAATATTAAGACTGAAACATCGGTTTCTAGTATCCCTAAAATGCTTGATATATTCAGAGGTGCCCTCGTTAGATTTCTGCCTAACCGATGTCAGGTGTGAGAGCCTAAGCTCTGTTTCACCCGTATAAAAATAGTCATAGAATTTTCGTTCTAATTCGTCCCATGTTTGGACGGAGTTCGGCGGGAGTGCTGAAAACCAAGTGAAAGCGGTGCCGGATAGCGAGAGAGAAAATAGTCTAAGTTTTAGAGCGTCTGACCCACTATCTTCTCCAAACTGTGCTAAGAATTGACTAACATGCTCTAGTGTGGTTTTGTTACCCTCGCCATCGAACTTCATAAACTCGAGGATTCTATAGCCTCGGGGGTAGGGTATTGTATCGAAATGATCGGGATATGGCTTCCGGTAAACCGTAGCCCGACCCCTAGGCACGAAGTCAGCGCATTCCCTAAATAGTGCATGGATTTGCTCCTCTATCTTCTTGGCCTGCTGCTCTCGCACGTCTCTCGTGAGGGGGCATGACACGCGGTGAGATATCGGCGTGTCATCCATGGGCCTCTTCCCTATGCTCTAGTTGTGCAACGTGCTCGATCCCAGGTGCCTACGCATGTGGTGTGGGCAGCGTGGGTAGGGCTGGCACTGGTGCAGGTGGCGGTGGTGCGTGGTACGCAGTGCTAGCTTGGCCGTAAGCATAATGACTAGTCTCAGCCATGGATGTTGGGACCGGAGACGCAACGGTCTTGCTAGTGCTACTGTTAGTTCTGCTGTACACATGATTTACCGAAGGTATACTAGCAATAGGGGCTGATGGTACGGCCTCAGTAAAGCCGAACCTTCTAAGTGTCTCCTCTACCTGGGAGCTAACTGTCGAGTCTAAACGGTTGGCTAGCGAAGCGCTAACGGCCTGATCTACCGATGCAGCTATTTTTTCTCAATCTCTAAAGAAGATAAACGAGGCGATACGGGTGTTACCTAGATCTGAGCAAGGTCAGGGCGATGATGTCACGCTTGATGAAGCTCGCGCGTGTCTTGACGTAGCCTCCAAGCATCATGTCTTGGAGCGCCTTCATCTTTGCCTCGATTTCTGCTCGGTCTTCTACGGGAATGTCTTCAAGAGTGGGCGTCATGATGTTGCGGTTGTCGATGTCCGCGCCTCCCATGGTGTCCATCGGAGGTATAGACGTAGTAGTCATTTCAGATGTACCAGAGGCTGATGTAGACATACCCATCATGTTGGCATAGCTTTTCCCCAGCGGAGTCGCCAAAAAGTGTGTTGACACGAAGACGTGCCCCCGCACTTGGGTCAGTTTGACGATCCAAAAGTGTGCGGATACTTAGGGACAAGCCTAAGCATAACACATCACTGACGTCGTGTTATGACTACCCGTAATTGTGGTAAGGGGGTGGAGTCGCCAGGCAATTAGATCACATAAAACAATTCAATTAGTCGAAAGAAATATGTTGAACAGAACAAATCAGTAAACCGAGCGGAGCCTGACTGATTCGAAGTATGGTGCGAAGGGTACCGCCGAAGGATACCTTCGGCGTTCGTACTGATCTGGCCGAAGATGAACTTCAAATAGATCTGGATGCGACAATCACCTCCGAACAGTGGGGTTCGGTGCGAA
Source organism: Zizania palustris (assembly GCA_019279435.1). NCBI lineage: Eukaryota > Viridiplantae > Streptophyta > Magnoliopsida > Poales > Poaceae > Zizania > Zizania palustris. Next base: position 4,899,808 of record JAAALK010000086.1, on the reverse strand, counting down.
GTCCCCGATACAGCAGGATACAGAGTAATGACTTAGGCACGACGCACGAGCGCGACTTCATCCGGAGTAGAGTATGAGCGTGGAGAAGCTTGTCATGACGAAGTCTGTCGGCGAAGCGTGTTGGCGTGCGGTCGAAGCAGGGATCTTGCCGAAGGGTGTTCTGGCAACCTCCGAAACCAATCTCTCAGCTCTGGACACCTTCGGCGGAGTAGCTCCAAACATAGGTAACCTGCAACAGAGTAGATTCGAAGTACCAATTTGGCCTAAGGACCGAATTCTGCTAAGTGTTGCACTAGTGGCGAAGGTAACAATCTGTTACGCAGATTAGTGGATACTTCACAAGCGAAGTTACAAGGCGATATCAATCTATTACGTAGATTAACGGATACTTCATAGGCGAAGTAACAAGGCGATAGCAATCTATTACGTAGATTAACAGATACTTCATAGGCGAAGTAACAAGGATTACCACTGTTCCGAAGTAGCCGTCGGAGGGCTTCCAGGCAAACCCATGAAGATTGCGGAAAGAAAGGTAAAATAAAGGTACGGTTCAAAGCTAGGGCTTTGTGGTTGATTTTTGTTGGGGGCCCTTTGAACCGGCCTCACCCCTATATTTATAGGGGCTAGACTTTTAATCTCTAAGCCTAATCTGGTGGAATTCTGTTTGATCACGCGTAAAAGACTTAGTCAAAAATCGGACTCAATCTCTAACTCCTGCCCGAAGTGGGCCTTCGGCCAGGCCTGCCGAAGCCTGCTCCTCGGGCCGAAGCTTCGACGGAGTGGGCTTCTGAAGGCCTCCGAGCCAAAGGCTGTGGCTGGCTTGAAGCTTCCGAAGCCCATAGCCCAGCGGTCCTTCGGCCCTGTAGGGCTTCGGCCTAACCCGGGACATGTGCATTTTTTGCCCAAATTACCAAAATTGATATTTTGACAATCTTAACCATTAATGCCATTTTTTGCTATCAACAAAATTATCGGGCACTCTTTATTTAGATGAATGGTATACAACATGAAGACATAATAGAAAGAGAATGTCAGGCCTAACCGATGAAGCCTCAGAATACCACACCTAAATCACATCAATCTAAGAGATCAAACTGATGTAGCCTTAGACCTAACCAATATACCGAGATAAACCGACAATTGTATTGTTTCAGCCGATGCTTCAAGATATCAAATTGATGTAGCCATGAGGACACTGACCTAGTCGATACGATCATCGGGGTGGCGGGTCTCACCTCTTCACCGGAGATCAGAATGATGTAGCCCAGCTCTGAGTGATGAATCCCACCGGGATTAACCTTCGGAAGCCATGGGTGGCGATGCGTCGAAGAATTGTATGTAGGGTTGGTTCCTTTTTCTGACCTAACTAAGGGATACATATTTATAGTCCAGAGAGTTGCCGTCCAAGCAATCTATCCTAACTGATTCCAGATAATCTTTATCTTCTTCTCACTCCTATCTCCATAGGCTTCTTCATATCCGTTCATGTTACACATCATGGACAGACTTCTTTGACCATATTTGACTGGACCTCTTTGATTTCTTTTGACCGTACGCCATCCCTGGTGGGCCATAGGCTTTACCAAATCTTGGCATCAACATAGGCCCCCGGTTTCATAGCATTAAATGGTCTCTGAAGCTTCGAAATTACCAGCCATGAACATCTCCTATCACCATATCTTCTCGAACATCTATCCACATGATCCTTTCACATTCATTAATTGACAGTCGAAACCTTTCATTTTCTAATAGTTTAAAATTCTGCCCAGGGTTTCGGCTCTACATTATTTTCACTTTTCCCTCTGCCTCTCCTTATCCTTTATCCATTCACAACTGTGATTGGTGTCACCTGGTCTACTGAATTTACTTCTCTCTTTGCGGTGGCATCGGACCAGGCTCCATCCCACATAGTTTTACATTGGTGTTATCCAAACTGAAGATTCAGCTCCTTTATTCCCGGACTTGCAAATATTTCGGCATTTCAAAAAACGCACCCTTGATTACCTTTTACTGAACATTGCAGGTGGTCCCCACCAAATCCGGCGGTATCAGCTTGACTTTGTTGCCGAGGAGTCATTCTGCTTTATAAGTGCATGTCGAGCACTCTCCTTTCCCTTTATGCTTCTTATACACGCAACACTCTTGCCCCCCGAGCTCGCCACCATCTATTGGTAGTGCCACTTGAGTCCACCGTACGCCGTGTTCCCCACTGATTCTGCATCCTAGTGACGCTAGAATGGCCACCATCGACATGATTCCCGAGGTGAGTTCTTCAGCTTTTCTTTTGCTTGATCGTTCTCAGTTTGCCCATCATTTCTATTTTTCTTACTGCTTCCCCTTTGTACTTCTTCTATAGGACTTATAGAACTAGGTTTTTATTCCAATAGACCCTCACCCGTATGGTTTCTTCTTGGGTCCTTTGGGTAATCCTGACCCTACAGATTTCATAAACGCCGAAACTTATAGAATACCTTTTAAATATGTTTCCATGCGTTCTTCTGACTAGGACTCTGGTTTTGATTCCTTTCCTTCTTCCATCCCTGGCTGGCGTGACTGGTATCTTAGGGTATCAGCTACCTATCACACCTTTTGGGATGAGATTGATATTGGTCATTACATTGGCCTTTCTCTTGCTAAACCATATTAAAACGAGCCAATGCTAGACACCTCAAGTTATTTCTGGTCCAACACTCTGAACACCTTCATTTTTGTCCACAGGCCGATGAGCCCCACTCTACTTGATGTTTTCTTTCTAACTTGTCTCGACATTGTCTCATCGGCCAATCCCTTTTCTTTTCGCTTCAAACCAACTCATTGTCTTAGCACTAACTCCACTGATAGATAGGTTCGATATATTGTGAGGCACACTAATAAAAACGACCATGTAGATACATGCGAACACATTGCCTTCCTCAATCTCTGGTTGGAGGAGTTTTTCTTTTTCATATCGGCTCTAGCCCTACCCTTTCAATTTCGTTTTCTAGCCGAACAGCTTGCTGCCCACGCATGGGTTCCTCTTGGTCATTACCTCCTAGGGGCCACCTACCGCCTCCTTCACCTCGTGTCAGCCAACCTATCAGCTGGCAACCCCATCAGCCATCCTAGAGGCTCTTGGTGGTTCCTCCAGATCTGGCTTAATGTTTATACAGTCAATGTCATCGGAGGACCCCTTCTTGCTCAAATGCACTTTCCTACCGATTTTCTAGAATCGGTCATTCCCACCTATCGTCATTGCTCTTCTTTGGGCGAGGCAACGACATGTTTTATGCTTTTCCTTTGTCTCTTGTGGCTTTGACCGCTTTTTCAAGAGTTTCTACCTTGGATTTTCTGATTGGATCATCTAGTTTCCCTTTGGGTATCACTCGGAGTACGAACGTCCCAATCAGCTAGTCTTGCTTATGTGTCCCAAGGCGAAGAATCTCTTCGTATCTTTTCAGTTGCAATTTTACCTTGCCTGATCCTTGTCAACTTTACCAACGAGCGTCCTCGGCAATGCTCCTATGAGTTCTACCACCCATCAGTCTCTGCAAGACAATTAGGTTTTGGTCATCTCCTACCACATCTCTTCTTTGTTGGTCAAATTCGAACTCATGGGAAAATCAAGAGTGCCTTGGAGTGGGACTTCCTCTCCCATATGACGGATGGAGTCATTGTTGTTGACCTCGTCTCCCTGTAGCCTGCCAGGCGTCCTCCGTCATCTTCCGCTGATGGTGGGGCGAAGTGAAGCAGCACATCTTCAATCGTTCCTCACTGATTTATCGGATCCCCTAGCCCCCTTTGGCTTCGGAGGATGCCTCCAAGATGTCGAAGAAGGTTTCGTCAAAGAAGGCCTTAGCCCTAGGCAGTGGGTCTATCTCCATTCAAGCCCAAGTTGCAGTGGTAGCAGCAGATGCAGCGAAGGCCCCGACGAAGCGTTATGAGGTGTTCGACCTCCGTCCACCGTCGGAGAAGTTCGAGCAGACCTTGGAGCTGCATGCGTCAATGTCCACAACAAAGTCTATCCATAACGTGTATGTCGACAGGGTTATCAAAAAGGTAGGCCTCCGGGTTATGGAGTCCAAGGCCATCCCTATGCCCCGAGATGATGAAGACATAGTTTTTGAGGCCTTCTTCGATGCGAGGCTCGGCGTCCCAGTCGAAGCGATGCTGGGAAAAGTGCTGAAGATGTATCACTTAGAGCTCCCCCAGCTGTCTCTAAATGCTATAGCCCAACTTGTAATCTTCGAGTGGGCTTTGAGGGTCGAAGGGTGCGAAGGGCCTGTGGACGTCTTCACGTCCCTTCACGATGCCAACTGCCAGCCGAAGAGGAGGACCAGGAAGGATGGCATGGAGAGGGCTTTGGCCTTCGGAAGTGCTAACTTCTAGGTTCACAAGGAGTTCACAGATTCATTTCCAGCGAGGGTAGTGAACGACCATTGGTACTCGAGGTGGGACCAAAAGTGGTTCTACATCGCTGTTGGAGCGGAATCTCCCATTTGAAGCACCAATGTACTTATCTCCTATCACTGGCAAGCTCGAGTGGCACTAGACTTCGCCACCGTCAAGTCTCAGATTCAATTGCTGTGGAGGATGGCTCAGAGGATGAGAATGAGAGACCTCACTAAAGAGTTTATAACCCTTTAGATCAGTCCCCTCGGGCGTATTTGGCCAAAAAACCTTTTCGTGTACTCTGCCACAGGTGACTTGAAGGATATTTCTTAGGAGCTTCTTAGTAAGGCTTCGAATCATAACCTTTTCTACATTGGTACTTCATTTACTGTTCTTGAATATCGGGCTTCGTTGTCGCAGACAAGCACGAAGTATTGACGCCAGTGGAAGCCGTCATAGCGACAGAGCGTGTCCTGGGGACTTCGACACTAGAAGAACGGAGCCGAAGGCTTGCTCTGGTGGGGACCTGGGAGTGATACAACCGAACATGGGTTCGGCTTGGCGCTGATGAAGTACCCACTCTCCCGGTGCTCTCAAACCTTGCTCCTTCGGGCAGGGGATCAAAGCAGAAGAGGGTGGTTGACGATGAGTCGCAGGGCTCGCCACCGCAATGCTCAAGGGGGCCTTCGGATTCCGCGGAACCCTCCGGGACCCCCCAAGTGGCTTCGAATGTCGAAGCCCATAGTGTGGAGGTATTGCCGTCTTCGAGGCCCGTATTTGGGTGGGAGCCGGAGGTTGTGCTAGGGGTAGTAGCCAAGGGCCCAAAACCGGTGGCTGCGGTAGAGGCAGTGGCCAAGGGCTTGGAGCCAGCAGCTTCACAAGCCCGACCAGTGAACTAGGCGGAGCTCTTCGCGGCTTCGTAGTGTCCAGACTTCTCCCCTATCTCGGAGGAAAGCGAAGGTACTCCTCTGCCTTGGTAATTTTTCATGCCTCTGTTTTAACTTGTCTTGAATTCTTTTTCTTCTTTAGGCACCGTTGGAGCTGAGGAGACGGATCCCAACACAGAAGGAGCAGATGGGCCCTCCAGTAGTAGTGAAGGTGGCAGCAATAGCAGCAGCGAAGATTCACGCGAAGACTCTTTAGATGACGGAGAAGACGAAGGGGTAGTTGGCGACGAAGGGTCTCACCGTGCCCCTTCGGATGACGTGGTGAGGTTGTGGAGCGGAGCCCTTCTCTAGAGACGTCCACGAGTCAGATGCCTTTGTTCAAGCCCTTCATCTTGCCAGGGGCGCCCTCCGGTGAAATTGTGTCTCGGTACCTCTGGGGCGTCGAAGGCCTCGCAAGAAGTGACTTGGTAGTAGAGGTAAGCCGCCACCGCCATGGGGACCTTACCGTGGCTGCCAAAGAAGCCCTCCTCCATGTGAGGGGAACTTTGCAGATGGTCCGACCGCCCCCCATGTCCGGTCCGACCAACACCATCTTGTCCGACCGACCTAGCAAGGTCGGTCTGACCAACAAGATTCAGGGAAATAACTCCACCAAGCGCAAAGATTCCGAGGCCGATCCGGGAAGTTCTCGTTCAGCCAAAAATCATAGGAACAAGTTGGTGGCACCTGATACTAAGCCGCAACCATCGTGGGCACCTACGGGTATGTCCAAATCGCAGAAGAGGCTCCTACAACGTCTACGGTCGCAGGAGATGCGTGAGATGAAGGCCGAGGATGAGCAAGAATCCATATTCGATGAAATCCGCCCTCGACCAGTCATTAGGCAAGTATGGAAACCCAAGCCGGTTGAGGCGAACAACCGGACTCCCATACCAAGTGACGACGATGACATGCTCGATGACGAGGACGACGCTCAATGATGACTACATGCCCGTATCCGAGGGGCTCACACCTCAGGCAATGGAAATAAACGTCGTCATACTTCCCGCCGAGTTCGCACTACCATGAGACAAGGCCAAGGTCGCTCAGTTGAGCCTCAGCCCACGAGATGCTGTTTTTGAGAAGCCCGAGGATACGTCTCGTTACCTGAAGCCTTTCTACGTCAAAGGGGCACATTGACGGAAAGCCGATCTCCAGGATGCTCGTTGATGGTGGTACCACCATCAACTTGATGTCGTACTCTCTTTTGAAGAAGCTCGGCAAGGGCGAAGAGGATTTAAATAAGACCAACCTAATGCTCAACGACTTCAATGGTGAGAGCTCCGAAGCCAAAGGCATACTTTCTCTGGAGTTAACGGTGGGCAGCAAGACGTTGCCGACGGCGTTCTTCGTCATCGATGTGCAAGGTAACTATAGTGTGCTACTGGGGCGTGACTGGATCTACGCAAATTGTTGTATTCCATCTACTTTGAACCAGTACCTGATACAGTGGGACGACGATGACATTGAAGTTGTACTAGCCGATACTTCGGCCAAGGTTGCGTTGGCCGATGTGTCTATGGATGTTGTCCATGACAAGGTAGAGTATTTATTGGGTACAGATCTCTCAGATTATGACTTCATTAGCGTATCGGAGGGATGTTTTGTTCCCGTGTCAGTAAAGCCGGCTGGTGTAGCATGGCTATTTCTAAACTAGTGGTCATGACTAGTAAGAGCAATCTTGATTGGCTGAAGTCTAGGGTAGAGCAATATCGGTCTTCTAAAGATGGTATTGCCAAAGCCATTGAAGATTTTAGCGAAATAGAAAAGTTAGGTCAAGGTTTTGTGTTGGCCGATTCTCTTGAAGAGGTCGATAGAGGCGATGGTAGCATTAAAAGGCCGACCTTTGTAAACAAAAATTTATGGGCTGCTGAGAAGGCCAAAGTAATAAAGTTTCTTCGGTTGTATGTTGACTGTTTCACATGAGATTATAGCGAGAAACCTGGGCTAAGCCGTGATCTCGTGGAGCATCGTCTGCCTATCAAACAAGGGTTTAGGCCTTACAAATAGCCCCCTCGTCGCTTTAATTCAGTTGTGTATGACCGAGTTAAAGAGGATATGGAACGATTACTAAAGGTAAATTTATTAGGTCATGTAGGTATGCTGAATGGGTTGCTAACATTGTGCCTGTAGAGAAGAAGGGAGCGGCAAAATACGAGTTTGTATTGACTTCAGGGATCTAAACAAGGCCACTCCGAAGGATGAGTATCCCAAGCTGATAGCGAACATGTTGATCAACGATGCTTTAGGACACAAGGTACTAAGTTTTCTTGATGGCAATGCTGGTTATTGTTGACATGAAAACATGCCCCCGCACTTGGGTCAGTCCGACGATCCAAAAGTGCACAAATACTTAGGGACAGGCCTAAGCGTGACGTGGCACCAACGTCACGTTTTGACTACCCTTAATAGTGATAAGGGGGGTGGAGTCGCCAGGCAACGAGATTACACAAAATAATCCAATTAGCCAAAAGAGATAGATTAAATAGGATAAAAATCAACAAACCAGTCGGAGCCCCGTTTGGTTCTAAGTCTGATGTGAAGGGTACGCCGAAGGGTACCTTCGGCGTCTAGTGCGAAGTACTCCGCCGAAGGGTGCTTCGGCGTTCAAACCGATCCGACCGAAGACGGGCTCCGGACGGATCTGGACGCGATGATCACCTCCAAACAACGGGGTTCGGTGTGCGATCTCCGATACAGCAAACTACGAAATAGTGACACGAGGGCCACGCACGAGTGCAACTTCGTCCGGTGCGGAGTATGATCGTGGCGAAGCCCGTTGCGACGAAGTATGCTGGCGAAGCCTATTGTCAGAGCCTGCGATCCCGCCGAAGGGTGTCCTAGGGACCTCCGAAACCGATCTCTCAGCTCCGGACTCCTCCGACGAAGTAGCTCCGAACGTGCGAACCTGCAACAGAGATGATTCGAAGTAACAATTTGGCCTGAGGACCAAATTTTGCTAAGTGTTGCACTAGTAGCGAAGGTAGAAATCTATTACACAGATTAGCGGGTACTTCACAGGTGAAGTACCAAGGCGATAGCAATCTATTACGTAGATTAACGGATACTTCACAAGCGAAGTAACAAGGATTACCACTGTTCCGTAGTGGCCGGCGGAGGGCTTCCAGGAAAACCCACGAAGAGGTACAGAAAAGTAAAGGTAAAGTAAATACGATCAAAGCATGGGCTTTGGTTTGGTTTGAGTTGGGGGGCCTCTCACGCCGACCATGCCTCTCTATTTATAGGGGTTTTATTCCTAATCTAATCTGCTATTAATCCAGCCAGATAGAGATAAAGATTGAGCTGGAAACGCATCCAATTCTATCTCTGTCGAGGTGGGCTTCGGCCAGGCCCGTCGAGGCCTACTCCTCGAGCCGAAGTTTCAGTAGCGTGGGCTTCGGCCAGGCCCGTCGAGGCTTGCTCCTCGGGCCGAAGCTTCGGTAGCGCGGGCCTCCGAAGACTTCCGAAGCTTCGGCAGCGTGAGCCTCCGAAGGCTTCCGAAGCTGCGGTAGCGTGGGCCTTCGAAGGCTTCCTAGCCGAAGCCCATGGGCTGTCTAGAGGCTTTCGGAGCCCATAGCTCAATGGACTTCGGCCCTATAGGGCTTCGGACAGACACTAGACATGTGTACTTTCGGTCCAAATCACAAAAAATTGGTATTTTAACAATCTAGCCATCGATGTCATTTTTTTGCTATCAACACATGCCCCCCTGCCTTTTAGTGAACTAGTGAACTAAAAGCATAACGAGCTGAAGACGATACCATTCGTATCGGCTTTTCGACACTTTTATGATGTTTGCCACACACTTGGGAAATACCTTTTCAAGTACCTACCATTCAAAGCTCTTCGAAACTGCTCTCCCTTCAGGGATTCCAACACGTATGTGTTATTGGGAGCGATTTCGGCTATCTTAAAAGGACCTTCCCAACTAGGTGACCATTTACCAAATTTGGGACTCTTCGTGCCTAAGGGTAAAATCGTTTTCCACACCAAGTCTCCTATTTGAAACGATTTTGGCTTAACCTTCTTATTGTAGGCTTTAGCTACTCTCTTCTTGTCTACTTCTATGGCCTCTAAGGCCTTTAGTCTCTTATCGGTCACTTCCTCTAGATTATCTTTTAGAAGAGTTCCATATTCGTTGACCGATAAGCCGTCTTGCTTTAACACCCGTAAGGAGCCAAGATCTACCTCTACAGGTAGAACGACCTCTTGTCCATATACCAACTCATATGGACTAACCTTGGTGGCACTGTGCTTTGCAATCCTACAAGCCCACAACGCCTCGAAAAGCACTTCATGCCACCTTTTAGGAAACTCTTCAATTTTCTTCTTAATAAGCTTAATCACGGTTTTATTACTAGACTCGGCTTGACCATTGGCCTGAGCATAGTAAGGTGAAGAGTTTACCAACTTAATGCCATAGTATTCGGTGAAGTCCCTTACTTCTTTAGAAACAAATGAACTACCTTGATCCGTAGTAAGAGTTTGAAGGATGCCGAATCTATGTATAATGTGATTTAAAATAAAATCACGTACCTCGTTGTGAGTCATGTTCTTGAGAGGTACGGCCTCGGTCCACTTAGTGAAGTAATCCGTCGCCATCAACACGAACCGATGCCCTTTTGAAGAAGGAGGGTGAATCTGGCCGATGAAGTCTAAACCCCAACCTCGAAACGACCATGGCTTGATGATAGGATTTAGCAATGAGGCAGGAGCTAACTGGATGTTGCCAAACTTCTGACATGCCTCACACCCTCTGTAGTACTTGAAACAATCTTCGGTCATAACGACCAATAAAAACCCGCTCTTTTGAGCATGCAACTCATCTTTTGGGCTGACTGATGAGCGCGGCAAAGCCCCTCATGGACTTCTCCTGTAGCCACTTGGGACTCCTCATGGTCTAAATACTTCAATAGCACTCCGTCGATGGTTCGGCGATACAACGTGCCATCCAACAACATGAATTTGAACGCTTGTCGCTGAACCCTCCGATCAACCCTTTGGCTAGGGTCTCTCAAATAATGGACGATTGGGACTCTCCAATCGCCCTTGCAGGTTTCAGAGGGCTTCGCTGATCCGCCTACTTAAAAGGCTTCTAAATTACTGACTTCGGGGTGCCCCCCGAGCCATTCAATCTCCTACCGAAGCCTGACCGAGGTGGCCATTCGGAGTGTGTTGGGCCGAAGCTCTTCGGAGGGTTCGGACTCTAGGGAGCCTTCTCCGTCCGGGAGGCTCCGCACTATGGGCTCTAGCGTGCCAGATCCTTTGGTCAGCAGAGCACCCCGATCTAGGGGCTTCAGCGTGCGGAGGCCTTCGGCGACCCGAGGGGTCCGACCCGAGGCGTGCGCCCGCCCACCTTTACTAGCTTCGGTAGTAAGACAGAACACCGGCTTCTTCAATACAGAAAATTTCCCTCTCCTGACTTGGTAGCCGGATGCCTGCTAAGCCAAATCATTGGCGACTGAATTGGCTTCTCTTGACACATGAGATATTTTGAAATCATCAAAAGTAGTAACTATGTCTAGACATTTATCCAAGTAACTATTCAGTAAGCCATTAAAACATTGAGCATTCTTAGCTACTTGTTGTACTACTAATAACGAATCACCATATGCGTGAACATGTTTAGCGCCTACAGACTCTAGTAATTCAATTCCTAACAACAAAGCTTCATATTCGGCTTGGTTATTAGTGGAAGAAAACTCTAGTCGGGCTGAGGCTTCAAAGCGCATACCACTAGGTGATATGAGAACCACTCGAATGCCTTGGCCACTCTTGCAAGCCGAACCATCAAAATAGATTTTCCATGGTACTACCTCAACTAGAGCAATAGTATCACTCCGGCTAATATCTATGTGATGATCAACTATAAAGTTGGCTACGACTTGGCCTTTCACCGCTCTTAGGGCTCGTAGGCCAAATCGTACTCAATCAACGTGTAAGCCCATTTTCTGATTCTTCCACTTAGAATCAGCTTCTGTAACATGTGCTTTATACCATCGGTTTGGAAAACGACAACACATGTAGTGGGGAGAAGATAATGGCATAACTTTTTGCACGCGTAATAAAGTGACAAACACAATCGTTCCACAAACGCGTACCTGGTTTCGGCGTCCAGTAGGCGGCGACTCAAGAATGTGATGATGTACTCCTTTCCCTCTACCTCCTGGGTTAGCATGGCTCCAATGACGCCACCTTCAGCGGCGATGTATAACCGAAACGGAATCCCAGCCTTGGGTGCTCTCACCACAGGCGGTGATGACAAGCACTCCTTGATCTTCTCAAAAGCACTTTGTTGGCTTGCCTCCCAAGCGAACTCGGCTTCGTTTTTTAGCCGGAGTATGGGGACAAAGGCATCAATCTTGCCGGATATGTCGGATATAAAGCGACGCAAATAGTTCAACTTGCCTAGCAATTTTTGCACATCCTTCTTGCATGTCGGCGCTGCAACGTTTCTAATATTCTCAAGTCTCTTAGGATCAATATCTATGCCTCTCTCATGAATCATGAAACCTAAGAACTTACACGCCGACACACCAAAAGCACACTTGAGTGGGTTCATCTTCAACCCATTCTTTCGCATTCTATCGAAAGCAACCTTCAAATCGGCTAAATGGTTTCCCATAGCGTCCGATTTGACCACGACATCATCGATGTAATCTTCTAACATAACTCCTAACAAGTCATGAAAGATCAATTTCATAGCACGCTGATACGTGGCACTGGCATTTTTCAAACAAAAAGTCATGACGACCCACTCGAACAAACCGACAAAACCAGGGCATCGAAAGGCAGTCTTATAAACGTCCTCTTCGGCCATAAAGATTTGATTATAACCGGCATTGCCATCAAGAAAACTTAGTACCTTGTGTCCTGAAGCATCGTTGATCAGCATGTCGGCTATTGGCATTGGATACTCGTCCTTCGGAGTGGCTCTATTTAGATCCCGGAAATCAATGCATACTCGTATCTTGCTGCTCCCTTTCTTCTCTATAGGCACAATGTTAGCAACCCATTCCGCGTACCTGCATGGCCTAATAAATTCAGCCTTGAGTAGTCGCTCCACTTCTTCCTTAACTCGGTCATAGACGGTCGAATTAAAGCGACGGGGAGGCTGCTTATAAGGCCTAAATCCGGGCTTGATGTGCAGCTGATGCTCTACGAGCTCGTGGCTTAGCCCTGGCATTTCGCTATACCCCCATGCGAAATAATCGACGTACGACCGAAGTAACTTTATTACTTCGGCCTTTTCATCGGGCTATAAATGTTTGTTTACAAAAGTCGGCCTCAGGATAATATCATCACCTATGTCGACATCCTCCAAGGGATCGGCTGACGCAAAACCTTGTCCTAATTTTTCTACCTCGCTAAAGTCCTCGATGGCTTCGGCAATACCATCTTTATTAGACCGATACTGCTCGACACGAGACTTTAGCCAATCTAGATTACTCTTGCTAGACATGACTACTAATACAAAAATAGCCGTGCTACTCCAACCGTCTTTACAGACACTGGTACAAACAGTCCTCCGGATACACTAACAAAGTCGTAATCCGAAATATCTCTACCTGATAGACACTCTACTTTGTTATGGACGGTGTCAATCGACACATCGGCCAAAGCTACTTGGGCCGAAGTATCCGCGGGGATGACCTCCACCTCATCGCCATCCCACTGTATCAAGCACTAGTGTAAGGTAGAGGGAATGCAACAGTTCGCGTGAATCCAGTCGCGTCCGAGTAACACGCTATAGTTACCTTGTACGTCGACGACGAAGAAGGCTGTTGGCAATGTTTTGTTGCCCACCGTGAACTCCATATAGAGTACCCCCTTGGCCTCGGAGCTCTCGCCGTTGAAGACGTTGAGCATCAAGTTAGTCTTCTTCAGGTCATCTTCATCCCTGCCAAGTTTCTTCAACAATGAATAAGACATTAGGTTAACAGTGGCACCACCGTCGACGACCATTCGGGAAATCGGCTTCCCATCGAAGTGACCTCTGACATAGAGGGGCTTCAGATGGCGAGCTGAGTCCTCGGGCTTCTCGAAGATGGCGCTGCGCGGGCCGAGGTTCAATTGAGCGACCTCGGCCTCGTCCTGCGGCAGGGCGAACTCGGCAGGTAATGTGATGATGTTGATGTCCATCGCCTGGGGTGCGGGCCCTTCAGAGATGGGCGAGTAATCTTCGTTGAGCATGTCGTCGTCGTCGTCGCTTGGACTAGGAGCCATGTTGGTTATCTCAACCGGCTTCTCCCTCCATACCTGCTTTGTAGCTAGCCGAGGGCGGATCTCTTCGAAGATAGCATCGCGCTCAGCCTCAGCTTTCTTCTCGCGCATCTCCTCTGCCCGTAGCCTTTGTAGGCATCTCTTCTGTGATTTGGACATGCCTGGAGGAGTCCAAGATGGTAGAGGCTTGGTGCTGGGTGCTACTGTTCGACTTCTGTTAACTCTGGCCAAAGTGGTATTGTGCCCTTCGGCCTTGGCACCTTGTGTTTGGAGGGGGCTTCGCTGCGAACCCCGTCTGACGGGCCAGCCTCGTTCGGCCGACCGAACCAAGCTTCGGCACAGAGCTTGGCCGAAGCATGAGACTCACCTCCGTCGGACCTCGGTGACAAAGCCTTCGGGATTGGGACTTCCTAAGACCCAACTCTGATGGTTATGGCTTCAGATTACCTGACTTCGGCCTCCGCGTGGTCGCACCCTTTGGCTTCATCCTGTATGGTCTGATTCAGAGGCACCACGGACAGTCTGTGAACGATGCCCCCCTCCACTGCGTCTATTTGCCCCTGCCATCCATAATACTCCGAAGGAAAGCAAGGCATAGTGTTATGTTGCGGAGGGTACCCCGACCCGGATACGTACGGAGCCCACGGGGTCCCCGCCCAGTCATACGACGGAGGCATTGGAGGCTCTAGGGGCCTCGTCCACTGTGGGCCGAACCCGTTACCTGGAGGGGGGTTCGGCCAAGTCGAAGGCATCTCGGACCACACCAGCGAAGGGTCCTACCAGGGCGGAGGTACGTTCGGCCAGTGCGGGCCGAAGCCTCCCATCAGAGACATCCAACATGGTGCGGGGTTCGGCCATTGGGGGCCGAAGTTGTTGCATGGGGGACCCGACCACTGGGGTTTGAAGTTGTCGTACGGGGGGTTCGACCATTGTGGCTCGGAACCACCGTGCGGAGCATCAGGCCACCGTGGCCTGAAGCCTTCGTTCGGAGGGTTCGCCTGCTTCGGTCCAAAGCCACCCTTCGAGGGTCTTGGCCCCTTCGGCTGTTTTAGATTAGCGCGTGAACCTGCTTCCTTGGCCCTTCGCTGATGCTTGTTCAACAACATATCATATGTCACCTTCGGCCTCTTGCGAGCCTTAGCCGAAGGGGTATTAATGTTCTGTTTCCACACTCATACCTCGGGGTTCTTTGGCACGAGTGTGTGAGTGCGCGGTTCTCCAACAATTACATCTTTCCCTTTAGTAGACTCGGCCTGTTCTGGCCGAATCAATAGCTTCTTTTCGCCGAGTTCAACGGCGTTGACTGGAAAAGGATCTTTATCCAGCTTCATCTTTGGATCATGGTCTATCTTCAATCGTCCTTCTTCTATGGACGATTGTATCTGCTGTCAAAAAACATTGCAATCATTAGTATTATGAGAATGTGAATCATGCCACTTACAGTATGGATGCTTTTTCAAATCGTCGGCAGGTGAAAGGACTTGACCTTTAGGTAACCTGAGAAGCTGGCTTTTTAAGATAAAGTCAAATATTTTATCACACTTAGTTATATCAAACGAGTACTTGACCTCATTGAGTCGATTCTTTGTTGGGGATGGTCGTAACTCAGAGCAGGTGACGGGTTTATTCTTAGTGTTCCAGACCCATTCAACCGCGTACATGTCGGCCGAATCCTCCTCCTCTGACTCCTCTTCATCAGAGCATTCCATGATGTGGATTTCAGCCCTAGGCTTGCTAAACGTCTTAATAAATTTCTTGTCTTTGGTTCGGCCTTCCTGGACCAGAGCCTGCTGTAAAACTTGGCTAACTTCTAAAAAGTTTTGGTTATCTAACCTTTCTTTAAGTTCGGAACGCAACCCATTAAAAGATAATTCTGCCAAGTCCCTTTTTGAAATATTAAGGCTAAAACGTCGGTTTCTAGTATCCCTGAAACGCTTGATGTACTCAGAGGCGCTCTCACTAGATTTCTGTTTAACCGATGTCAAGTGCGAAAGCCTCAGTTTCGTCTCACCCGTGTAGAAATAATCATGGAATTTCCGCTCTAAATCGTCCCATGTGTGGATGGAGTTCGGCGGGAGCGCCGAAAACCAAGTGAAAGCAGTGCCGGATAGCGAGAGAGAAAATAGTCTAACCTTTTGGGCATCTATCCCGCTAACCTCTCCACACTACGCCAAAAATTGACTAACGTGCTCTAGTGTGGTCTTGCTACCCTCACCATCGAATTTAGTGAATTCAGGGATTCTATAGCCGCGGGGTAGGGTATTGTATCAAGGTGGTCGGGGTATGGTTTATGTTAAACCCTAACCCGTCCCTTGGGCACGAAGCCAACACACTCCCTAAATAATGCGCGGACCCGCTCCTCTATATCATCTTGGTATGTCGCTTGTGCGCGTCTCTCATGCGGGGGCGCGACACGCGGCGGGATATCAGCATGTCGGCCATGGGCGTCTTCCCTACGCTCTATTTGCATGATGTGCTCGTGTCCGGGTGTCTGCGCGTGTGATGCGGGCAGCACGTGTATTGGCGCAGGTGGTGCGTGGTATGCAGTGTTAGTTTGACCGTATGTATAATGATTGGTATCGGCCATAAGTGATGAGGCCGGAGACATGATCACGCCAATGCTGTCGTTAGTTCTACCGTACACATGGTTTGCCGGAGGTGCACTAGCTATAGGAACTGGGGGTACGGCCTCAGTGAAGCCGAACCTCCTAAGAGTCGCCTCTACTTGGGAGCTTACTGCCGAATCTAAGCGGTTGTCTAGCGAAGCGCTAACGGCTTGATCTACTGATGCGACTATTTTTTGCTCAATTTCTAAAGAAGATAAACGAGGTGATACAGGTGTTACCTAAACCTGAGCGAGGTCGGGGGTGGCGATGTCACGCTTGACGAAGCCTGCGCGTGTCTTGATGTAGCCCCCAAGCATCATGTCTTGGAGCGCCTTCAACTTTGCCTCGATCTCTGCTCGGTCTTTGGCGGGGATATCTTCAAGTGTAGGTGACAATATGTTGCGGTTGTCGATATCCGCGCCTCCTATTGTGTCCATAGGTGGTGTAGACGTAGTAGTCGATGTAGATGTACCGGTGGCCGATGTAGACGTACTCATCATGTTGGCGTACCTCTCCCCAACAGAGTCGCCACAAAGTGTGTTGACACAAAAACGTGCCCCCGCACTTGGGTCAGTCCGACGATCCAAAAGTGCACAGATACTTAGGGACATGCTTAAGCGTGACGTGGCACCGACGTCGCGTTCCGACTACCCTTAATAGTGATAAGGGGGGTGGAGTCGCCAAGCAACCAGATTACACAAAATAATCCAATTAGCCGAAAGAGATAGATTAAACAGGATAAAAATCAACAAACCAGTCGGAGCCCTGTCTGGTTCGAAGTCTGATGCGAAGGGTGCACCGAAGGGTACCTTCGGCGTCTGGTGCGAAGTACTCCACCGAAGGGTGCTTCGGCGTTCGAACCGATCCGGCCGAAGACGGGCTCCGGACAGATCTAGACGCGATGATCACCTCCGAAAGTGGCGTTCGACGTGCGATCTCCGATACAACAAACTACAAAATAGTGACGCGAGGGCCACACGCGAGTGCAACTTCGTCTGGTGCGGAGTATAATCATGGTGAAGCCCGTTGCGACAAAGTATGCTGGCGAAGCCTGTTGTTAGAGCCTGCGATCCCGCCAAAGGGTTTCCTGGGGACCTTCGAAACCGATCTCTCAGCTCCGGACTCCTCCGACGAAGTAGCTTCGAACATGCGAACCTGCAACAGAGATGATTCGACGTACCAATTCGGCCTGAGGATCGAATTTTGCTAAGTGTTGCACTAGTAGCGAAGGTAGAAATCTATTACGCAGATTAGCGGGTACTTCATAGGCGAAGTACCAAGGCGATAGCAATCTATTACGTAGATTTACAGATACTTCACAGGCGAAGTAACAAGGATTACAACTGTTCCGTAGTGGCCGGCGGAGGGCTTCTAGGCAAACCCTCGAAGAGGTACAGAAAAGTAAAGGTAAAGTAAATACGATCAAAGCATGGGCTTTGGTTTGGTTTGAGTTGGGTGGGGCCTCTCACGCCGGCTATGCCTCTTTATTTATAGGGGTTTGATTCCTAATCTAATCTGCTATTAATCCAGCCAGATAGAGATAAAGATTGAGCTAGAAACGCATCCAATTCTATCTCTACCGAAGTGGGCTTCGGCCAGGCCCGTCGAGGCCTGCTCCTCGGGCCGAAGTTTCGGTAGTGTGGGCTTCGGCCAGGCTCGTCGAGGCTTGCTCCTCGGGCCAAATCTTTGGTAGCGCGGGCCTCCGAAGGCTTCCGAAGCTTCGGTAGCGTGAGCCTCTAAAGGCTTCCGAAGCTGCGGTAGCGTGGGCCTCCGAAGGCTTCCTGTTCGAAGCCCATGGGCTGGCTAGAGGCTTTCGGAGCCCATCTTGTCGCGCCCCGATTTAATAAATCAGGACTTTATTGAAATTCCATAGAAAATCAATAAAACAAGACGTTCATCATGCGACCACGTACAAATACGAGCAATCATTCACGGTTCGTAGACCGTATTAATACAAAAGTGAATAAAGATGAAGAGAAACTAATAAATCAAAGGGTCCTAGATGAACGCCTCCTTCCAGTCTCGCCTTGACTGGGTCGCTACTCCAGACCTTCATCCTCCTCGTAGTAGACGGGCTCTGATGGTGTAAGACAACGGGGTGAGTACTGATGTACTCAGCAAGCCACCGAATGCAAATATCATGCAAGATAATAACAAGGGGGATAGTGGCTAATTTTGCGGAAAAGCATAATTATAAAGCATTAAGTGTGAGCAATTTATTAGTACGGAAAAGTAAACATGTATATGCAT
This sequence comes from Zizania palustris, assembly GCA_019279435.1. Classification (NCBI taxonomy): domain Eukaryota; kingdom Viridiplantae; phylum Streptophyta; class Magnoliopsida; order Poales; family Poaceae; genus Zizania; species Zizania palustris. The sequence continues at coordinate 4,881,435 of JAAALK010000086.1, read as the reverse complement.
CATCATCTTCTAACTCGAGGAGTACGTTTTACCTCCTCGCACAACAGTCCTTACATGCCATGAATAACTCAACCATTCAAACAATTGTAAGCTAACTGCGAGTAGTCACACAACCCGCCCTTAACCGTGGGCTCGGCTTTTCGAAAAGATTAAATTACTCTGATCAGAGATGTACCACTGTACCCACAAGGCACGCACTCATCACTTACACCGAAGTGTAACGAGATGACCCATTTCACGGGAACTCGTGCCAAAACCTTCCATATGGTCCTCTCCGAATCAACAGCACCCTCTTATAGGTTTCATATGGTGTCCCGACGCGTCGGTGCCCCACCATACCCCCCCTTGAGCCTCCTTTGGTACAAGTCGCCCGCAGGCTTGCCCCTTGCCCCCTCCACTATGGTGCCGAGAGACGGAGTGTTCCACACTTCCAGTTAGGACTTACCCATTAGACTTGTGGTTGGTACGGAAGTGCTTTGCAACAGATCCCGCAGACCGGTCCTTATAGTGCCCCGGGTGCGACCAACCAGTTTCCGAGCTTGCACCCGGAACCCACCATACTTATAACATACCTAACTCCTACAGAGTCCAGAGACAAGAATAACGGGGTATTTCATATACCAGAATCCATCTAACTATGACTCATTCTTTATATCCTATAGCAGTTGTGCTGGTACATTGGGCACTAGCTAATATAATATTTGTAGAGTGACAAGGAGTTAAGGCTCAATAAGCATGGCTTTGGTTTGCACACAAGGACGGGGATCTAATAAATATAAGTGTAAGGCTTGATATTTGACTAATGCAATATTAACCTATGAGTTATAGCGATAGTTTATTAAAACATGGGCTCAATGATGATCAACTGTTTCCACAGAAGGGTCGATGACTTGCCTTGCTCAACAAAGGGTGAAGGTGGAACCTCGGGATAGAACTCCGGATCTTCGACGACGTCGTAGTCTTCTCGATACGGAAAAGTAAACACAACATTCAATAAACAATCCAAAATCAAGCATACAAGCATACAAGTCGTTGTTGGATTTAGGTAAGGGAGATAGAGTCTTACATTCTAGGGAATTGTTACTTAAATATTTAAGGTTGATTCCTAATGAGATTTCTGAATTTATGACTTGATGTAATTTATTTTTCCTAGGGGTTTTTACTTCCCCTTTTTAGAGATGAACTAGAGAGGTATAAATTAGCCTTGATGTTTTTATGGTATCAAAAATAGTGACTTTAAATTATTGAGTCTTCTGAAGTTTGTTATATAGCTTTAAGATAATTTCATAAAGTATGGATTTTTACTTTATGAATTAATTAAATATCCTAAAAGGGCTTTTGAAATTTTATTTAATAGATTAAAGTGGGCAAAGTAATCATGCTACTTTCGTTGCTTTAAACAGTGGAATAAAGTCATTAAGTCCTCTGAATCTATTCATGATATTTTTGTAAAGTGTTGCATTATTATTAATCATTTATCTTAAAGGGCCTTGGACATGTTATTTAATAAATTAAAATGAGCAAAATGAATTATTATATTTTTATTGGCTTATAAACAGTGTACTGGAGTCGATATTTCATCTAAAATTATTATATAAATTTCTAAGAGTTTTTCTGTATTATTTAAATGGAATATTAATTAAATCCTAAAAGGGGTCTTGGGAGTGTTGTTTAATAAAATGTCTTGGACAAAATGGTCATTCCATTTTTATTGTATTAAATACAGTGAAAGGGAGCCATAATATCTTCTGAAACTAATTTATAAGATTTTAAGGGTTTATCTGAATTATTTAATTGAAATATTAATTAAATACTAAAGGGGACTTTTCTTTATTATTTAATAAGATTATTATGTGCCAAATAAACATGTTGTTTTTATTGCATAAATGTGTATAGAATGAAAAGACAAATTTTCCAGAATTAAAATGGTGAAATTTGGAGTTAATTTGAGCAAGATATGAATTTTTAAAGTTTAAAGCTATTTTCTGAATTTTATTTAAACCAGAAAACAGGCTTGGGTCCACGGTGAGCCAGGTCCACCATGGACCCGCGCACTGTGCGCGTGGGCCGATCGCATCTGAACCGTTGGATCCAGATCCAACGATTTCCAGCGCAGCGGGTCACTTAAGTGACAACCAACGGCTGAGATCGACCGATACCGGTCAACCTCAGTCAAACGCATCCGGGCGCTCGGTTTTAGGATCTAATCCTGCCCGTTCGCTGCAGATCATACGGCTATGACTTCGTCCGGCACGGCACGCATCGAAGGTTAAGTACCCCCTTCGTTCCCGACTCCGGCAGAGCAACGGCGAGGGATCCCGACGGCGGCGAGGGCTACCCAGCTGGGCTAGGGCCTAAAATGGAATCAGGAAGGCAAGGGGAGCTCAGGCATACCGGCGATGGCGGCGAGAAGTGACCGACGGCGACCGGCTGCGAGGGGAGGCGATGAAGTCCTTCGGGTCGACGGTGGCGACGGCGATCCAGCGGCGAGGAACGCGAGTGGAGGCGAGGCCGAGGGAGCAGTGGCAACGGCGGTCCCGGCGGTGGCCTCGGCGAGGGCGGCGGTGGCACGGTGCGCCGACGAAGGCTTGCCGGAGCCGAAGCAGAGGAAAAACCGAAAAGATGGAAGTGGCGGCTCAAGATGGCGATGGCTAGGGTCCTGGTGGTGTGGCGAAACGCGGTGAGGCCGGGGCTTTATAAAGGGGCGTCGGCGGTGGGTTTTTGGTAGGGTAACAGGAGGAAACCCGAAGGTTTCTATCCCGGCGCCGGCAAGCTTTCCATGCGGCCAATTGCCGGCGATCCGGGCTTGATTCGATCGGGGAATAAAGGGAAAGGGAGCTCCGGGTTAAGGTAAGCACACTGGCGTGCTCAATTTGTGGAAAGGGGGCTGGCGACGGTGAATTTGGTAGGCTAGGGTTCCGGCGAAGGAAAGGGGGAGGGTTTCCATCGGAGGGGACGAATCCGACAGGTGGGTCCGGGTTGGCAGTGGGAGGGGCGCACGCTAGTGGAGGCTGGCAGGTGGGGCCGGCCGAGGCGCGGGAGAGGAGAGAGAGGGGGGTTGGTGCCGATAGGCTGGCCCCGCCTGTCAGTGAGAGGGGCAGAAATGGGCTGGCCGAAAGGCTTCTGGAGGGAATTTCAAGGTTTCGGCCCAATAAGAATTTAAATGCTTTTTCTAATTATTTTAATTCCAGAAATTGGTTTGTTGGTTTAAGACTTGAAGTACTGTTGCTAAAATTTTGTAAAAATTCTCAAAAATATTTCTTGGCCTCTAGTTTATCCCATAAAATTTTCAAGTCCAAATTTTGAATATTTATCTCTGTTTGTCTTTAATAGGGATCTTTTAGAATTTTTATTACTAACAAAATTCAGAAATTCATTTAATATTATTTTTCTTTTATTTATTCCCTTTTAATTTTGGGGCTGTTACAATCCTATCCCCCTTACAGAGAATCTCGTCCTCGAGATTCGAAGTGAACCTCGGGAAAACAAAGGGACGGAGTTCTACTGGTGCTCCAGAGTAGGAGAAGGAGTTACATCAGAAGTAGGCAAAGCAATCTCCGGAACTGGGTTGGTTGAGATCAAATTGGGAGTGCCTTTTGTTGCATCTGGGTTCTCTTTGTGGTGATCTAGGGTATGTCCCTCTGGGTTTGGAATGGAGGATGGCGCCCGCTTGGGGTAGGGGCACTTGTTGGCGTAGTGGCCTCCTTGGCGACAGTTGAAGCACACAATCGGCTTGCCATTCCTGTCCCTCTTGTATCCGGTAGCTTGTGCTGGTGTACTTCCGGCTGGCGGTGCTTGGGGTGGGATGTCTGTGCTTTGCCCTCCGAGGGTAGTTCGTGGCTTGGCAGGGGTTGGGGCTTGAGGTGGAATCACTTTGGTTTCTGGTATAATTGCTTCGTTCACCAATCTCTGAAAGTTGGCGAAGTCCCCGTAGATTAACTGAAGGGAGAGCTCTTGTTGGTGTTGTTGGAGACGGAACAACTGTGCCTGCTGCTCTTGCATTTGCTTTTGTAGTTGTTGCATCTGGGTAAGCAGCGTGGCAATCAGTTGGTTTTGTTTTGTCATCATCTCCGCAAGTGTGGGATGATAGACAACAGGGGTTTGCTGATGTCCAGCTGCACCCCACTGAGGCAGATTGCCTGAGATGTTTCCATCGCGTGGGGCTTCTGATCCTTGGTCGTTGGCCATCGTGGAGTTGAAGGGTTCAAAAAGAAGGTGCCAACATTAAGGGGAAATTGTCACTGATTTTATTGCCTAAGATGAATAATTTGACCTAGATACTTTATTTTAGTCCCTTATTAACTTTCACACTCATGCCTTATATCATTTTTAATATAAATGATTTATCATGTATTTTATTCACTCAACATTCGTGTTGTAATATATTTTATTAATTAGTGTTAGAGGTTTAAGATGAAGTGATGTTGATTATATCTCATTGAATTTCTTGGTACCAAAATTTCCAGAAAATTTTTGGAACGCGATTTAATGCTTAGGAGAATTTTAGGAAAATACTCTAGCTAATTGTTATTTTTAAATGAAATTTTTAGGCCTGTATTTTAGCTTTCCTCTTTCTTGATTTATGCTAAATCCTTTTCTTGAAATTTATTTATTAATTACTTTATTTTATTTTTAATGTCTGGCGAAAATCAAGGTGTTACAAATCCTAACCTCCTTAACAAGAATCTCGTCCCGAGATTCGGAAAGGCTAGAAGGTTAAAGATAGGCTTCAAGTCTATATTTTCATAGATTGGGCTTGGCTAAGTTAGGGCTTTCTTGACAACTTGTCTTGACTTCATGATTGGAGTTGATCTCGCAGAACGACGACGAACGAATCACGTTGACTTGAAACTAGAGGTAGATTATCTCCTTTAGATTGGGATTGTGATCTAATAGGTCTAGGGAAATGATATTAAGCTTTATTTCAAAATGTATCGTTCTTGCGATTACATTTATGTTTATTTTTATTTAATCTTCACTCATGTCTTATATTCGACGTGGGTGGCAATACAAGCAAGTAAAAGAAAACAATCAGTCGTAAAACTACGTCTACGGTAGCTCAGGGGACAACTCGATCATGGGCTCGTGGGAGACGGTCGGGGTCGAGGAGCTGGATGGTCCGGCGGGTGGAGCACTGCGGGTGATCCTCTTGGGCCTCACGGTGGGGATCCGAAGGGGTTTCTTCTTGCGAGGCGGAAGAGGTGCGATCTCCTCAAGATCCTTCTTCAAGTCTTTGAGCTGTTGGCGGAGCTGGGTATTGACCATGGCGCCCTGGCGTAGGAGCTCGTTCTGACGCCTTAATTCCTCCACCTCGAGGGTCAACTGGGGGTTCTGCTGAAGCTGTCGACGGAGCTCTGCATTCTCGCGGGTCAGGTTCTCCGAAGTGTGGCGGTAGAAGTCGATGGTGTCGTGCTGGCTGTCTGCATCGAGGACGACCTCTGTGTGGAGGTTGTCCATGGCCTCCAAGAGTCTCATGGTGCGGGCGATGGTGGAGTTGTCCTGAGGGAGGGAGTTGATGTAGATGTTGCGGTGACTCCTTGGTGTGCGCATGGGCATGAAGCGGTAGATGGTGTCGCGGAGGTGGCAGTCGTAGACCAGTCGAAGCTCAGCGAGGGACTGAAGAGCGGCTCGCTAGCTGGCCACCACGAAGTAAGGTCCTCCGACTCCATGGGTGTAGAAGGGTGGCTGCGTGGAGGAGGGGCGGATAACAACCGTGACCTCGCAGTAGCTCTCGCTCGCATCGGGAAAGATCCCGTGGAACGCGGGCTCATGGGGAAACCCCAAGAAGTCGACGAGCACGCGAAGCTCGCGGATGAATCTGGCCTCGTCACGAAGAGTCCCGCTCATGGTATGGACCGGCATCTACAAAAGAGAGAAAGTTTTTGTGAAAACCTCGGAAGATGAGAGGATAAGCAGTTTGTAAGAAAATATGGTTACTATAAGTCCTAGGGTCAGGTCTGTTTGGCTTCCTACAGTCAAGTCGGCTCTGATACCATCTTGTCGCGCCCCGATTTAATAAATCAGGACTTTATTGAAATTCCATAGAAAATCAATAAAACAAGACGTTCATCATGCGACCACGTACAAATACGAGCAATCATTCACGGTTCGTAGACCGTATTAATACAAAAGTGAATAAAGATGAAGAGAAACTAATAAATCAAAGGGTCCTAGATGAACGCCTCCTTCTAGTCTCGCCTTGACTGGGTCGCTACTCCAGACCTTCATCCTCCTCGTAGTAGATGGGCTCTGATGGTGTAAGTCAACGGGGTGAGTACTGATGTACTCAGCAAGCCACCGAATGCAAATATCATGCAAGATAATAACAAGGGGGATAGTGGCTAATTTTGCGGAAAAGCATAATTATAAAGCATTAAGTGTGAGCAATTTATTAGTACGGAAAAGTAAACATGTATATGCATCATCATCTTCTAACTCGAGGAGTACGTTTTACCTCCTCGCACAACAGTCCTTACATGCCATGAATAACTCAACCATTCAAACAATTGTAAGCTAACTGCGAGTAGTCACACAACCCGCTCTTAACCGTGGGCTCGGCTTTTCGAAAAGATTAAATTACTCTGATCAGAGATGTACCACTGTACCCACAAGGCACGCACTCATCACTTACACCGAAGTGTAACGAGATGACCCATTTCACGGGAACTCGTGCCAAAACCTTCCATATGGTCCTCTCCGAATCAACAGCACCCTCTTATAGGTTTCATATGGTGTCCCGACGCGTCGGTGCCCCACCATACCCCCCCTTGAGCCTCCTTTGGTACAAGTCGCCCGCAGGCTTGCCCCTTGCCCCCTCCACTATGGTGCCGAGAGACGGAGTGTTCCACACTTCCAGTTAGGACTTACCCATTAGACTTGTGGTTGGTACGGAAGGGCTTTGCAACAGATCCCGCAGACCGGTCCTTATAGTGCCCCGGGTGCGACCAACCAGTTTCCGAGCTTGCACCCGGAACCCACCATACTTATAACATACCTAACTCCTACAGAGTCCAGAGACAAGAATAACGGGGTATTTCATATACCAGAATCCATCTAACTACGACTCATTCTTTATATCCTATAGCAGTTGTGCCGGTACATTGGGCACTAGCTAATATAATATTTGTAGAGTGACAAAGAGTTAAGGCTCAATAAGCATGGCTTTGGTTTGCACACAAGGACGGGGATCTAATAAATATAAGTGTAAGGCTTGATATTTGACTAATGCAATATTAACCTATGAGTTATAGCGATAGTTTATTAAAACATGGGCTCAATGATGATCAACTGTTTCCACAGAAGGGTCGATGACTTGCCTTGCTCAACAAAGGGTGAAGGTGAAACCTCGGGATAGAACTCCGGATCTTCGACGACGTCGTAGTCTTCTCGATACGGAAAAGTAAACACAACATTCAATAAACAATCCAAAATCAAGCATACAAGCATACAAGTCGTTGTTGGATTTAGGTAAGGGAGATAGAGTCTTACATTCTAGGGAATTGTTACTTAAATATTTAAGGTTGATTCCTAATGAGATTTCTGAATTTATGACTTGATGTAATTTATTTTTCCTAGGGGTTTTTACTTCCCCTTTTTAGAGATGAACTAGAGAGGTATAAATTAGCCTTGATGTTTTTATGGTATCAAAAATAGTGACTTTAAATTATTGAGTCTTCTGAAGTTTGTTATATAGCTTTAAGATAATTTCATAAAGTATGGATTTTTACTTTATGAATTAATTAAATATCCTAAAAGGGCTTTTGAAATTTTATTTAATAGATTAAAGTGGGCAAAGTAATCATGCTACTTTCGTTGCTTTAAACAGTGGAATAAAGTCATTAAGTCCTCTGAATCTATTCATGATATTTTTGTAAAGTGTTGCATTATTATTAATCATTTATCTTAAAGGGCCTTGGACATGTTATTTAATAAATTAAAATGAGCAAAATGAATTATTATATTTTTATTGGCTTATAAACAGTGTACTGGAGTCGATATTTCATCTAAAATTATTATATAAATTTCTAAGAGTTTTTCTGTATTATTTAAATGGAATATTAATTAAATCCTAAAAGGGGTCTTGGGAATGTTGTTTAATAAAATGTCTAGGACAAAATGGTCATTCCATTTTTATTGTATTAAATACAGTGAAAGGGAGCCAGAATATCTTCTGAAACTAATTTATAAGCTTTTAAGGGTTTATCTGAATTATTTAATTGAAATATTAATTAAATCCTAAAGGGGACTTTTCTTTATTATTTAATAAGATTATTATGTGCCAAATAAACATGTTGTTTTTATTGCATAAATGTGTATAGAATGAAATGACAAATTTTCCAGAATTAAAATGGTGAAATTTGGAGTTAATTTGAGCAAGATATGAATTTTTAAAGTTTAAAGCTATTTTCTGAATTTTATTTAAACCAGAAAACAGGCTTGGGTCCACGATGAGCCAAGTCCACCATGGACCCGCACACTGTGCGCGTGGGCCGATCGCATCTGGACCGTTGGATCCAGATCCAACGATTTCCAGCGCAGCGGGTCACTTAAGTGACAACCAACGGCTGAGATCGACCGATACCGTTCGCTGCAGATCATACGGCTATGGCTTCGTCCGGCACGGCACGCAGCGAAGGTTAAGTACCCCCTTCGTTCCCGACTCCGGCGGAGCAACGACGAGGGATCCCGATGGCGGCGAGGGCTACCCGGCTAGGCTAGGGCCTAAAATGGAATCAGGAAGGCAAGGAGAGCTCAGGCATACCGGCGATGGTGGCGAGAAGTGACCGACGGCGACCGGCGGCAAGGGGAGGCGATGAAGTCCTTCGGGTCGACGGTGGCGACGGCGATCCGGCGGCGAGGAACGCCAGTGGAGGCGAGGCCGAGGGAGCAGTGGCAACTGCGGTCCCGGCGGTGGCCTCGGCGAGGGCGGTGGTGGCACGGTGCGCCGGCGAAGGCTTGCCGGAGCCGAAGCAGAGGAAAAACCGAAAAGATGGAAGTGGCGGCTCGAGATGGCGATGGCTAGGGTCCTGGTGGTGTGGCGAAACGCGGTGAGGCCGGGGCTTTATAAAGGGGCGTCGACGGTGGGTTTTTGGCAGGGTAACAGGAGGAAACCCGAAGGTTTCTATCCCGGCGCCGGCAAGCTTTCCATGCGGCCAATTGCCGGCGATCCGGGCTTGATTCGATCGGGGAATAAAGGGAAAGGGAGCTCCGGGTTAAGGTAAGCACGCTGGCGTGCTCAATTTGTGGAAAGGGGGCTGGCGACGGTGAATTTGGTAGGCTAGGGTTCCGGCGAAGGAAAGGGGGAGGGTTTCCATCGGAGGGGACGAATCCGACAGGTGGGTCCGGGTTGGCAGTGGGAGGGGCGCACGCAAGCGGAGGCTGGCAGGTGGGGCCGGCCGAGGCGCGGGAGAGGAGAGAGAGGGGGTTGGTGCCGACAGGCTGGCCCCGCCTGTCAGTGAGAGGGGCGGAAATGGGCTGGGCCGAAAGGCTTCTGGAGGGAATTTCAGGGTTTCGGCCCAATAAGAATTTAAATGCTTTTTCTAATTAATTTAATTCCAGAAATTGGTTTATTGGTTTAAGACTTGAAGTATTGTTGCTAAAATTTTGTAAAAATTCTCAAAAATATTTCTTGGCCTCTAGTTTATCCCATAAAATTTTCAAGTCCAAATTTTGAATATTTATCTCTGTTTGGCTTTAATAGGTCTCTTTTAGAATTTTTATTACTAACAAAATTCAGAAATTCATTTAATATTATTTTTCCTTTATTTTATTCCCTTTTAATTTTGGGGCTGTTACATAGCTCAATGGACTTCAGCCCCTGTAGGGCTTCAGACAGACCCTGGACCTGTGTACTTTCGGTCCAAATCACCAAAAATTGGTATTTTGACAATCTAGCCATTGATGTCATTTTTTGCTATCAACAGTTATAATCAATTTTTTATGGCCGAAGAGGACGTATACAAGACAACATTTCGATGCCCTGGTTTTGTCGGCTTGTTTGAGTGGGTCATTATGACTTTTAGTTTAAATAATGTTGGCGCTACGTATTAACGTGCTATGAATTTGATCTTTCATGACTTGCTAGGAGTTATGCTAGAGGTCTATATGGATGATATTGTAGTCAAATAGGATGCTATGGGAAACCATCTAGCCAATTTTTGAGTTTCTTTTGATAGAATGCGTCAGTACGACTTAAAAATGAACCCGCTCAAGTGTGCTTTTGGCGTGTCGGTGGTCAAGTTCTTAGGATTCATGATCCATGAAAGAGGTATTGAAATTGATCCTAAGAGGCTTGAGAAAATTAAGAACTTTGAAGAGCCGACATGCAAGAAAGAGGTGCAGAAATTGCTAGGCAAGGTTAATTATTTGCATCGCTTCATATCTAAATTATCTGGCAAGATTGATGCTTTTGTCCCCATACTTCGGCTAAAAAATGAAGCCAAATTCACTTGGGGGGCAAGTCAACAATGCGCTTTTCAGAAGATTAAAGAGTGCTTTTCATCACCCCCTGTGGTACGAGCACCAAAAGCCAGGATTCCGTTTCGGCTATACGTTGCTGCAGAAGATAGCGTGATAGGAGCTGTGTCAACTCAGGAAGTGGAAGGAAAATAATACATCATCACATTTTTGAGTCGCCGCCTATTGGATGCCGAGACAAGGTATGTGTTTTTATAGCATTTATGTTTATAAAGTACATGTTGCAAAAGCCGATTCTAAGTGAGAAGATCGGAAAGTGGGCCTACGCTTTGATTGAATACGATTTGGCTTATGAACCCCTAAAATCTATGAAAGGCCAAATTGTTGTAAATTTTATAGTTGATCACCATGTAGAGGTCAATTGGAGTAGTGATACTGCTTTGATTGAGGTAATACCATGGAAACTTTACTTTGACGGTTCAGCTTGCAAAAATGGCCAAGGAGTTGGAGTAGTGCTCATGTCACCTAGTATGTCAATTGGAGTAGTGATATTGCTTTGATTGAGGTAATACCATGGAAACTTTACTTTGACGGTTCGGCTTGCAAAAATGGCCAAGAAGTTGGAGTAGTGCTCATGTCACCTAATGGTATGAGTTTTGAGACCTCGCCCCACCCCCTCCCCCCCGATTAGAATTTCCTTATACTAATAATCAAGCTGAATATGAAGCTTTGTTGCTAGGACTTGAATTGTTAAGCTCTATGGGTATTAAATATATTCATGCATATGGTGATTCACTATTAGTAGTCCAACAAGTAGCTAAACTTGCTCAATGTTTTAATGGTTTGCTAAATAGCTACTTGGATATATGTCTAGACATAATTGCCACTCTTGATGATTTTGAGATTTCACACATGTCTAGAGAAGCCAATTTAACAGCAAATAGCTTGGCTCAGCAAGCATCTGGTTACCAAATTAAAAAGGGTAGATTTTTCGCACAAGAAAAACCAATGATTGGCTCTATTTCAGTACCTGAGTCAGAAAACATCGGTTTGACCAGCCTGACACGGCCGATCCGACCGCAGGTGTCTGGCCGGTCTGATGGGCCATGCCAGGCTAGTCTGACCGACCTGTGCCAATGTGGGAGCGGAATGGCGACTAGAGGGGGTGAATAGGCGCCTCGACACTTTCTTTCGAATGTGATGGCCTAATCGAATCACCCAACGCACCTCTAAGAACTCAATTTCAAATTTCAAACCAAACAGTACAAAAATTGAGCTCCTCAAGACAAAAAACACAAATCAGCTTTGCTTCAATAATTTTAATCCACAACTATCAAAACACTTACTCAAGAGATCAATTTAAATTTGTAAATGTGAATAAGCTTGATTCAATTCAATCACAAATGAAACTCATGCACTTCTGAAATTTTTCGGACGGTGAATAGTAAAAGTAACTTCAACAAAGTACATTTGTTAAATCTTGGTTCAATTTGCAAGTTTCAACTTCAAACTCATTTCAGTTCAGCACATACATATTCAGAATTTGACAATAATGCTAGAACTGAAAATTCACAAAACTGCACATACAAATTCAGGTCTTTTTGAAAATTACTCTATACGGCACAATATTACAGATCTGAAAACAGACCCTGGTTACTATTCACGGTAAAAGTTTTCAGAAGAAACAATACTTCTGGTTTCTAATTGAAAACTGTGTGATTAACCTTTGATACAATGTGATGAACACCACAACAGATTACAAGTAAATCTTCTACACAACAAAAGCTAATTCACAACCGACAACTATCACAGTGTCAATTATGAGCATGAAACTTACTTTCCAGGAAACAATTCTCAAGTAATATGAATAAGCATTTTAAACAAGGTAGAGATTGAATATTAAATCTATAACTGAAAAACAGTATACTGCTAATTTAGAAAACACTACCCTGCAGATCTGAAGACCAAATCAACAACACTAGGTGAACTATTCAGCAATCTCAATTAAGATACACAACACATTTCATTAGAGATCAATAATCAGAAATGCTTCAGGATTGCAAACATAGATGTTGATTTCAGAACAGTGTGTTGAAAAGAGTACTCATAGAAAGCACAAGAATCTGATATAAAAAAGTTGACTCTATTGAAATCAGATGATCAAGTAAACTACAAGAGTCTGAAAAATCAAAACTGAGAATACTTCAGCCAGAAGAGAAATCAGAGACTGAAACTTATGGAAACAGAATAGATTTGATTTAGAATTACTTCTAAACACTTCACGACAGCAAGACATAAGCACTAGAACCAGGGTTCACCCTATCGATATTTAAAAAATATCGGAGGGTAGTGATAAATGGGAATATCGGATATATCGGAATTCTATCGGAGATAGGAAAAAAATTTCAGACAAAATTTAAAAAATTTCTCTCAATTTGTACAGAAATGAAAACAAACCATTTCTAAACTATATAACATCAAAAACTAACAACAATAAATTAAAAAACATGAAAAAATCATCAATTCATAACATAAACCGCATGCCACAAGTCAATAATATATACAATTGATTCATCATCATGCATGCCAAGACAAATATCCATAACAAGCCAGATACTCAATATATTATCTAAAATATCACAAGTACATCATATAGAAAACATCACCACATAATGGTCATTTCAACCACATCAACAACATCATGTCATCATTGTTCACAAAATATCGCAAACATATTATGCAAAAAACAGCACCATACAATCCTCATTTCAACCACATCATGTTATCATTGTTCACAAAATATCATAAAAGCAGCCATACTCCATACTCCAGTCCTTGAATACTCCATTAAATTCAATCCTAACAAAGAAGAAGTTGATTCAATATATAATAAAAAACATTATCAAACAAAGACACATTGTCAAACAAAAAAATTTCTCTAACCCTTAATAGGAGAGATAACTTCTTGACCCTTTTTGATCTTGGGCGTAGAGGAGTTGGATGTTTATTTGTAGCACCTATAAAAATACATAGATATAAATATACTAACAGAAGTATATATAATGCAAGTCAAATAAAAGTTTAATGAAAGCTTATTTTTACCACCACCACTAGTTTGACCTCCATCAACACATTCTTCATCACCATGAGTCTCTCCAACACCACCATCATCATCATGACCTTTTTTGAAACATATATGCCATTAACAAACTTAGATAAAAGAATACTAAGAATGCGATCAAAACTTAAAACTTACCATCACCTTCACTATCATTAGAATCAAACTCCGCATACTCCTGGCTACTTTGTACAGAATCTGATTCAACATCCTCTACCTCAACATCCTCTTCTACAAATCCTAGCCTTCTTTTCTTACCCCTTTTTGAAGAGTATCCTTTTTAAATGCAGCCACCTCAGTCTCATCCATCTCTAACTCTTGTGCAATGAATGTACTAGGATTGGCAGTTTCAAGATCACTTTCAATAAATTCATCAAGAATCGGCGCAGACTCATTTCTAGAGTTACAAAACCATTAAGATACTACAAGGATCATAATCTGATTCATGATGAAATTGCATGTCTTGAATGTTTTGCATTCCGTCTTCAAACTGTTGGATGCGCAACTTCAAATTATAGTGAACATAAACTAACTTGTGGAGCTTGTCATAACTTAAAAGATTTCGCAATTTGGTATGTACCAAAGCGAAAGTACTCCAGTTTCGTTCACAACCACTAGACGACAAACATTGTGAAACAATACGCTTTGCAAAGTATTGCAGGTCTGGATACTCCCCACCATATTGATCCCACCAATCAGCTAGAAAAATGACAATAAAAATGAAAAATTGCCAAACTAACATGTTGAAGAGTAAAATTACAGAAAACATAAAAGGGACAACAAAACTAAGCATTACCTGCACCCACATGGCCATTAAGGGCCGATCGACGAGCTTCATCTCCTCCAAATAATTTTCCTTGCTTTCTAAACATAATATATCGATCAATTGCAATAGAAGCCTTTGAAGATGAGCGAGCAAGCTTCTTAAGGGCCAATGTTACAGCATGTTTGCATCTTGAAGTCTTTACAATTTTAGATGTATACAATGTATTGGGGTCTAGTGCAGCAGCTAAAAGAAGAAACAAATTCAACAATATTAATAAATTGATAATGCATAAAATAGGCACATAAATTAAATAAGTTCTTACCCGCAACCATAAGAGTACCATCAAGAAGATAATCAAGCCTTTTATAGATTATTCCCTTCCAACTATCAAGAAACTCTTTGTGTTTGGGGTCACTTAAATTGGCAGTTATCTCCCTTAAAGCTCGCAACATTACTTCAAGAAATCCAGATATAGAAACATTTTTCTGTGTATCAGCATAACGAAGTGCAGAGTATATTGGTGAAACAGCTTTAAGCACCAACTCCATCTCACTCCACCATTGCTTTTGAGACAAACAAGCATCAGCAAATTCATGATCCGCTTCACCAGCCCATGCATATTCTTCCCAATCCTTAGATGCCATCCATAACTTAAAACGATCCTTTTTTATCCCCAAAACTTTGAAGAAATGCATAAATTGTGCCAAACCTAGTGGCGTTCTAGCGAATCAACTCCCCTCCTATCTTCTCTTTCATCATAGAATGTAGTCTAAACATAAGGCATAAGAGTTATTCAAAAACACAAATTTATATCCAACATCTAAGCGACTTGTCAATTATATAGTTATTACCTGTTATGCTTATAAAATAATCTACAAATTTTCTTTGCATTACTGACTATACGATCAATGAGAGGAAATTGTCCTAGGTCCTTTAGCATCAAATTAATTGTATGAGCAGCACATGGTTGCCAAGTGATATGTGGATACTCTGCAATAAGCATCCTACAAGCTTTCTTATAATTGGCACCATTATCTATGATGATATGAATGACACACTTGGTCCCAACCTCCACAACAACAACTTCTCTAAGAATATCATAGATAAAATCTGAATTTTGCATAGAACCGGTTGCATCAACAGACTTGTGGAAGAACATCTGCCCATTGCAAAAGATCATAAAATTAATAATAGACATCATGGTTGGACCTATACAAACATGACATAAATAAAATATTAAGTGCACACATATAATGGTCATTCAACATAAACAACAAAATGAAGTACAAGGTATAAATATATTTACCGGTCCACGAATCGCACATGATGGTAACTCCATATTCATCCCATTCCTCCTTAAATTCAGCCATGTTAGCCATCACATCATCATAGTTCATATCCAATAAAGAACCATCTATTTCTTTTCCACGTGGAATATGCACTCCATTTCCAAGCTCTTGAGTTAACTTAATCGCTGCTCGAAAATATGGGCAATCCGCCTTCCTTCCAGGAATATCGTTAGCATGAAACCATTTTGACCAAACTTTTCCAAGCTTATCTCTAGCACCCCCGGTTAACATAACATCCACTCGAGGTTGACTTTGAGATCTACTTCGTACTAAATCTATATCAAAAGAACCTTTAGGAGTACTTTGTGGAGTTTTATAAAATTTATCAATTGTTGGTTGATGGTTAGTTGAACAACTAGCAACCTCGCTACCACGTGACTTAACAAGAGACGGGGGAGTTCCTTTTTCGAAAGCATATTCTGCCAAGGACTCTCTCATTGCCATTTGAATTTGTGCTTCTTCATCAGGAGGAATTCCTGTCTTGCCATAACTCCTATGACCATGACCTCCTGTCATAATCTCCATTTGAATAAATTGTTGAAGATCCTTGTTTTTCTTTGATCGTATTCTACGGTTAGCCACCTGATCTATCATTAGTGTCTTAACATTAAGTGGCACATTTTCACAAGGAACTACATTCCCAGATACTCCAGCCAAATGCTGCCTAAATCGTGTTGCACCTCCACCGGCAATAGATGTGGGGCAATAATAACAACTAAAGCCGTTTACTTTATATTTTTCACCATGACTTCATATATACTCAATATAATTTTTCAATTTCACCCGCCTCCCTACACCACACCAACACCGCAAATTAAAATGAAACAAAGATTAATAAATAGGAAACAATTCACAAGCATAATGATCCATGCAACAAAGTGAGAGTAACAAAGTGTGTCTATTTACCATTTTTGCAAACCACCTCAACATTAGTATCTGTCATTGTGCTCTGACCAACAGTCATGGTGCCCTTGCCTTTGTCCTTATTTGATTGTCCCGCATTGGCTGCACATGCTCCTGCTACATTATCTTCATCGCTTCCTGTCACCATCATCACTGAAAGAGGCCAAAGAAATGTTCACTAATGGAATGACAACATACAAAATCGGAACTAAACAAAATAGCAAACATACGGGATTCTTACGCTGTTTAACGAAGAGGAGGAGTGCAGGACAGTTAAGTGCACAGGAGCAAAGCAAAAAATATGACAGGAGGTGGCGGGGGTGGTGGGGAGGTGGCGGGGAGGCGGACTGAGGAGGGGGCGCAGGGGCAGGGAGAGGGCGCCGGCGGCGTCGGGGAGGCTGCAGGGAGGCGGACTGAGCAGGGGGCGCAGGGGCAGGGAGAGGGCGCTGGCGGGAGGCGTCGGCGGCGTCGGGGAGGCTGCGGGGAGGTGGCGGGCCGGCGGCGGGGAGCGCCGGTGGCGGGGAGCGCGCGCGGTTGACGGGGAGCGCCGGTGGCGGGGATGGAGGGGGCGCAGCGGGGAGGTGGCGGGGAGGCGGACCGGCGGCGGGGAGCGCGCGCGTGGGTGACGGGAATGGAGGGGGCGCAGTGGGGAGGCGCGGGCGGCGGGGAGGTGGGGACTGGGGAGGAGAGCTGGAATAGGATTAGGGCTGAAGTCAAATGTGGGCATGTGGCCAAATTCAAAAAAATCCGAAATTTTTGAGCGGTAAGGGAAAAATTTCGGGGGTCAGCGGTAATACAGATTTGTCAGATTTATTGGATTTCTCAAACCGATAAATCCAACCCTGACTAGAACAATTATTTTTTAGATTTGAAACATGGTACAAACTTCAGTCTCAAATTCAAGCTTGACACATGATCTATAATCACTCATCAGGCGTTAAAAATAAAATAAAGTAATTAATAAATGAATTTCAAGATAGGATTCAATATAAATCAATAAATAAGAAATCTAAAATACGAGCTTAAAAATTTCATTTAAAAATAAATCGCAGCTAGTGTAATTTTTCCAAAATTTTACTAGCCTTAAATTGCGTTCCAAAAATTTTCCGACATTTTTGGTGCAAATGAATTAATTAAGATATAATCAATATCATTTCATCGGAAAACTCTAACACTAATTATTAAAATATATTTCAACATGAATGTTTTGTGAATAAAATATATGATAAAGCATTTCAACTAAAAATAATATAAAACCAAATAAAATTTGGCAAGAGAAATTTCTAATAAATTTCTCTCGCCTCAAATAAATTTAGGTTTTTATTAAGAATTTTTCTAACTAGAATAGTAATCCATAATATTTCAATGAATAACTTTAATAAAAAAAGTAATTGAATCACTCTCTTTCCAATATAATTTAAATCATCATTTCCGACTATCTATATCTTTTCCCAATCAAAAATCCGGAGGAATCAATATTCTATTTTTGGTCACGAAATTAAAATCTCATTTTAACTGCGTGTTTAAATTCCATTAAAATCACTTTAAAAATTATTTTTATATTCCAAAAAATGAATTAAAAACCTTGGTTTGATGTTCATGTTCGGAATTTCTAATTTCGACGTGAATACAAAATTTATTGATTTTCCAAACCGCCGTTTATTCGTGCACTATTGTTTTGAAATCCAAAATTTCTAAATTTATTTTAAATTTCAAACTTTCCAAAAACTTTTCACTTTTTCTTAAAAATCCAAATTTGAATTTTCAGAAAAAAAAATATTTTCATATTTTTTCCTCCTTTCATTTTCTTTTCTTTCCTTTTTTTCTCTTTCCTCATTTTCCCTTTCCCGTTCTTTCTCTTTTCTTCCCTCTCCCTTTCTTTCTCTTTTCTTCCCTCTCCCTTTCTTTTTTCCTGGCTGAGTGCATGGGCACCCACACTTCTTCTTTCTCTTTCCTTTTCTTCTCTTTCCCTCTTCTCTTTCTTCCTTTCCGTTTTCTTCTCTTTCTTCCTTCCTTTTCTCTTTCCTTCTCTCTCCCTTCCCTTTCTTTCTTGGCCGCACCCTCCTCCTTCCTTCTTCTCCTTCTATTTCCTTTCTTCTTCTTTCCTTTATTCTTCCTCTCTTTCCTTCTACACATGCCTTTCCATCTCATGTCCGTGACTTCCATTTATCCAGGCGCCTTCTCCCTCTATAAAAGCCATGCCCTCTTCCCTCTTCTCCTCCACAAACCCACACCTCTCCCACTTCCTCCATCGCAGCTCCTCTCCTCTTCCCTGCTGCATCCGCTGAGCATCATCGCCGCCACGCCGCACTGCTCCTCCGGCAAGCCACCATCCGTTGTACAACGCCAAGCCGATACTTCGCATCATCGTTTCTTGTTCCCTCCTGGTGAGGACATATTTTCTTTTGATTCACTTGCTCCTATCAATTAGATTGTTCCATGTCTAATTATCGCATCATAATTGTTTCTATTCCGCTATGTCATCTTGTTCATCGATACGTTTCAACTATTAATTAATATTGATCCTAAAATATCATTATCAAAACTCGATGATCCCGCTTTGATCTATTTTAATCTTAGCCATAGTATTTTTCATTAAATCTCGGCCGTCCATCGCCATTCAATTAATTTGTTATATCATTTTATTTCAGTACATTCATCATCGTATTGTTATATCCATTTATTTAAATCCATTTGAGACTTCATCAAGATTAGATCAATCATCATCAATTGAATAATTATTATATTGATTTATCATACTCATGTATTTGTGATAATTAGTTTCATCCTGATCTATTAACCCGGTGATTCCATTCCAATCTAATTTATCTCCTCGTTCTTCATGATATAAATTCATGTTGAGCTATTTTCGTTGATTTATCGTTCATAAATTCCGACCTATTGACCCTATGTTATTTCTATGTTGAACTAGTGTTTCGTTTCACTCTTCAATCATTCATACCAAAGTTATCCATCATCATTCATCGTCGTTCATCGTGGATGAATGCCGCCTTACTCTCCTTTATTTTGATCTAAACCCTCGACTGTGACTTGATTTATGTTTGGTAATCGGACTTGCGACGTTCATCGATGGTCATCACCGATCGTCGATTGTTCCTAGTCGTTCGTTACCATCCATTATTGAGTTTCATCGATTTAATCTAAACCCATCAACATGGTCACTAAGGCTTAATCGGTTAAGCCATTACACGTACCTTTAGTCGATCGTCTCTTTATCCTAAATCGAATGGACTACGTTGTCCAACGGTCACAACCTATTCAAATCCTTCGAATAAATCCATTTGTACCTTTTTGTTTCTAATCAATCAACATATTCAATTCAACCCATCCTTGTTTTCAATTGAATCATAGCCCATCGATCTACCCTTATCTTAACTCAAATTTAATCATTCTATTTCATTCTATCTAAGTGAATGTGTTGATCACATGTCGATCCTCTCATTTAATCTGAAGGAATAATCTTGAGATTATTTCCTTTATTTTTAGAGTTCTATCATGAATCTCGACTTCTAAAATTCATATCTTTTCCATTTGAACTCGAAATTTTATCATTCAAAATCTAGAAAATACCTCCTTTAGTTATATACAACTTTAACCAATTTAATTGAAATTTTTGTAGTGTTTATTTTATTTATTTTAATTGTTTATTGTTCTCATTTCGCGTACCGAGAGGATTACAACGTCGTCGAAGAGCTGGAATATTTTCCTGAGGTTCCACCATCTCCATTCACTAATCAAGGCAAGTCACAACCCCATTTTGATCATAATTGAGCACATGTTTTAATAAATTACCGCTATAACTCATAGGTTAATATTGCATTAGTCTAATCTCAAAGCCTTAAATTATATTTAATAGATCCCCGTCCTTGTGTGCAAACCCAAGCCATGCTTATTGAGCCTAAAACTCCTTGTCACTCTACAATAATATATTAGCTATTGTCCAATGTACTGACACAACTACTATAGAACAAAAGAACGAGTCGTAGCTAGTTGGATTCTACTATATGATTTCCCCGTTATTCTCGTCTCTCGATTCTGTTGGAGTTGGCTATGTTATAAGTATGGTGGGTTTCGGGTGCAAGCTCGGGAATTGGTTGGTCGCACCCGGGGCACTATAAGGACCGGTCTGTGGGATCTGTTGCAAAACACTTCTGTACTAACCACAAGTCTAATGGGCAAGTCCTAACTGGAGGTATGGAACAAACCAACTTGATGAACCATAGTGGAGGGGGCAAGGGGCAACCTGCGGGTGACTTGTACCGATGTGGCTCAAGGGGGGTATGGTGTTAGCTCGACGCGTCGGGCCGCCATATGAAACCCATAAGAGGGTGTTGTCGGATTGGAGCGTTCCATACGGAAGGTTTTGGCATGAGTTCCCATGGTATGGGTCATCTCATTACACTTTGGTGTATGGGATGAGTGCGTGCCTTGTGGGTACAGTGGTACACCTCTAATAAGAGTTTAAATCTTTTCGAAAAGCTGAGCCCACGTTCAAGGGCGGGTTGTGTGACTTCTCACAGTTAGATTACTATTGCTTGAATGTTGGTGTTATTCATGGCATATAAGGACTATTGAGCGAGGGTGGGCTGATTGTACCCCTCGAGTTAGAAGATGATGCATACACATGTTTACATTTATGTATTAATAACTTGATCACATTAACTGCTTTACAAATATGTTTTTTCCGCAAAGTTAGCCACTACCTTCCTTGTTATTACTCTGCATTATATTTGCATCCAGTGGCTTGCTGAGTACGATTGTACTCACCCCCATTGACTTACACTACCAGAGGCAGTCTACTACGAGGAGGGTGACGGTCTAGAGTAGCGACCCAGTCAAGGCACGAGACTGGAAGGAGACATTCATCTAGAGGATTTATTTTATTAGTTTCTCTTTTATTTAACTCTTTTGTATTAATATGGTCTACGAACCATGATTGATTGGCGTATTGTACGCCGTCGTGTGATGAACGTCTTGTATTTATTGATTTTCTATGGAATTTCAATAAAGTCCAGGTTTTATTAAATCTGGGTGTTACAGATTGCCCCCTACACAATTCTGAAAAATAAAAAACTAAAAATACCCTATTTTACTCTAGAAAGAAAACTACAAATGACCCCTCTTTAGAATATTTTCCGAATATATACATTCCAAAAATACACTAAAAAGTACACACTATGACTCTAAAAATTTAAACTAAAACTTGACACTATTTTATTGAAATAGTAAAAACGTTTAAAGTTTCGACGGTTTTTAGCAAAAACTGACAAAGCCTCTCCCGATCATCGACGCCCATCGTCAGTCCACGAACTCGACCGCCAACGAGTCTCTCCCGCTCTTGATCCCTCGAGCCGCCTTATCACTTGCATTGGCTTCCCTTTCGCTGACTCGAACGACGCTTCGTCTCAATCAATCTCCAACTCGACGTCCCGTTCGACCTCCATGCGTACATCCGAGTCCACTGTCGACTTCGACTGACACCCTCAACCATCTATCATTAGACTCCCCGTCTAACCCTGATCCCGTGCCATCGACAGTTGACGAGTAACTCAAACCTTCACACATGAGACAAACAAAGACACACACACCAACTCCAGTACATCTGGACTCAACTCATGAACTAAGACTCTCAATCACTCATCATTCCATTGAACACTAGTGGCACACCTCACTATGTTCCTCAATCAATCGTTTGGCAATGACCGGTCCGACCGCCCCGTGTTAGGAGGTTTTAGGACACGGGGGGCAAGTTGAAGTTTATGATTTGAATGCCAATTTGAGTGAGGACTTGGCGAGTACTTTAGGTAATCATGAGGATGATTAGAGGACTCCAATCGTTCATTATTTGAGAGATCCTAGCAAGCGGGTTGATCAGAAAGTTCGGCGACAAGCGTTTAAATTTGTGTTACTCTACAATGAGTTGTATCGCCAAACTGTAGATGGAGTACTTTTGAGATGTTTGAATGCCGATCAATCGAGACTCGCTGTGGGTGAAGTACATGAAGGTCTCTATGGTACTCATCAGTCGGCCTAGAAAATGAGATGGATGCTCAAAAGCGCAGGTTTTTATTGGCCGACTATGACGGAAGATTGTTGAGAAACCAAGGGTTGGTTTCGGAGTCTGTGATGAGTGATTGAGAGATTTTACCCTCTGATTCTAAGGGGTCCCTCCAAAGGGGTTCGGAGGCTGGTTCTTCGAAGGGGACTTCGGAGGCTGTTTCACCGAAGGGTTCGGTGGGTCTGGTTGCTGCGGCTGTTGCAGCGGAGTGTGCCTATCAGAGGGGTCCGACGGTACACGATGATGGGTTGTACCGAAGGGTTCGGTACTTTGGGCGGTACACCGGAGTGTGTGCCGAAGGTTGCTTACCCGGAGAGGTCTCCGGAGTACTGGATACACTTGTCTGCTTGTCTGTGGAGCGCAGGGGACTTCAAAGGCGACAGACGGTTCGTAGCAAGTGAACCTGGGTCAAGTGGGAGGCTTGATGCCAGGGGAGCAGGGAGCTCCGTCACGGAGGCTGCGAAGGGGTCGAGGTCGGACCTCGGGTCGAGGGGCGCCAGGAGAAGGCAGTAAGTGCGGAGCGTGGCTCCGGGTGAAGGTACTCCGAGACAAAGTCCTCGGAGGCGAGGCACTTCGAAGGGCACTCCGAATGGAGTGACTTCGGAGTTTGATGGATCAAGTCCTCAGTAGAGGCAAGATGTTCGAAGTGTGCTCCGGAGGGAGACACTCGAAGGTTTACACGACGAAGGTCTTAGAAGTTGAGGTGCATCGAAGGCATGGTCCGGGTGAGGCTCGTCGAGGAGTGTGCTCGAGGAGAGACACTGCGATGAAGTGCTCTTGGAATGCTTCATGCGGAGGCCTTGGACGAAGGAGGGACTTCAAAGGGTGGTACTCCGAAGGTGGGGCTTCGGAGCTAGGCTGGCTCCAGAGTGAGGATGACTTGAGGTACTTCATCCATGCATGGTTTCGGTACACGGACTAATGGAGTTCGAGCTGGGAGAAGCTGCGAAGCCGTGGTGGTCCACTCCGAAGGTGTTGGTGCGAAGGCCCAAGGGCTTTGACGTCTTCGGCTAAAAACCGTCACTGTATCGAAGGATGACTTCGATGAAGCGGAGGCCGTCAGGCTCAAGGCTTCTCACCGAAGCTACCGCACCCCTCGCGTGCGAAGGGGGGCTTCATAAGAATCCAAGGCTATAAAGGCTGACAGTGTCTGCTCTGCAAAAAGCTGACGATGTCCCCTCTACAAAGCTGACAAAGAAGCCTCCAAATAAAGCAGACTACCTTTTGTACCCCTCTGTTATGAAGAGACAGAACCAATGTAAACCCTAGGGGTAAAGTAGTCAATTCACATGGGTGAATAGTGGCTATAAATAGAGGAGGCTGGGTAGGTCACATTTAACACTTTGAGCATTCATTGTAGAACTCCTGTGCTAGCCACCATACTCTGTATTCATCGTGTGAGTTCAATTTTTGTGTTCCCTGTTCAAGCAGTGAACCCCTGTTTCTGTGTTCATTTTCTGCTTGAGCTTGTGTGCATATCTCTCTGCATGCTTCGATCTCTTGTGTGTCACTTTGAGTGACTTGAGGTAGTGCACCGAAACCTGTTTGGGTGAAGTGTGTTTTGAGCGAAGGGTGTTTTCCAGTGTGTGTTCGCTCTATGTAATCTAGAGGCTAGACCTCGCTGATTACTAGCGAAGCCATGATCGAAGCCCGTCTTTCTTCCCGTGTCGAAGTCCTCGGCGAAGTCTGTTTAGTGTGCATTTAGACCTTCAAAGTACGAAGCCCAGCACCAGTTGTTGTCGCTTAGTTTTTGGTCAAAGTCCTCAGAGTGTAGTTCGCTCTTGCGAAGGGTGAAGTGCAATGCCTGCTCGAAGCACCCTGTGTGCGGAGCCTGCACTGACTTAGCGGAGCCGATTTTTCGAGGTTGTGGGTGGAGCGAAGTCTTCTTGGCTTCGAACTTTTGCTCCTTGCGAAGCCTGTGTTCGGAGCAGTCAAATACCTCCGAACCTGAACTCCGAAGGGTGTGTTCGAAGCCTGTTCCGCAGAAGACAGAATTAAAACAGAAGGCTACATTTAGTATGAAATTTTAAAAGCTGCCATTCACCCCCCCTCTGGTCGCCGTTTCCGGTCCAACAATTGGTATCAGAGCGGGTTAAGATCACTAGTTGACCTTAACCGGTTTTGTGATCTGTTGGCGACATGGACAGAGTTAGTAAAATTCCTCTGTTCGATGGGACTGATTTCGCATACTAGAAGGTGCGCATGGAGGCTTACTTGCTAAGCCAAGGAAATGCAATTTGGGAGATTGTGGACTCACAATACTCCATCCCTGAAACTCGCACCTCTCAAACAGAGAAGGATCGGTATAATGCCAACTCCAAGGCTAGAAATGTAATGTTCATTGGTTTGAGCCGGAGTGAGTTTGATAGGGTGCAGCACCTTAGGACAGCTAGGGAAATTTGGACCACTCTCACTATTTTTCATGAGGGCTCTACTCAGATTAAGGCCAGGCACCAAAGCACATACAATCAACAGTATCAGCTGTTTGTGCAGGCACCTGGTGAATCTATAGATGCCATGTTTTCTCGCTTCGATGTAATAGTGAGTAACTTGCGGTCCAACGGGATGCTTGCTTACAATGATCATGATAGGGCTATCAAGCTTCTCTATGCTCTTGATCGTAGCATATGGGAAGTGAAGATATCCAGCATTGAGGAGTCCGCAGGTTATGACACACTGACTTGTGATGAGCTCTTCAGCAAGCTGAAGTCCACAGAGATTGCCAAGGCATCTCTTGCAGTGCACAGAAACTCTTTGCTACAGCCATTGGCATTGGTTTCTAGCACTAGCCGTGGCACCACCGCAAAACCAAGCACATCTGGCACTTGTGTTCTTGCAGATGGTTTTGCTTTGTCCTCCCTGGTCTCCGTCACTAAGGAGCAGGTGGACACTCTGGATGATGATGAGCTTGCTCTCATTGCCAGAAGGTTCACCCATTTTCATCATGAGAGACGGGATCAGAGGAGAAGTGGTTTTAGTGGTTGTTTTGAGTGTGGCGACACTTCTCACATCAAGGCCAATTGCCCTAAACTCAAGAAGAGAGATGAGAGTGAGCGCCCTAAATACCACAAAAAGGAGAGGAAACCCTTTGTGACGGGCAAGCGCAGCAAGGTGGCTAAGAGAGTAGCCAAAGCCGCTTCCAGAGCATTTGTTGCTGCTCTCAGCGACATCGACACTTCCTCAACTGAGGAGTCGAGCTCTCAGGAGGAGGAGTCTCCAAGGAAGGAGGAGAAGAAGGACAAGAAGGGACGAGATTTCACCGGCCTTTGCTTCATGGCCGACAGTGATCACAGCGGCGATGAGCTTGACTCATCTGAGGTACCTCTATCCTATGACCAACTTTCAATAAAACTAGATGAGCTGAATAAAGTAGTTCTTGGTCAAGATAGATTACTTGTGCAAGCCGCTAGAGAAAGAAAAGACCTTAGACTTAGGCTAGAATCTGTTTCTACTGATGATGCCATGCTTAAGTCTAAAGTTAATGATGCTGAATGTGAATCTTGCACTGTTGTCATGGGTGAGCTTGCTCAGGTGCGTTCTGTACATGCTCAAACTCTATCTGAGCTTGAGACTGCACAGAAGCAGCTTTTGGTGGTTGATTCTAGACCTCATGATATAATTGAATGCATGAACTGTTCTCTATTACGCGAGAGCATTAATTTACGTGATAGGCATGCTCATGATTTAGAGGCTAGATTGGAGAGGGCCGGTAGTTCTAAGGATATACAGCCTGTGTGTGACACTTGCATAATCCTTAAGGACCAGCTTGGCACTGTTAGAGAGAGAGCTGAAAACCTTATGACTGAAAATGAGTACCTTCATTCTGTGGTTAACAAATGCACTGAGGGAAAGGATAGGATGGATTTGCTCTTGGCCAAGACCAAGATGTGTGCTGACAGAGCAGGGTTAGCTCTAGGTTTGGGTTTTGAGAGGATTCCTTCAGATAGTGAGAACAAAACTATTTTTACCTCACCCACTACCCTAGAGAAAGAGAGAGCTCTGTTAGATACTCCATCAGCCAAAAAGCCTACCCAAACCCTAAAGAAAATCACTCCTCATACCAAGAAAATTCCTCCCAAGAAAACCACTCAGCAGAAGCCCAAGGAGCCTGTGAGAGTTGCTGCTGTGACCTATGAGAGTGCCCCTAGGAGAGTTTTTCATTGTTCCTACTGTCAGCGGGCGGGTCATTTGGTTGGGTTCTGTTTTCGTCGCATCAAGGATGAGCGACGCTCTCAGGCTATGAGTTACCAGGACATGCATTACCCATCTTTAGGTATGCATGAGTCTGAGTTTTACTATCGTCCTGTTTTTGAGGCTCCTCGTGCTTCTCGGAAAGGTTTTGCTCCTCGAGGTGTTCACCATGTTTCATATGGTGGTAGACCCTGAGCAAGTAGCTTTGTACCTCGTCAGAGTAGGAGACCTCGTCATGTTGTTAGATCACAACATGTAGGTAGGCCTCGCGCTTTGCATCATTCTGATTATCCTGTGCGTAGACAGTCTACTTTTACTGTGCCTACTACTCGTATCACTCAGTGCTGGATGCCTCGTCATATTTTCACTCACCCCAGCACTGAGCGATCAAGATTTTCTTATCATGTGTAGGCGACAGACCGAGGCTTGGAGGGCACGTGGATCATGGACTCCGGTTGTTCACGCCACATGACCGGAGATACAGCATGGTTCTCTAGCCTCACCACAACCAAGCAAAGGGAACATATCACCTTCGGAAACAATCGAAGGAGTAGAGTGAAAGGTAAAGGTGTGGTAAGAATAAACTTGAATTTCACTCTCAAAGATGTTGCTTTGGTTGAAAACCTGGGATACAATTTGCTTTCTGTATCTCAGTTGCTTGATGAGGGCTTCGAAGTGCGATTCCATCGCGATACTTCGCAAGTACTCAATTCTGATGGCGTTGTGGTCTGTAAGATCTTTAGAGTTGGGAGAGTTTTTGGAGCTGATTTTTCTGAGTCATCTGGTTCTTCTCATTGTCTTGTTGCACATTCTACTTCTGAGCTTTGGAAGTGGCATAGGATACTAGGCCATATGAGCTTTGAGTTGCTCGCTCGTCTGAGTGCCCTAGGTCTGATCCGAGGATTGCCCAAGCTCAAGTTTGAGAAGAATTTAGTTTGCGCTCCTTGTCGACATGGAAAAATGATTGCCGCTTCGCACTCGCCAGTCACTACGGTGATGACTGAACAACCCAGAGAACTTCTCCACATGGACACTGTAGGTCCTTCTCGGGTTAGTTCTTTAGGCGGCAAGTGGTATGTATTAGTCATTGTCGACGATTTCTCTTGCTACTCTTGGGTCTTCTTTCTTGCCAGCAAGGACGAAGTGTTTTCACACTTTCGGAGCTTGGCTTTGAGACTTTTCACTGAACTCCCTGGTGCATTAAAATTCATTCGAAGTGATAATTGCACTGAGTTCAAGAACAATCTCTTTGTTGACTTTTGCATGGAGCATGGCATGGAACATCAATTCTCTGCTCCGCGGGTTCCTCAACAGAACGGTGTTGTTGAGAGAAAGAACCGCACCTTGGTTGAGATGGCTAGGATGATGCTCGATGAGCACAGGACTCCTAGAAAATTCTGGGCGGAGGTCATGAACACTGCATGTTACATCTCAAACCGAATCTTCTTGCGCTCAATTTTGAATTTGACATCTTATGAGCTACGTTTTGGGAGACAACCCAAGGTTACTCATCTTCGAGTTTTTAGCTGTCGTTGCTTTATCCTAAAACGTGGAAATTTGGACAAATTTGAGTCGCGTTCTTCTGACGGGATCTTTTTGGGTTACACTATACATGGTCATTCCTATCGTGTTTAAAATTTGGAGACTAACTCTGTCATCGAGTCATGTGATGTGACTTTTGATGAATCAACCCCCTCTATTAGTTCTGCATTTGAACAGGCAAATGAACATGACGTGGAGCAGGCCATCTTCGAAGAATAAGATCCCGAAGATTTCGAGGATGAACCCCTACTACCCTCGACATCAACCCCCGAAATCGATCCCGCTTCGACCACTTCGGCACAAGGTCCCGAAGCAACTACCTCGACATCGGTCATCCTGGACCACTTGAACGCACAAGTTGAGGGGGAGACTGCATCCCGCCGCGAGGCTCCACATCATGTTCAAAGGATGCACCCTCCCGAGCAGATCATTGGTGAGCTTGATCAAAGGGTAACACGTTCTCATGCTCATTTCATTGATTCCGCTTTTGTTGCTTCTTTCGAGCCCTTAGATGTTAGTCATGCACTTTCTGATGCTAGTTGGATCAATGCCATGCATGAAGAACTTGAAAATTTTGAGAGAAACCAAGTCTGGACTTTAGTTGATCCTCCACCAAATGTTCATTTCATTGGAACAAAATGGATTTTCAAAAACAAACAAGGGGAGGATGGGACTATAGTTAGAAACAAGGCTAGACTTGTAGCTCAGGGTTATTATCAATTAGAAGGGATTGATTTTACTGAAACTTTTGCACTTGTTGCTCGTCTTGAGGCCATTAGGATTTTGCTTGCCTTTGCGACATCCCGGGGATTCAAACTCTATCAAATGGATGTCAAAAGTGCCTTCTTAATGGTTTCATAGGCGAAGATGTTTATGTAAAACACCCCCTGGTTTTGAAAACCCCAAATACCCACATAAAGTCCTTAAACTTCATAAAGCTCTTTATGGACTCAAGCAGGCCCCTCGGGCATGGTATGATAGACTTAAGTCTTTTCTGCTTGAGCGGGGGTATTTGATGGGCTCTGTTGATAAAACCCTGTTCACTCTCAAGCATGGCAAAGATTTCCTCCTAGTTCAGATTTATGTGGATGATATCATCTTTGGTGGCTCTTCTCATGCTTTGGTTGCCGAGTTTGCAGATGCCATGAGCAGGGAGTTCGAAATGTCCATGATGGGCGAACTCACTTTTTTCCTTGGTTTGCAAATCAAACAAAGCAAACAAGGTACTTTCGTACACCAGACGAAGTACACCAAGGACCTGCTCAAGAAGTTCGACATGGCTGATGCGAAGCCACTCGCCACTCCAATGGCTACATCTGTAGCATTGGATCCTGACGAAGATGGAGAAGCCATAGATCAAAAGGAGTTCCGAAGCATGATCGGCTCCCTCCTCTACTTGACTGCTACGAGGCCGGACATACACTTCGCAGTGTGTCTGTGAGCTCGTTTTCAGGCTTCACCACGAGCTTCGCACCGCCAAGCGGTAAAGCGCATTCTCAGGTATCGCAAACATACCTTAGAATTCGGCATGTGGTATTCAGCGTTTCCTCTTTGTGTCTTCGAGAGTATTTCGACGCAGATTTTGCTGGGTGTAGGATTGATAGGAAAAGTACCTCTGGTACTTGTCATTTTCTGGGTACTTCTTTGGTTTGCTGGTCTTCCCGCAAACAGTCTAGTGTTGCACAATCGACGGCTGAGGCCGAATATGTTCCTGCAGCTAGCTGTTGCTCTTAGATTTTGTTGATGGTTTCCACTTTGCGGGATTTCGGGTTAGATTATAAGAGTGTTCCACTTTTCTGTGATAACACTAGTGCTATTTGTATTGCAAACAATCCGGTTTAGCACTCCAGAACCAAACACATTGATGTGCGATATCATTTTCTCAGAGATCATAATGAGAAGGGTGATATTGAACTTCACTATGTTGATACCCAACACCAGCTAGCTGATATTTTCACAAAACCCCTCGATGCTTCTCGTTTTTCCTACTTGCGTGGAGAACTTGGTATTTGTCACCCTTACGGCATTTTGTGAGGGGGGAGCAGATTTAGATTGTGGTGCATATGCTAATCATGTGTGAAATTGCATTTACATCTTTTGCACTTATATGCCTGATTATAATTCATGAATCATGTCAGCTTAGCTCTATTTAATATATCTAAACCATTATGTGCATGATTTTTCTTTTCAAAATCAAATCATGCTCACTGCTTAGTCTTGAAATCTAGAATGTTTAGGCAGGACTGCTTTAGCTATCTTTTATCTGCTTGATAGCAAGACACCTTTTCTTTGGATGCTAAACAATACAACTTGAAAAAGTGTTTTCATGGATATTCATCAAGTGTTACACAAATTTATTCACTTAATCAAAATTCCAGAGAATCCATGATTTGCATGCTTCAAAGCAAAAAGATCCAGGTGGGTTTGTTTGCCGCACTACTCTATTCTAGACTGCTTACCATTGCACATTGGTCTGAACTGGAATAGTGTAGTGTATGCCAAAATCATTAATTTAAGCTTCTGATGGCTTTCATGCTTAGGCTTGGCCTGATTGGAAAGCATAAGGTGGACAAACAAATAACCCCTGGCATTATGAAAAGAACAACAAAATTCATTGATCATCAAGTTTGCTTTCAATGCTCCATTTGAACTGGACTTGTTTATCTAAAGTAGAAATTGACTAGTTTTGCGCAGTCCCTGCTTTTACTTGTCTAGTTACCTTGATTGAGTGGTGATGCTTTTATTTCAAAATGACAAAATCCCATGTTGTCATCATGTTTTTAGAAAATATTAAATTGAGCTGAGCACATGATAATTGGTATTAAATGTTGGCATATTTTTGCTTTATATGTCTTTGCAATTCTGCCCTTTTCGACGCTATGCATCTTTTAAATGCTCCTTGATGCTTGCATTGCCAAAGGGGGAGAAATTTGAGTTCTCTGTCAAGGGGTAAAATTACTCAGGGGGAGTTTTTATCTTGAAAAAGGGGAGATTTGCCGAAGGGGCGAAATTTGAGTTCTCTGTCAAGGGGTAAAATTACTCAGGGAGAGTTTTTATCTTGAAAAAGGGGAGATTTGCCGAAGGGGATTTTAATCTTTTGAAAAGGGGGAGGAAAATTCTTTTGTCAAGTGACATGATTTGGCTCGTTTCTGAGTTTTTATGGTCACTTGTGAGCGTAAATTTTTCAAATTTTCTTGAACTTGAATTTGGTTGTCAATGCACTCATCAAGGGGGAGATTGAGAAACCAAGGGTTGGTTTCGGAGTCTGTGATGAGTGATTGACAGATTTTACCCTCTGATTCGAAGGGGTCCCTCCGAAGGGGTTCGGAGGCTGGTTCTCCGAAGGGGACTTCGGGGGCTGTTTCACCGAAGGGTTCGGTGGGTCTGGTTGCTGCAGCTGTTGCAGCGGAGTGTGCCTGTCGGAGGGGTCCGACAATACACGATGATGGGTTGTACCGAAGGGTTCGGTACTTTGGGCGGTACACCGGAGTGTGTGCCGAAGGTTGCTTACCCGGAGAGGTCTCCGGAGTACTAGATACACTTGTCTGCTTGTCTGTGGTGCGCAGGGGACTTCGGAGGCGACGGACGGTTCGTAGCAAGTGAACCTGGGTCAAGCGGGAGGCTTGATGCCAGGGGAGCAGGGAGCTCCGTCACGGAGGCTGTGAAGGGGTCGAGGTCGGACCTCGGGTCGAGGGACGCCAGGAGAAGGCAGTAAGTGCGGAGCATGGATCCGGGTGAAGGTACTATGAGACAAAGTCCTCGGAGGCGAGGCACTTCGAAGGGCAATCCGAATGGAGTGACTTCGGAGTTTGATGGATCAAGTCCTCAGCAGAGGCAAGATGTTCGAAGTGTGCTCCGGAGGGAGACACTCGAAGGTTTACCCGACGAAGGTCTCAAAAGTCGAGGTGCATCGAAGGCATGGTCCGGGTGAGGCTCGTCGAGGAGTGTGCTCGAGGAGAGACACTGCGATGAAGTGCTCATGGAATGCTTAATGCGGAGGCCTTGGACGAAGGAGGGACTTCGAAGGGTGGTACTCCGAAGGTGGGGCTTCGGAGCTAAGCTGGCTCCGGAGCTAGGCTGGCTTCGGAGTGAGGATGACTTGAGGTACTTCGGCCATGCATGGTTTTGGTACACGGACTGACGGAGTTTGAGCTGGGAGAAGCTGCGAAGCCGTGGTGGTCCACTCCGAAGGTGTTGGTGCGAAGGCCCAAGGGCTTTGACGGCTTCGGCTCAAAACCGTCACTGTATCGAAGGATGACTTCGGTGAAGCGAAGGCCGTCAGGCTCAAGGCTTCTCACCGAAGCTACCGCACCCCTCGCGTGCGAAGGGGGGCTTCAGAAGAATCCAAGGCTGTAAAGGCTGACAGTGTCTGCTCTGCAAAAAGCTGACGTTGTCCCCTCTGCAAAGCTGACAGAGAAGCCTCCAAATAAAGCAGACTACCTTTTGTATCCCTCTGTTATGAAGAGACAGAACCAATGTAAACCCTAGGGGTAAATTAGTCAATTCACATAGGTGAATAGTGACTATAAATAGAGGAGGCTGGGTAGGTCACATTTAACACTTTGAGCGTTCATTGTAGAACTCCTGTGCTAGCCACCATACTCTGTATTCATCCTGTGAGTTCAATTTTTGTGTTCCCTGTTCAAGCAGCGAAGCCCTGTTTCTGTGTTCATTTTCTGCTTGAGCTTGTGTGCATATCTCGCTGCATGCTTCGATCTCTTGTGTGTCACTTTGAGTGACTTGAGGTAGTGCACCGAAACCTGTTTGGGCGAAGTGTGTTTTAAGCGAAGGGTGTTTTCCAGTGTGTGTTCGCTCTGTGTAATCTAGAGGCTAGACCTCGCTGATTACTAGCGAAGCCCTGATCGAAGCCCGTCTTTCTTCCCGTGTCGAAGTCCTCGGCGAAGTCTGTTTAGTGTGCGTTTAGACCTTCGAAGTACGAAGCCCAGCACCAGTTGCTGTCGCTTAGTTTTTGGTCGAAGTCCTCAGAGGGTAGTTCGCTCTTGCGAAGGGTGAAGTGCAAAGCCTGCTCGAAGCACCCTGTGTGCGGAGCCGATTTTTCGAGGTTGTGGGTGGAGCGAAGTCTTCTTGGCTTCGAACTTTTGCTCCTTGCGAAGCCTGTGTTCGGAGCAGTCAAATACCTCCGAACCTGAACTCCGAAGGGTATGTTCGAAGCCTGTTCCGCAGAAGACAAAATTAAAACAGAAGGCTACATTTAGTCTGAAATTTTAAAAGCTCCCATTCACCCCCCCTCTGGTCGCCGTTTCCGGTCCAACAATTGTTTTAAGTAATATAGAGGATGTGAAGCTTGTCAAAAGTTTGGTAATATTCAGCTCACTCCTGCATATTTACTTAACCCTATTGTCAAACCATGGCCATTCTGAGGTTGGGCCTTGGACTTCATCGGCCAAATTTATCCTTCCTCTTCAAAGGGGCATCGGTTCGTGTTGATGGCTACTAATTACTTCACCAAGTGTACCGAGGCCATGCCTCTCAAGAACATGACTCATAATGAGGTAACTGATTTCATCTTGAAGCACATCGTACATAGATTCGGTATTCCCCAAACTCTCACTACAGATCAGGGTACTTCATTTATTGCTAAAGAAGTGAGAGACTTTGCCGAATTTTATGGTATTAAGTTGATAAACTCTTCACCATAGTATGCTCAGGCCAATGGTTAGGCCGAATCTAGTAATAAAACCGTAATTAAGCTCATTAAGAAGAAAATTTAAGAGTTCCCTAAAAGGTGGTACAAAGTGCTTTCTGAGGCGTTATGGGATTGTAGAGTCGCAAAGCATGGTGCTACCAAAGTTAGTCCATATGAGTTAGTATATGGACAAGAAGTCGTGCTACCAAAGTTAGTCCATATGTGTGGGATTGGATTGGCGACTAGAGGGGGGTGAATAGGCGCCTCGACAAATTCTCGTGAATCAGATGGCCTAATCAAATCACCCAACGCTCCTCCAAAATTTTAGATTCAAATTTAAACCAATCAGTATAAATTAGAGCAACAAAATCTTTTCAAATTTAGAATTCAGTCTTGTTCGGAGTTTGAAGTGTCAAAGCACTCTGTCGACAATTGGTAATCCGAACTACAATGAGTAGATCGTCAACTAGATGATCGACAGAAGTAAATCGGTGTTTGAAACTCTGAAATAGACAAAAAAATCAGAAAACTCTCTTAACTCATTCACTTGTCACTTTTAACCAATACTAGACAACAACAATTGATCAAA
The DNA here is from genome assembly GCA_019279435.1 of Zizania palustris. Classification (NCBI taxonomy): domain Eukaryota; kingdom Viridiplantae; phylum Streptophyta; class Magnoliopsida; order Poales; family Poaceae; genus Zizania; species Zizania palustris. Next base: position 4,846,835 of record JAAALK010000086.1, on the reverse strand, counting down.
TCAATCAAACTAGCATCATTCCAGTTGGTTACCTCAATGAGACACTATTCAAATAATTTTCAGTTAAAAACTTACACTTTTGAAAAATCCAGGATGCTGAACAGTAACCACTAATTTAAAATTTAGAAAACAGATTTCAGATTTACAATTGAACTCAATTCAAAATTGCAGATTACAGATCAGTTCCAATTTGTAATCTATACTCTTGATGTATAAACAGCACCAAACAGACTCAATTCAGTCTACCAACCCAATTCAGATTGATCCAAACAGATTTTAGTTGTAAAATATAAATTCTGAAAATTGCTTGATGTTGAATAGTACTACCAGTCTCAAAACCAGAAAACTAAATGCAGCTTCTCAATAAACATCAATTCAGAAGAGTAGATAATGAATCGGATTATTTCCAATAGATTCAGTCCAACCAGTCAACACATTTTAGTTTACTTCAATTGAAATTCAGTTGAAAACACATTGAATAAGATAATACCAGGAAGTTGAACAGTACTACTCAGATTAAAATATGATGCAATTCACACATTTTAGTTCAAAGTTACTGCTGAACAAATAGAAACTAATCTGAATCAGTTCCTTTGAGACAAACAAATGTTCAGAACACAAGAGTTCTACTTCAATTTTCAGAGCAAATCATTATTTATCAATCAGCATGAACAACATCTTGTTGACTCACACAATTTTTCAGATCAAAAATTTGTACTGGACTTAGACTAAAAACTTCAGAAAACTATAGTGATTGAGAGAGATTCAGAGATAGAAGAATGCTTCTGAAATCGGAACAGTACTCAATTTTCAAATCGGATTCAGTAAATCCAAACAGAGGACTGTTCACATTGCATATGAGTGAATACTTACTTGACATTCATAAATCCAGATGTGTTCAAACTGAGCACTTAGTCATTTACTTGAAAATTGATCACATCAATCATATATTGAAAAACATGTCACCATAATTCTGTAATTTCTGAAATTGAATAGTAACTTGAATTCTGAAAATTCAGTACACTCAAGACTAAAACTCTGTTAACAGGTGTAAATCATAATGCTCAATGTAGTATATCTAAACAGTTCAGAATTCTCTTCAAAAGATTTCATCAAGCATTAGATATATTTCAAAAAATGCCGAAACACTAGAGCTGAACCATTTTTACCAGAATTACCAGTACTGAAATCTATTCAGAAGATGGTCAAGTTTGTATGCAGAAATTACTTGTGAACAGTAAGAGCACAATTACAAACTTCAGATTTAGAAATGAAATTACTACAAAAAGACCCAAGTGAATCAACTCAAATCAGACCAAATGCAAAAAAACTGGATGATGAACAGTATTACCCAACCTGAAATGTTTTGGAAACTGAAAATAAATTTTCAGAGAAGTTTTTAGAAGAAAGTTTAAACTCAGATCAGATGATGAGCAGTACATACTTCAGCACATTCTTAAGGATCTAGTTTTGAACCACATTAAGTATTCAACCAAAAATGCAGAACTGAATCAGCATATTTGCTATATAGCATGAAAACTGAACCTGCACTTTCTGTTCAATTTTAGAGTTGAATCTTGTTCTCAATCTGATATGACACACAAGAGTTCTTGACTTGGTATTCCGAACAAAAACTTGAGGTAAAACTTTTCAGAACACATAAACAGAAAATCACAAGAAAGAATATTAACCTCCTTTTCTGAGATGTTGAAGTAATTCAGACTAATCAGCCAAGAACTACAGCCTGGAACTTCACTACATCAATCAACAAAAAATATTCTCAAGACAGAATCATGTCCTAAGCACAGTGATTGAAAAACTTCATGATCAGCAAATAAAAGTATCCAGAATCATAGTGGAAATCTCCTAGTGGAGCTGTAGCAAAATAGACAAAAACAACAAGCAGAAAATCTCCAGCCGAAACTCAAAAACTGAGTGAAAAAATGCATAGTATGCTAATCCTTTTGACGATGATGTTGATAGCAAAAAATGGCATTAATGGTAAGATTGTCAAAATACCAATTTTGGCAATTTGGGCCGAAAATGCACGTGTCCCGGGTTGGGCCGAAGCCCTACAGGGCCGAAGGTCCAATAGGCTACGGGCTTCGGAAGCTTCTAGCCAGCCCACCGCCTTTGGCCCGAAGGCCTTCGGAGGCCCACTCCACCGAAGCTTCGGCCCAAGGAGCAGACTTCGGCGGGCCTAGCCGAAGGCCCACTTCGGGCAGAGTTAGAGATTAAGTCCGATTTTTGACTAAATCTTTCACGCGTGATCAAACCAAATTCCACCAGATTAGGCTTAGAGTTTAAAAGTCTAGCCCGTATAAATATAGGGGTGAGGCCGGTTCAGAAGCCCCCCAAAACAAATCAACCACAAAGCCCTAGCTTTGAACCATACTTTACTTTATCTTCGTGGGTTTTCCTGGAAGCCCTCTGACAGCCACTTCGAAGCAGTGGTAAGCCTTGTTACTTTGCCTGTGAAGTATTCGTTAATCTACGTAATAGATTGCTATCACCTTGTTACTTCGCCTGTGAAGTATCCACTAATCTGCGTAACATATTGCTACCTTCGCCACTAGTGCAACACTTAGCAGAATTCGGTCCTCAGGTCGGATTGGTACTTCAAATCCCCTCTGTTGCCGGTTTTCCACATTCGGAGCCACTCCGCCCGAGGTGTATGGAGCTGAGAGATCGGTTTCGGAGGCTACTAGAGCACCATTCGGCGAGACTGCTGCGTCAACCGCACGCCAACACGCTTTGCTAGCAAACTTCGCCATGACAGGCTTTGCCACGCTTGTACTCCGCTCCAGACGAAGTCGTGCTCGCGCGCTGCGCCTAAGTCATTTCTCTGCATCTTACTGTATCGGAGAATTTACGTCGAACCTCGCTTTTCAGAGGTGATTGTCATGTCCAGATCGGTTTGGAGTTTATCTCCGGCCAGATCAGTCCGAACACCGAAGACACCCTTCAGCGGAACACTCCACACCAAACGTTGAAGGTATGCTTCGGCGACACCCTTTGCACCATACTTCGAATCAGTCAGGCTTCGTCTAGTTTCTGACTTGCTCTGTTTAATACATTTCTTTCGGATAATTGGATTATTTCTGTGTGATCTGATTACCTGGTGACTCCACCCCCCTTACCATGGCTAAGGGTAGTCGGAATGCGACGTCGGTGTTGTGTTACGCTTAGGGTAGTCCCTAAGTATCCACGCGCTTTTGGATCATCGAACTGACCTAAGTGCGGGGGCACATTGCTGTGTCAACACACTTTTTTGGTGACTCCGCTGGGGAAAAGCTATGCCAACATGACAGGTACATCTACATCGACCGCCGGTACATCTACAATGACTACTACGTCTACACTGCCGATAGATGTCATGGGAGGCATGGATATCGAAAACCGCAACATCCTAACACCTACTCTTGAAGATATTCCCGCAGAAGACCGAGCAGAGATCGAGGCAAAGATGAAGGCGCTCCAAGACATGATGCTTGAGAGCTACGTCAAGACGTGCGTGGGCTTCATCAAGCGCGACATCGTCGTCCCCGACCTTGCTCGGATCCAGGTAACACCTGTATCGTCTCGTTTATCTTCTTTAGAGATTGAGCAAAAGATAGCCGCAATGGTAGATCAAGCTGTTAGCGCTTCGCTCGCCAACCATTTAGATTCAGCAGTTAGCTCCCAAGTAGAGGCGATGATTAGAAGGTTCGACTTTAATGAGGCCGTACCATCAGCCCCTATTGCTAGTATACCTCTGATAAATCATGTTTATAGCAGAACTGACGGTAGCACTGGCAAAACCGTTATGTCTCTGGCCTCAACATCCGTGGCCGAGACCAGTCATTATGCTTACGACCAAGCTAGCACCACATACCATGCGCCGCCCCACCTGTGCCAACGCCATCCTTGCCCACACTACCCGCACCACATGCATAGGTGCCTAGGCTCGAGCACATCATACAGTTAGCGCACGGGGAGGAAGCCCATGGCAGACACGCCGATATCCCGCCGCGTGTCGCACCCCCGCATGAGAGACGTGCGCAGGCAGCAGGCCAAGATGACCTTGAGGAGCGAATCCACGCACTGTTTAGGGAATGCGCCTGCTTTGTGCCTACGGGTCGGGCTAGGGTTTACCAGAAGCCATATATCGACCATTTTGATACAATACCATACCCTCGCGGCTATAGAGTTCATCAATTCACTAAGTTTGACGGCGAGAGTAACAAAACCACACTAGAGCATGTTAGTCAATTTTTAGCACAATGTGGAGAGGCTAGTGGGTCGGACGCTCTAAAACTTAGACTATTTTCTCTCTCACTATCTGGCACCGCTTTCACTTGGTTTTCGGTGCTCCCGCCGAACTCCGTTCAAACGTGGGATGAATTAGAACAAAAAATCCATGACTACTTTTACACGGGTGAGACAGAACTTAGGCTTTCACACTTGACATCGGTTAGGTAGAAATCTAACGAGAGCATCTCTGATTATATCAAGCATATTAGGGATACTAGAAACCAATGTTTTAGTCTTAATATTTAAGAAAGGGATTAGGCGGATCTAGCTTTTAGCGGATTGCATTCTGAGATTAAAGAAAGATTAGACAACTAGAACTTTTTAGAGGTTAGCCAAGTCTTGCAACAAGCTTTGGTCTAGGAAGGCCAAGCCAAAGATAAAAAATTATTAAGACGTTTAACAAGCCTAGGGCCGAAATCCACGTCATGGAACACTCCGATGAGGAGGAATCAAAATAAGAGGATTCGACCGACATGTACGCAGTTGAATGGGTTTGGAACGCCAAGAGTAAACCTATCACGTGCTCCGAGTTACAGCCATCTCCCACCAAGAGTTGGCCTAGTGAGGTCATGTACTCATTTGATATAACTAAGTGTGATAAGATATTTGATTTTCTCTTGAAGAACCAGCTTCTCAGATTGCCTAAAGGCCAGGTCATTCCATCTGCCGACGAGTTGAAGAAACATCCATATTGTAAGTGGCATGATTCACATTTACATAATACTAATGACTGCAATGTTTTTCGACAGTAGGTTCCATCGTCCATAGAAGAAGGACGATTGAAAATAGACCACAATCACAAGATGAAGCTAGACAAAGATCCCTTCCCTGCCAACACCGTCGACCTCGACGAGAAGATGTTGATTCGGTCAGAACAGGCTGAGTCAACTAAAGGGAAGGCAGTAATTGTTGGAGAACCGCGCACACGCACCCTCATACCTAAAAACCCCGAAGTAGGAGTGTGGGAGCAAAATGTTAGCATTCCTTTTGGCTAGGGCTCGCAATAAGCCGAAGGTAACATATAAGATGTTGTTGAACAAGCACCAAAGAAAAGCTAAGGAAATAGGCCCCCGCGCCAGAAAACTAAGTCAGCCGAGGGGCCCAAGGCATTCGGAGGATGGCTTCAGACCATAGTGGCCGAACCCTCCACGTGGTGGCTTTGGACCATAGTGGCCGAGCCCTTCACATGGCGGCTTCGAACCATAGTGGCCAAACCCACCGCACCTTGACTCCGGGCCACAATGGCCTAACACCCCCTGTGGTGGCTTCAGACCTTAGTGGCCGAACCCCAGTACTGTGGCTTCAAACCCCAGTGGTCGAGCCCCATGTAGAGCGAGTTCGGCCCTCAACGGCCGAACCCTGCACCACTCTAGACGAGCCCTTCGATAGGAGGCTTCGGCCCACACTGACCGAACGTACCTCCGGCCTGGTAGGACCCCTCACTGATATGGTCTGAAACACCGTCGACTCTACCGAACCCCCCTCCGGGTAACAGGTTCGGGTCACAATGGGTGAAGCCACTGGAGCCACCGATGCTTCCTTCGTACAACTGGGCAGGGACTCCATGGGCTCCATATGTATCACAACCAGAGTACCCTCCGCAACTTAACGCTATGCCTTGTTTTCCTTCGGAGTATTATGAATGGCAGGGATAGGCAGACGCACCGGAGGGAGGCATCATCCACAGGTTGTCCGTGGTACCTCCGCATTGACTCGTGCAGAACGAAGTCAAAGAATATGGGCACGAAGAGGCAAAGGACAGGGAGACCGAAGCTATCATAGTCAGAATAGGTTCTCAAGAAGTCCCAGTCCTGAAGGCCCCATCGCCGAAGTCTGACGGAGGTAAGTCCCCTACTCTGACAGAAACCTGTGCCAGAGCCTGGTCCGATCGGCCGAATGAGGCCGGTCCGATTGCCGGGGTCCGCAGCGAAGGCCCTTCGAATACAGAATGCGCAAGGCTGAGATGGATAGTACCACTTCGGTGAGAGTTAACAGGAACTAGACAGTGCCACCTGGCACCAAGCCACAACCATCTTGGGCACCTCCAGGCATGTCCAAATCACAAAAGAGGCATCTACAACCACAATGGGCACAAGAGATGCGCGAGAAGAAGGCCGAGGACGAGCGAGACACTATTTTTGAAGAAATCCGCCCTCGACCAACAACAAGACAGGTATGGAGGATGAAGCCGATTGAGAAAACCAACCTGGCTCCTAGCCCGAGTGACGACGACGATGACATGCTCGATGTTGACTACTCACCCGTCTCTGAGGGGCCCGTACCCCGGGCGATGGACATCAACGTCATCACGCTGCCCGCCAAGTTTGCCCTTCCATAGGACAAGGCTGAGGTCGCCTAGTTGAACCTCGGCCCGCGCAACGCTATTTTTGAGAAACCTGAGGACTCGACCCGCCATCTGAAGCCTCTCTACGTCAGAGGTCACATTGATGGAAAGCCGATTTCCCGGATGCTTGTTGATGGTGGAACCACTGTTAACCTAATGCCTTACTCGCTATTGAAGAAACTTGGCAGGGACGAGGATGATCTGAAGAAGACCAACTTGATGGTCAATGGCTTCAACGGCGAGAGTTCCGAGGCCAAGGGTGTTCTCTCCATGGAGTTGACAGTAGGCAACAAGACATTGCCAACAACATTTTTTGTCGTCAATGTACAAGGTAACTACAGCGTGCTGCTAGGGCACGACTGGATTCACACGAACTGCTGCATTCCTTCTACTTTGCACCAGTGCCTAATTCAGTGGGACGGCGATGAAGTAGAGGTCATACCCGCAGACACTTCGTCCCAAGTGGCATTGGCCGATGTGTCCATCGACGCCATTCACAACAAAGTAGAATGTCTATCCGGTAGAGATCTTTCGGATTAAGATTTCGTCAGCGTGTCCGAAGGACGTTTTGTACCAGTGTCTGTAAAGTCGGCTGGTGTAGCATGGCTATTTTTGTATTAGTAGTCATGTCTAGCAAATGTAATCTGGATTGGCTAAAGTCTCTTGTAGAGCAGTATGGGTCTGCTAAACACGGTATTGTTGAGGCCATCGAGGACTTTAGCGAAGTAGAGAAATTGAGACAAGGTTTTGCGTCGGCCGATCCTTTAGAAGTAGTTGACATAGGAGATGGTAGCATCCCGAGGCCGACTTTTGTAAACCAACTTTTAAAGCCTGATGAAAAGGCTGAAGTAATAAAGTCGCTTCGGTCGTATGTCGATTATTATGCATGGGAGTATAGCGAGATGGTAGCACTAAGCCACGAGCTCGTGGAGCATCGGCTACCTATCAAGTCTTGATTTAGGCCTTATAAATAGCCTCCTCGTCGCTTTAATTCGGCCATCTATGACCGAGTTAAAGAAGAAGTGGAACGACTGCTCAAAGCTGAATTTATCAGGCCATGCAGGTATGTAGAATGGGTTGCTAACATTTTGACTATAGAAAAGAAAGGGAGCGGCAAAATACGAGTTTGTATTGATTTCAGGGATCTGAACAAGGCCACTCCGAAGGACGAGTATCTGATGCCAACAGCCGACATGCTAATCAACGATGCTTCAGGACACAAGGTACTAAGTTTTCTTGACGACAATGCTGGTTATAATCAAATCTTTATGGCCGAAGAGGACGTCTACAAGACAACCTTTTGATGCCCTGGTTTTGTTGGTTTATTCGAGTGGGTCGTTATGACTTTTGGTTTAAAGAATGCCGGTGCTACGTATCAATGTGTTATGAACTTGATATTTCATGACTTCCTAGGAGTTATGTTAGAAGTTTACATTGATGATGTTGTAGTCAAATCGGACGCTATGGGGAACCATTTAGCCGATTTGAAAGTTGCTTTTGATAGGATGCGATAGTATGACTTAAAAATGAACCCACTCAAGTGTGCTTTTGTCGTGTCGGCGGGCAAGTTCTTATGTTTCATGATTCATGAAAGAGGCATAGAGATTGATCCTAAGAGGCTTGAGAAAATTAGAAACATTGCGGCACCGACATGCAAGAAAGATGTGAAGAAGTTGCCAGGCAAGATGAATTATTTGCATCACTTCATATCTAACTTGTTGGGCAAGATTGATGCCTTTGTCCCCATACTCCGGCTAAAGAACGAGGCCGAGTTCACTTGGGGGGCAAGTCAGCAAAGCGCCTTTGAGAAGATCAAAGTGTGCTTGTCATCGCCGCCCGTGGTGAGAGCACCCAAAGCTGGGATTCTATTTCGGTTGTACATCGCTGCTGAAGATAGCGTGATCAGGGCCGTGCTAACCCATGAGGTAGAAGGAAAAGAGTACATCATCATGTTCTTGAGTTGCCGCCTGCAGGACGCCGAGACCAGGTACGCATTTGTGGAACGTTTATGTTTATCACTTTACTACGCATGTACCAAATTACACCACTATCTTCTCCCTACTACATGTGTTGTCGTTTGCCAAACCGATGTTATAAAACACATGTTACAAAAGCCGATTCTAAGTGGAAGAAACGGAAAGTGGGCTTATGCTTTGATTGAGTATGATTTGGCCTATGAACCCCTAAGAGCTATGAAGGGCCAAATTGTAGCCAACTTTATATTTGATCACCACATAGATGTCAGTTGGCGTGACAGTGTTGCTTTAATTGAAGTAGTACCATGAAAAATTTACTTTGATGGTTCATCTTGCAAAAATGGCCAAGGTATTGGAGTGATTCTCATATCACCTAGTGGAGCGCACTATGAAACTTCGGCTCGTTTAGAATTTCCCTCTACTAATAACCAAGTTGAATATGAGGCTTTGCTGCTAGGGCTTGAATTGTTGGAATCCATGGGTGTTAAACATGTTCATGCGTATGGTGATTCCCTGTTTGTAGTTCAACAAGTGGCTAAGAATGCTCAATGTTTTAATGGCTTGCTAAACAGCTACTTGGATAGGTGCCTAGACATAGTTGCTACTTTTGATGACTTCAAAATTTCTCATGTGTCAAGAGAAGCCAATTCAGTTGCTAATGATTTGGCTCAGCAAGCATCCGGCTACCAAGTCAGGAGAGGAAAATTTTCTGTACGAGAAAAGCCAATGTTTGGTCTCAATGCCGAAGCCAGTGACTTCGGATAGGCGCGCCCTCTGGGTCGGACCCCTCCGGCCACCGGAGACTACCGCACGCCGAGGCCTCGGGGCTGGAATACTCCGCCCACCAAAGGGTATGGCATGCCAGAGCCCATGAGCCGAAGTCCCTAGGACAGTGAGGGTGTCCGAGAGCCTGGGCCCTCTGGCAGGAGGCTTCGGCCTGAATAGCTTTGCGCAACCAGTCCCAGCAGGCTTCGGCAGAAGCCAAAAGGGCTCGGGGGGGGCACTCCGAAATCAATAGCTTAGACATTTTTCCAGGGAGTGAGCTAGCAAAACCCTCAGAAGTCCACAAGGGCGATTGGAGAACTCCAATCGTCCAGTATTTGAGAGACCCTAGCCAAAGGGTTGATCAGAAAGTTCGGCGACAGGCGTTTAAGTTTGTATTGCTAGATGATACACTATATCGCCGAACTATTGATAGAGTATTGTTGAAGTGTTTAGACAATGAATGATCCCAGGTGGCTATGGGAGAAGTCCATGAAGGACGTTGTGGCACTCATCAGTCGGCCCTGAAAATGAGGTGGATGCTCAAAAGAGTGGGTTTTTACTAGCCAACTATGATTGAGGATTGCTTCAAGTACTATAGAGGATGTGAATCATGTCAGAAGTTTAGCAATATCCAGTTGGCTCCTTCTTCATTACTTAATCCTATTGTCAAGCCATGGCTGTTCCGAGTTTGGGGTTTAGACTTCATCGGCCAAATTCACCCTCCTTCTTCAAAGGGGCATCAGTTTGTATTGATGGCAACGGATTACTTCACCAAGTGGACCGAGGTCGTGCCTCTCAAGAACATGACTCACAACGAGTTACTTGGCTTTATCTTGAAGCATATCGTACATAGATTTAGTATTCCTCAAACTCTCACTACAGATCAAGGTAGTTCATTTGTTTCTAAAGAAGTGAGAGACTTTGCTAAATATTAAGGTATTAAGTTGATAAACTCTTCACCGTACTATGCTCAGGCCAATGGTCAGGCCGAGTCTAGTAATAAAACTATGATTAAGCTCATTAAGAAGAAAATTGAAGAGTTCCCTAAAGGTGGCATGAGGTGCTCTCCGAGGCGCTATGGGCTTGTATAATTGCAAAGAATGGTGCTACCAAAGTTAGTCCATATGAGTTGGTATATGGACAAGAAGTCGTTCTACCTGTAGAAGTAGATCTTGGCTCTTTAAGAGTGTTAAAGAAAGATGGTTTGTCGGTCGACGAGTATGAGACTCTTTTGTGGGACAATCTAGAAGAAGTGACTGATAAGAGATTGGGGGCTTTAGAAGCTATAGAAATAGATAAGAGGAGAGTAGCTAAAGCCTACAATAAGAAGGTTAAACCAAAATCGTTTCAAGTAGGTGACTTGGTTTGGAAGACGATTTTACCCTTAGGCACTAAGAGTCCCGAATTTGGTAAATGGTCGCCTAGTTAGGAAGGCCCTTTCAAAATAGCCGAAATCGCTCCTGGCAATGCATATGTGTTAGAATCTCTGCAAGGAGAACGGTTTCGAAGAGCTTTGAATGGTATATACTTGAAAATGTATTTCCCAAGTGTGTGGCAAACAACTTGAAAGATGTCGAAAGGCCGATATGGAAGGTATCATCTTTAGCCTGTTATTCTTTTAGTTCACTTAGTTAACTAAAAGGCAAGGGGCATGTGTTGATAGCAAAAATGGCATTAATGGTTAAGATTGTCAAAATACCAATTTTGGCAATTTGGACTAAAAATGCACGTGTCCCGGGTTGGTCCGAAGCCCTATAGGGTCGAAGGTCCAATAGGCTATGGGCTTCGGAAGCTTCTAGCCAACTCACCTCCTTCAGCCCGGAGGCCCACTTCGCCGAAGCTTCGGCTCGAAGAGCAGACTTCGGCGGACCTGGCCAAAGGCCCACTTCGGGCAGAGTTAGAGATTAAGTCTGATTTTGACTAAGTCTTTCACGCGTGATCAAACTGAATTCCACCAGATTAGGCTTAGAGATTAGAAGTCTAGCCCCTATAAATATAGGGGTGAGGCTGGTTCAGAAGCCCCCCAACACAAATCAACCACAAAGCCCTAGCTTTGAACCGTACTTTACTTTATCTTTATTTTCTGCATTCTTCGTGAGTTTCCTGGAAGCCCTCTGACGGCCACTTCGAAGCAGTGGTAAGCCTTGTTACTTCGCCTGTGAAGTATCCGTTAATCTACGTAATAGATTGCTATCGCCTTGTTACTTCGCCTGTGAAGTATCCACTAATCTGCGTAACAGATTGCTACCTTCGCCACTAGTGCAACACTTAACAGAATTCGGTCCTCAGGCCGAATTAGTACTTCGAATCCGCTCTGTTGTAGGTTTTCCACGTTTGGGGCCACTCCGCCCGAGGTGTCCGGAGCTAAGAGATCGGTTTCAGAGGCTGCCAGAGCACCCTTCGGCGAGACTGCTGTGTCAACCGCACGCCAACACGCTTTGCTAGTAGACTTCGCCACGACAGGCTTCGCCACGTTTGTACTTCGCTCCGAACGAAGTCACGCTCGCACGCTGCGCCTAAGTCATTTCTCTGTATCTTACTGTATGGAGACTTTACGCTGAACCCCGCTGTTCGGAGGTGATTGTCGCGTCCATATCGGTTCGGAGTTTATCTCTGGTTAGATCAGTCCGAACGCCGAAGACACCCTTCGGCGGAACACTCCGCACCAGACACCGAAGGTACGCTTCGGCAACACCCTTCGCACCATACTTCGAATTAGTCAGGCTTCGTCCAGTTTCTGACTTGCTCTGCTTAATACATTTCTTTCGGCTAATTGGATTATTTCTATGTTATCTGATTACCTAGCGACTCCACCTCCCTTACCACGGCTAAGGGTAGTCAGAACGCGACATCGGTGTTGTGTTACGCTTAGGCTTGTCCCTAAGTATCCACACACTTTTGGATCGTCGAACTGACCCAAGTGCGGGCGCACATTTCTGTGTCAACAGATGAATAGTAAAATAAATTTGCTGAAAGAAGCACACCTATTTGGATCTCATGATCAGTCGGCAGACAACAAAATCAAGGGAAAACCTCCTGGTTTCTTGGATCACAAGCAAGAGAATAAACATCCATGAGATATTTTGAGTTGGTAAAAGTGGACAGCCCCCTTGGGTGAGGATGCCCCCTTTTTATAGGCCCACCCAAGGATGGCAGCATTACATGGACCCCCTTGAGATGTTCAGATTTACACATAAGGACATGAAACATTTTCAGAATTAGAAATTCTGAAAACTACTCTCCTAGACTCTATTTATTTACATCTTGACTCACACTTTTAATACATTTTTAGAACATTGAAATTCTGAAACATACCAAAAGTTTACACTCTTAAACTAAACTACTAAACACAAATAGACTCTTAATTTTTGAATTAAAAGAAATAATTAAAGATGAGACAGTTTTAAGCAAAAACCAACAAAGCATCCTCCATCACCGACATGTGACGCCAATCCACAAACTCGACCGCCAGCAAGTATCTCCCGCTCTCGATCCCCTCGAGCCGCCTGATCACTTGCACTAGCCTCCCTTTCGCTGACTTGACCATCACCCTATCTCAACTATCCGTCCATCCATGTCTTGCTCTATCTCCTCGTACAATCCTAAGATCATCTCCAACTTCACCGGCATCCTTGATCCTTTGGCATCGAGCTCCTCGCTCGACCCTTGATCACCCGCCGCTTACAGTTGGTTAGCATATCCACCCTGCACACATGAGACAAGCCAAAACATGAAATGTGACGCACACCGACCCCCTCGACGTCCACTCTCCATGATCACACATCGATCCCATCGATGCAATCAAACAATCCATAACTCATTCACTCGATCGCTCATCCTTGTAAATCACTCATCATAAAGACTGAAACCACAGTGCGACCACACTTGATTTCACAATATGAATATTTTTAAGGATGCTTTAGAAGAAGTGTCCGATAAGAGGTTAAGGGCTCTAGAAGCCATCGAAAAGGATAAGAGGAGAGTGGCTAGAGCCTACAACAAAAGAGTCAAAGCAAAATCGATTCAAGTTGGTGACTTGTTTTGGAAGACGATTTTGCCCTTAGGCACTAAGAGCCCCATATTTGGTAAATGGTCACCTAGTTAAGAACGTCCTTTTAAGGTGGCTAAAATTGCTCTAAGTAATGCATACTTGTTGGAGTCTCTACAAGGAGAGTGATTTCAGAGAGATTTGAATGGTAGGTATCTGAAGAGGTACTTCCCAAGTGTGTGGCAAACTGCTTGAAGTGTCAAAAGGTCGATACGGAGTGTATCGTCCTTAGCCCGTTATGCTTTTAGCTCACTAAGTTTTGCTAAAAGGCACGGGGCATGTGTTGACAGCAAAAAATGGCATTAATAGTCGAAATTGTCAAAATAACAATTTTTGGTAATTTGGGCAAAAAATATGTCACCCCTTGCACAAGCCATTCCAACCGGCCATGGTAGGCCGGTCCGACCGACCATGCAGGCTTCGGTCCAACCGGCTAGGAAGGCTTCGGTCAGACCGGCCCAATGGGTCCGATCAGACTAGCCTAGTCTGAAGGGTAGAGATAAGAATTGGATTTCGATTTGGTTTTATCTCTAAGCAAGATCCTAGCTAATTTGGCTGAACCCTACTTGATGTATGCGCCACGGAGTCCAAGTCCAGCCCCTATAAATATAGGGGTGAGGCCGATTCATAAAGACCCCCGCAGATCAATACTTCAAAACCCTAGTTTTGAATCGTACCTTTACTTTTCAATCTACTTTCCACATTAGTTCAGTCTATTTGCACTTAAAGCCCTCCGTGCATCACGTCGTAACCATGGTAAGCCTTGTTTATTCGCCTGTGAATCACCCATTTAATCCACGTAATGGATTTTTGTCATCTTCATTGTTTTTATCGGTTTTTATGGCTACTCTTGGGAATTCGGTCTCTAGGCCGAATTTTATTTCATCTCTTATTGTTTTGTAGAGGAATCACTTCTAAAATCATCGCCAAGAGGTTTGGCAGTGATTGGCAATCGTTTGCAGGGTCGCCGAAGCCTTTAGGCGATCAAACTGGAGCCTGTCGGTCTGACCGACAGGGCTTCGCTGGCCTGACCGGACGATGCCGTGCCGGGCCATCAGGCTGTTGCCGGCACGGTCCATGCTGCCCTCCACACCGTGCGCACCGAGGCCGCATACCTGAAGTCATCCCCGATCCGACCGAGGGGCATTCACTGGTCCGACCGGACCCCTCCGCAGCAATCTGCTCCGTGCTAGAGCACCCTTCGTAGTAGATTCCTTCGCGCCAGCCTTGGGAGGACTCCCTGCGTGCCCTCGGTCCGACCGGAGGGCTGTTCCCGGTCCGACGGGCCATCACCCGAAGCCCCTTTGGGGTACTTCAGATTGTCTCGCACCAAACATCGAAGGGTACACCTTCAGTGATACTTCGTGTCGCCGGTCTGACCGGGGGTATTCCTTCGGTTCGACCACCCGTTTATTACAAATTGGAATCGGCCTCGGCTTGGCCTATGTAGGTATTTATTTTGTATAACACTTCGGCTAGTTGAACTTTATTTCTTAATATTTGTTTGATTACCTGGCGACTCTGTTCTTCCCTTACCATTGATTTAGGGTTGTTGGGCACACTTTTGTGTCAACCCACGTGAAGCAGCCCTCGAACTCAAGAGGGTTGGCCGCTCGCGTCAAGGCTGGCTATGAACCCCCCTTCAGGATCAAACCCTCCACCTCCGGAGGTGTAGATCTCTTAGGCTTAATTTTGTAATACTTAGTCGTAGGCATGTATAGCAAATATTGAATTGCTCGAAGATTCGGAGGTGTTTTGCCAATATTGGGTAGTACTCGAGGTAGCTACGTCCGAAGGCCCCCCTCGGTTCAAAATACCATGGGGTCCTAATGGTGAAGCCGTACTTTAAGGAGCCCAAGAGTTACTAGTCTCCATAATGGTTGAGCCCGCTCGGAGCTCCTCGTCTTCACCGGACTTGCGTAGCTTTGAAGTGATTCCGGATGACGAGGGGGACCAGCCTTTAGGCGCGTCTTTACAAGGTGGTGATGAAATTTTGGATTTTTTCGCTTTTGATACGGAGCAACCTGTACTTCGGACTTGGGCCAACCTGCAAGAGGAGTGAAGAGCTCTCCAGGCTTCGAGGCACAGATGTTCCAGGCATGGGAGGTCCGGCTCCTGCAAGGGTTCATCCAACTGAGGGTGCCCTCGTCAAAAAAAGAGCAAGTGAGGGCCGATTTTTTCGGGGTCTCGGTCCTTCTTTTACTTAGGTTTTGATAGCGCTTATTCGTAGCATTTTATTTTCGAAGTGTGTCAATATACTTCACAATTGTAATGCACTTTGCAAAAGTATGAATGAAATTTGTTTTTATTTGTACCTCGAACAAACCAATAACAAAGTACACTCCACATGCATAGTTATTTCTCCCCCTTGCACGTGGCGGTTAGGGACTTCGGCCTTGCCGTTGCATGCAATCATGCGGTGACTCAATGTAACATAGTATGTGGAGGGCGCGTTCGGCCATATGGCTCCGAACTACATATCACTTTTAACTTGTATGAGTACTTCGATCGCTTGACTTGGAATAAATCGACAAGTTTTACTTTGATTTCTTACAGGCGAAGACTGGTTTAGCTTTTGAATACATCAATCGAGGCCTTGTTTCGGGTTTTACTCAGGGCGAAGCTGGGCTTCGAACCACATTCGAGGTGAACCAAGGCTTTGAGATGTGTGATTGATACCTGCAAGATGGATTTGGGGTTTTGTTTTATGAGCGAAGAAAGGCTTCAGAGTTTATTTGACACAAAGCTAGGCTTCGAGATAGACGGTCGAAGGGAGTATTCAAAGCTTATTAAAATGTGAAGCAAGGATTCTAGACCTTGCTTATGATAAGCGAAGCAAGGCTTCGAGGCTCTTTTTTATGATAAGCGAAGCAAGGCTTCGAGTTTATTATAATGCGAAGCAAGGCTTTGAGGCTTTATTTTCATACGAATCAGGGCTTCATAGTTTTTATAAGGTGAAGCAAGGCTTCGCTTTGATTAGTTCGCCTTCGACTCCATACGGACGCTTCAAGTTGTGAGCTTGGAGTCCTAGGACGCTTTGAGTTGCAAGCTTGGAATCATGTGTTTTTTATCACTACAGGACCGGAGGCGCTATGCAGCGACGAAGGTGGAGTGGATCACACCGATTTTTGTGGCCATTTGACAAAGCCTAAAGTCAGCACAGAAAAAGTGAAGCATGACACCTCGTATATATGTGCGGACTTTATTTGTCTCGCGCCGAGCCCACCTTTGATCTTTGGTTGCGGAAAGGCTTATACATACCTTCGAAAGCCCAAAAAGCCCGGAGACCAGGTGCTTCGAAGTGGGGTGTCGAAGTTTGCCTCGTAGCCCCTAGAGGCTTCCATAACCGGAGAGAAGACGGAGAAGCCTTTGGTATATACTTGAAGCCCCTTGCCGAAGTGGAGTGCGTTGATTCCATGGGACTTCGCAGCCCTCTTTGTATGTGTACTCCGGGATTGATTATGTAGATAATGGCAGAGACACTAGCTTTTGGTACTAGGGTCCCCACGGACTGCGCCAACTATTGTCGCAATTGCATTAGCTACAAGCAGGTTTCTGTAATGGTGATAACCTCTAAGGAGATAGTGTATAAAAGAGTATGAATCTCGAAGGGTTCGTGTATGGGACTTGGATTTATACTGGTTCAGGCCTCCTTGAGGGATAATAGACTTTCATCCACTTCATAGTGATTTCTCTATTTTGTAACATTTGTCCTCATTACAATGGAGGTGCCCTACTTTTATAGGCAAATATAATAGGAAAATACCATTTTTCCCTCTACTTATAATCGTCATACATGAATCTATTACAAGACTTAGTAGGGGTAAAACAGTAACTACGATTCAAATACATGTGCAAATACTAGTGGCGGGGACCCTAGTTTAGGTCTTTACGCTGGAGTGTCCTTGATATAGTTGAAACCTTTACCTGAGTGCGGGCCGGAGGCTGCTTGCCGGAAGGGCCTTCGTCGCGGGTAGAAGCGAAGAAGGGCTTCACACATTCACACTTGTACGGAGCTTGGAATGGCTCGGAGGGGGCCTTCGCACTTAACTTCTGGACTCGAGATCTCTTGTAGTAGTCTTTAGATTCTTGCTTTACTTAGGGCAAAGAAGTCTTGGGTTTAACCTTTGGCTTCATCATTCCAGAGGGCTTCAGTCCTTAGAGGCTTCGAAGATACTGTTATTTGGCTCTTGTTAGGGTAAAGCTATTTTCCTCAACAATATTATATATCGGTTCGGGATTCCACAGACCATCACCGCAGATCAAGGGACAATCTTCATGTTAGAGGAGTTCCAACAATTCACAGCCGGTACGGAGATCAAGCTCCTAAATTCATCGCCATCTTATGCACATGCCAATTGACAAGCTGTAGCGTCCAACAAGAGTTTGATCAAGTTAATAAAATGCAAGATCAACGAGCAACAAAAGCGGTGACATTGGTCTCTATCAGAAGCACTCTAGGCTTATCGGATGGCATGATATGGATCAACTCAAGTACTACCATATCAGTTAGTCTATGGCCATGAAACAGTACTACCGTGGGAAAATAACATCGGCTCGAGAAGGACTACACTATAGGACCAACTCACAACCGATGATTATTATAATTTAATGACAGATAACCTAGATGATCTAGCAAAGGTCCGATTGAGAGCCCTCAAGAAGATTGAAGAAAAAAAAGCAAGGGTTGCTAGATTTTATAACAACAAAGTGGTGCCAAAGTCATTTGAACAAGGAGAACTCGTGTGGAAACTTATCCTACCGATTGGGTCTAAGGACAATTGGTTCGGTAAGTAGTCACCTAATTGGGAAGGGCTATTTCGAGTGCATCGAGTGGTGCCTCGCAACGCCTGTCTACTCGAAGGATTGGATGGAGAAGTGTTCGGGAAAGCTTTGAATGGAAAGTACTTGAAATATTTTCCAAGCATTTGGGTAAATGCCTAAAAGTCTACACATAAGAAAACTGATACTGATGGTATCACCTTTAGACGGCATATGCTGAAGCATCGCCCTTAGACACAAGAAACTCAAACTCAATTCAAGGGATCAACGATAAATGTATCGCAAAAGCATATCATTTCAGGTTACAAGATGAAGACCCTACACAAGAACTGTGAGAGAGCACGATGGATGGCTTCGATCGCCCGCAACTGGATTGCATCGACGCTCTGGAGGATACCCAGTCTTCAGCATCCGAGCCAGGGACATCTTGAAGGGCGCGACACCGACACTACGCATGGTTGATGGCATAGGTGAGCCGACGCTTCTAGGCCTCGATCTGAGCCGGGAAAGAGGCCAGAGCACCTTCCTTCTTGACGATCTTCGTCCTAACCCCATTCAGCTTCAACACTAGATCAGCCTCCCCCACTCGCAGCTGATCAAGTTCTAGTGACATGGCTGTTGACTCATCCTAGATGCCATCCAAAATGGTGTCCTCGGTGAGCACCGCCTTGTCATGGACCTTGATAGCCTCCCGCTACAACGCATGGCTGGTGCGATCGGCCATCTGCTTCACCGCTTGTTGTACGTCTGGCAAATGAAACTCTAGATACGCAGCTGGCGTGAGAGCATAGACAAGCTCTAGCAAAAGATAGTCCAGGACGTCGTTGAAGGAACCTCATATCAGCCCCGAATCATTGACTAGAACCTCCATTGGGTCTTCTAGCTGATGTAGTAGGTCCGACAATACGTCCTTCACCTCCGGAGATAGTCGAGTCATGTCTAACGAAGGGGCACTAGTGACATCCTCATCCTCCATATATGGACTGATATCGAAAGGGAATTGTCGAGCAAATGACTGAAAGAAGAAATAAAGTTAAAAAGAGGCCAATCCCACTGTGAGAACAAGTGTGAAATACTCACATAAGTAGACTTCGGAGGGGCAGCCGATCGAAGAACGCTATTGGCAGATGAAGAGGTAGCGTCATCTTCAGCCACCAGGGGGTGTGTGATCCCTCTTCTCCAAGACTGCCTTGGGGAGTAGACAATCATGTGGCATTTGACATCGACTACATTTGGGGCTGATGTTAGCTATGCAGAAGGCAACAAAGAAGTGTAATGAGCAAAGTACCAGATGAGGACTTAGAGCAGGGGGCACCTCAGCGTCAACCGCCACGTCTTGTGATACATTGACTCTAGCCGTCTCAGCCACATCAACTACCTTGGCCGATACACCTGAACCAGGAGGTATAACCCCTACCGTATCAGCCCTGATGTTGGTTTCCATCGTAGCACCTCCAGAGGGTGGAGTCAATTGGGCACCAGGTGGGTCATCGGCCACCCGGTCAGAATTCATGTGAGAAGGCACGACGGTGGGGGAAGAATGCTGAATAGGAAAAGGCGTTATACACCAAGAATGCAAAGCAAGTATACAATACAAAGATGCAAACATACCTGAGCTGATGGAGGCACATCGGCGACCGCCATGACTTGCTTATCCAGAGGAGTGGGTGGCGTCGACTGAAGAGAAAAGAAGATACATTTCACAAAAATAGGATGAAAATTCACCAGTCACAACAAATACAAGCCAAAAAAATACCTAGCCAGATCAGGCTCTAGTGGATCGATGTGTTCCCGTGTCCGGCGCCTTACGCTTGCATGCCAAGACTTTGACTCGCTTCTTAGTGAGCAATTCCACCACGGTAGGGGCCCGCTATCCAAGGTGCTAGTGGCTTATTGTGTCCCATATTCAATCAGTCGGCCACTTTGGCTCACCGGCAGAGCATCCACATTGTCCTCCTGCATGATACAAGGATAAGTAAGGGACAGGTTAGCAAGAAAAACGAGCAAAGGGCCAAGTTATATGTGTTTACTGACGAGGAGTCATCAATGTACCTAGGATGCCGATGCTTGCAGTACGTCCTCAAATGTTGATTGAACAGGTACAACACCCATTCGCCCCACAACTCGACGAAGCCGATGGAGTTGATGGTGTAGGCCGACCAGGGGGTAAGATCATTGTAAGGCACTTGATCGTACTCTTGGCCATCCAATGAAGAATAGATAGGGTGGGAGATGGTCGAATCCTAACTTCCGCGAGCAGACAATCAGGTGGTAAAACTCGTAGGACGCTCGACCGGTAATGAAGTTGACAGGCAGGAGGTAGGGAGTGATCAAGGTTTTGAAAATATTGGTGGATCCCTCGCTTCGGCACACATCGGAAAGGAGGAACCCACGGGGACATTCATACTCAAGCAGAGACTCATAGGCGAACCAAATAGTCCTCTCATCCTAAATGCCACAATAGAATGTGGCGAAGCTCTAGCTCAAGGAGTCAGGAGGCATTCAGAAATAAGACCGACAGGTGGCGACCTCACCCAAAGAGGAACACTGATGATAAGATGGATCGGCTGATTCAGGGTAATCAGAAGGGAATTCCATCAAAGAAAGGCGGTGTCACCGGTCACTTCAGTGGTACAGATATTGAGCCATAGCTGCAGAACCACCAAGGACCGCCGAAGTGGACGACAGGTTCACCGGCTGATAACTTGGCTGATAACTGATGAAGGAGATGGTAGGTGGCACCAAGGAGGTATCGGTCGATGGGGATTTTCTTCTTGGTAGCAAGCTGCTAGGCCAGGAACTGGAGGTGGGTAGTCGAACCCAAAGTGGATCCACAAAACACAAATCGCTCTAGCCAAACGTTGAGGAAAGCCACGTGTTCCTCGATTTCAACAAGGCCGATTTTCTTGTTGTGCTTCATGATATGTTTACCCCAACCACCAGCAGATTTCACACCAAGGTGATGGGTTGTTTTGGAGTGAAGAGAAAGAGGATTGCAAGGGAAAAAGATATCAAGAGAGATCAAGGCGAGGACGTCCAGCAAAGTTGGATCCATCAGATCATGCTAAAAAAAGCATTGAGGATATCGGACCAGAAATAGCAAGCGGCTGTGAGAAGCGGCTCGTTCTTATAAGGATTGGTGAGGGAGAGGCCGATACAATGGACGATGTCGATTTCCTCCCAAGATTGGTGGTTAACGGCCAATACCCTAAGGTACCAATCGTGCCACCCAGGAAGTAGGGAAGGAAAGTCCCTAAAACTAAGGTGCCAGTCAGAAAGAAGCGTGGAAGAATGTTTAAACATGATACGATTAGTTTCCACGTTTATGATGTTAAAGCGATCGAGGTTACCCATCGGACCTAGAAAGTGGTGGTTTATATGGTGTCGCGCCCCGATTTAATAAATCAGGACTTTATTGAAATTCCATAGAAAATCAATAAAACAAGACGTTCATCAAGCGACCACGTACAATACGGGCAATCATTCACGGTTCGTAGACCGCATTAGTACAAAAGTGAATGAAAGTGAAGAGAAACTAATAAAATCAAGGGTCCTAGATGAACGCCTCCTTCCAGTCTCGCCTTGACTGGGTCGCTACTCCAGACCTTCATCCTCCTCGTAGTAGACGGGCTCTGATGGTGTAAGTCAACGGGGTGAGTATAGATGTACTCAGCAAGCCACCGAATGCAAGTATAATGCAAGATAATAACAAGGGAGATAGTGGCTAGTTTTGCGGAAGCAGCATATTTGTAAAGCATTTAATGTGAGCAATTTATTAGTACGGAAAAGTAAACATGTGAATGCATCATCATCTTCTAACTCGAGGAGTACGTTTTACCTCCTCGCACAACAGTCCTTACATGCCATGAATAACTCATCCATTCAAACAATTTGTAAACTAACTGCGAGTAGTCACACAACCCGCCCTTGACCGTGGGCTCGGCTTTTCGAAAAGATTGATTTACTCTGATCAGAGATGTACCACTGTACCCACAAGGCACGCACTCATCACCTACACCGAAGTGTAACGAGATGACCCATCTCACGGGAACTCGTGCCAAAACCTTCCATATGGTCTTCCCCGACTCAACAGCACCCTCTTATAGGTTTCGTACCGTGTCTCGCCATGTCGAGTTTCCACAATACCCCCTCTTGAGCCATCGTCGGTACAAGGCGCCCTGAGGGCTAGCCCCTTGCCCCCTCCACTATGGTGCCGTGAGACGGAGGGTTCCACACTTCCAGTTAGGACTTACCCATTAGACTTGTGGTTGGTACGGAAGTGCTTTGCAACAGATCCCGCAGACCGGTCCTTATAGTGCCCCGGGTGCGACATACCAAATCCCGAGCTTGCACCCGGAACCCACCATGCTTATAACATACCTAACTCCAACAGAGTCCAGAGACAAGAATAACGGGGTACTTCATATACCAGAATCCATCTATTCTACGACTCATTCTTTATATCCTATAGCAGTTGTGCCGGTACATTGGGCACTAGCTAATATTTTTTTATAGTAGAGTGACAAGGAGTTAAGGCTCAATAAGCATGGCTTGGGTTTGCACACAAGGACGGGGATCTAATAAATATAAGTGTAAGGCTTGAGTATTTGACTAATGCAATATTAACCTATGAGTTATAGCGATAAGTTATTAAAACATGGGCTCAATTATGATCAACTGTTTCCACAGAGATGGTCGATGACTTGCCTTGATCAGCAAAGGGTGAAGGAGGAACCTCGGGGTAGAACTCTTGCTCCTCGACGAACTCGTAGTCTTCTCGTTACGGAAAAATAAATAATACATTCAATAAACAGATAAAATTCACTAAATATAAGAACATACATAGTTTGTGGGTGTTTTTTATGTGAAGTAATATTTTAATATTCTGAGTTTTGTATAAAACAGTAAAGTTTAATATTTTAGGATTTTTCCTAATTTATTTACTGTATTATTAATTTTAACCCTAAGGGATTTTTATTCATTTATTTAGTAATAATATTTTGGGTAACAGAAACATGCTGTTTTTATTGCATTAATGTGTAGAGAATAATATTCTGGTTCTAACAAAATTTGAATGGTGAAATTTAGAGTAAAAATGAGCAAGATATGAATTTTTGAAGTTTAAACTATTTTCTGAATTTTATTTTAAAACCAGAAATGGGTTCTGGTCCACGGTGAACCAGGCTTACGGTGGACTGGCTACTGTGCACGTGGACCGGTTGATCCAGAGCCGTCGGATCTGGATCTGGCGGTCAGACGCGAGGC
Source organism: Zizania palustris (assembly GCA_019279435.1). Taxonomy (NCBI): domain Eukaryota; kingdom Viridiplantae; phylum Streptophyta; class Magnoliopsida; order Poales; family Poaceae; genus Zizania; species Zizania palustris. The sequence goes on along the minus strand of JAAALK010000086.1, from coordinate 4,823,362 downwards.
GGGAGGCGTAAGTGAAAATGGACGGTCCAGATTAAAACGTGCGAAGGGTTATGACGTGGACGCACCAGATCGATCGGGGCTTTAAGTGGTGATCGACGGCCGAGAGGCCTCGATACCCCTTTGACCAGATCCGAGGGCCGAGATTAAATCCCGGAGGGATTTAATCCTAGCCCTCCGATCGCGATCGGGCGGTCGCGGCGCGATCCGGCACGGCACGGCGTAAGGGGGCGCGTACCCCCTTCGTCTCCGGCGACGGCGGGCTCGGGTGCGACCACGGCGGCGGCGGCGAGTGCCTAGGTGCCTAGCTACCGGCGGAAATGGAACGAGGGGAGTACGGCGGTTCGAACCATACCTGTGGCGGCGAGGATGGACGAAGGACGGCGGCCGGCGGTGAGGGTAGACGGCGGAGGTGGTTTGGGAGCTTGACGGCGACGTTGATCCGGCGGGTTCCAAGGCCAACGGAGTGGTGGCCGGGGACGAGGGGTTGTCGACGGTCACGACGGTGGCAGTGGCTAGGTCAGGAGAGGCGGGGGTCGGCGGCGATCGCTCGCCGGAGGTGGAGCAGAACCGAAGCTCGAAGAAGAGGGCGACGGCGCTCTGGAAGGCTTTGGTTGGGGCTTAGGAGGTGTGGGCGGAGTGCAGTGAGCCGAGGGGTTTTTATAGGGGTCACCGGCGATGTATAAGGCAGTGCAAACGGAGGAAACCCGAAGGGTTCCTCTTTTGCGCCGGCGAGGGTTCCATCCGCGTGGGCGAGCTTCCATTCTTGTTAAAACGCGTGGCATGAAGATGGAAGGGGGTCGTCGTGGTCCAAGGAAAGGGGTCCGAGGTGGATCCGAGCGGATCGGGGCGGTCGGCGGCGAGGGAAGGAAAGGGATCACCGGGAAAGGAAGGGGGATCCCCTTCCAACGAAGAAGACGATGCTGACAGGTGGCCCCCACCTGTCAGCGGGTGAAACAAAAAAGGAAGGGCCGACAGGCGGGTCCGGGCGGTCAGCGGGCGAAAGGGGCGGGGCTGAGGCTGATTGGTGGGGCCTAGGCGGGGTGCGAGCGGGAGGAGAGAGGGGAGCGGCGCCGATAGGCGGGTCCCGCTCGTCAGTGAGAGGGCGGTGATGGGCTGGGCCTAAAAGGCTTTAGGTGGGAGTTTCGGGGTTGAGGCCCAATAGGATTAAAAATTGATTTCTGATTTAAAATAATTCCAGTAATTCGAATATTTGATTAAGGGTTGAATTACTGTTGATAAAGATTTGTAAAAATTCCTAAAATTATATTTTGGTCTCTAGTTTATCTCATAAAATTTTCAGGTCCAAATTTTGAGTATTTCTCCCTGTTTGGCTTTGTTTGGGTTCTTTTGTGATTTCTTCTTTAATAATAAATCCAAAAATGATTTAAATAATATTTTCTTTTATTTTAATTTCTGGGGTGTTACAATCCTATCCCCCTTACAGAGAATCTCGTCCTCGAGATTCGGATCAATCCTCGAATAGCTCAGGATGCTGTGCCTTGAGTTCATCTTCTTTTTCCCATGTAGCTTCCTCTACCGGATGATTGCTCCACTGCACTTTGCAGAAGCGGATGACTCGACTCCTGGTGGTTCTTTCTTTGACTTCCAATATCTTGACCGGCTTTTCCACATAGGTCAGATCTTCTTGGACATCCAACTGCTGAAGATCCACTTGCTCCGTGGGGACGCGGAGACACTTCTTGAGTTGAGATACATGGAACACATCATGCACTCCAGTCAACGAGGGTGGTAGTTCCAACTGATAAGCTACTTCGCCTTGGCGTCGGACAATGGGGAATGGTCCAACATATCGAGGGGCCAACTTTCCTCTCATGTTAAACCGTTGAGTACCACGGAGAGGTGTAACCCGAAGGTAGACATGATCTCCTTCTTCAAAGGCTAAGTCTCGGCGACGATTGTCTGCGTAGCTCTTCTGTCGTGATTGGGCTGTCTTGAGTCGATCTCTAATGATCCGTACTTTCTCTTCAGCTTCACGAAGAATGTCTGTTCCGAATACTTGGGATTCACCGGTTTGGTCCCAAAGCAGTGGCGTTCTGCACTTACGTCCATATAGGGCTTCAAAAGGAGACATCTCAAGACTGGCTTGATAGCTGTTGTTGTATGAAAATTCTGCGTACGGCAAGCTCTTGTCCCAAGTGGCTCCAAAATCCAAAACACATGCTCGAAGCATATCCTCTAGTATCTGATTTACCCTTTCTGTTTGTCCATCTGTCTGAGGATGGTAGGCGGTGCTGAAATTCAATCTCGTGCCCATCTCCTCTTGAAGGTTCTTCCAGAAGTGAGAGGTAAACTGACTTCCTCGGTCAGACACTATCTTCTTGGGCACTCCATGGAGACATACTATCCGGGCCATATATAGCTCTGCAAGCTTAGGGCCACTAAAGGTCGTCTTGACGGCTATGAAATGAGCTACTTTTGTAAGCCGATCTATGATCACCCATATGGAATCATACCCAAGTTGGGTCTTTGGTAATCCGGTGATGAAATCCATACCAATCTCTTCCCACTTCCATTCAGGCACTTTAAGTGGCTGTAACAATCCTGCAGGTCTCTGATGTTCAGCCTTTACTCTCCTGCAGATGTCACATTCAGCGACAAACTGTGCAATTTCTCTTTTCATGCTAACCCACCAATAACGTTCCTTTAGATCCTGGTACATCTTGGTACTGCCGGGATGAATGGAGTAAAATGTCTCATGGGCTTCTCTTAGGATAAGGGTTTTTATCTCTGGTTTATTCGGCACACATATCCGGGTTCCAAACCAAATGGTGCCATTTTCGTCTTCTGAAAATCCGGGGGCTTTTCCTTGTCTCATGTTCTTCCTAATGGCAGCTATATCCGGGTCCTCCATCTGAGCCTCACGGATCTGCTCAAATAGAATAGGCTGGGTTTCCAAGGTGGCTAGATATGCTCTGGTGGTCAATCCAAGATTCAACTTTTCCATCTCCTTACATAACAAGGGTGCGTGTTCTTGAAGCATCATGGCCGTGCAATATCCCTTGCGACTTAATGCATCTGCTACCACATTTGCTTTTCCGGGGTGGTAGTGGATGCCTAAGTCATAGTCCTTGATTAGTTCCAACCATCGTCTTTGCCTCAGATTGAGGTCAGGCTGTGTGAAGATATACTTCAAACTCTTGTGATCCGTAAAGATCTCACAACGATTCCCATCCAAATAGTGCCTCCAAATCTTGAGGGCGTGCACTACGGCGGCTAATTCCAAATCATGAGTCGGATAATTCAACTCATGAGGTCTCAACTGACGGGAGGCATACGAGATAACCTTCCCATCTTGCATAAGAACGCATCCCAATCCTTGGCGAGATGCGTCGCAATAGACATGGAAGTCTTTGCGGATATCCGGTAGGGTCAGTATGGGTGCAGACACCAAACGGTTCTTGAGAGTGCGGAAACTTTCATCGCATTCAGGAGTCCATTCAAACTTCTCTCCTTTCTGCAACAACTTGGTCATTGGCTTGGCTATCTTAGAAAAATTCTCGATGAATCTTCGGTAATATCCGGCCAATCCCAGAAAACTTCGTATCTCTGATACGTTCGTGGGTGGCAGCCAATCCGTAACTGCTTCCACGGTGGCAGGGTCTACTGCGATTCCTTGCGCAGAGATGATGTGTCCAAGGAACTTTACTTCTGCCATCCAAAACTTGCATTTGCTGTACTTGGCATATAATTGGTGTTCCCTTAGCTTTCCTAAGGTTAACCGGAGGTGAGTCTCGTGCTCTTTCTGGCCCTTGGAATAAATGAGGATGTCGTCTATGAATACTACGATGAACTTGTCCAAATACTCCATGAACACCTTATTCATCATATTCATGAAGAATGCATGGGCGTTGGTCAATCCAAAGGACATAACCGTGCACTCATATAATCCATAACGGGTAGTGAAGGCCGTCTTGGGTATATCCTCTTCTCGAATCCTCAACTGATGGTAACCAAACCGCAGGTCGATCTTCGAGAATACCGTAGCTCCTTTGAGCTGGTCGAAGAGATCATCGATCCGAGGCAACGGGTACTTATTCTTGATTGTTACCTCATTCAAGGCGCGATAATCCACACACATACGCTTTGCCTTGTCATCTTTCTTCTCGACGAAGATGACGGGGGCACCCCATGGTGATGTGCTTGGTCTGATATAGCCTTTCTTCTCAAGATCCTCCAACTGTTGCTTCATCTCAGCTAATTCATTAGCGGCCATTCGGTATGGTCGCTTGTAAATAGGGGTGGTTCCAGGCACCAAGTCAATCCTGAACTCGATGTCCCTCCTGGGTGGCATTCCCGGTAAATCCTCTGGAAACACGTCCGGGTACTCACAGACTATCGGTATTTCTTCCAAGGTAATCTGGTGCCGTCTTGGTCTTCTGATCTTTAGTCTTGGCATCTGAAACGTGACGGCAGTCCCTTCTTCGCTGGTCACAGTCACTTTTCTCTGGGCACATTCTATCACGCCTTGGTATTTATTTAACCAATCCATTCCTAGAATGAGATCTAGGCCTTGGCATTCTATTAGGATGGGGTCGGCCCAAAATATGGTGCCGTGGATATCTATCCATACCTTTGGGCTATATGTTAGGGCTAGAGTTTGTTTCCCCGGGGTGGCTATTTGTACGGCTCTGGGTAGATCTTCGGTGTTTAGATTGTTCTTTTCCACAAAATCAGTTGATATGAAGGAGTGTGTAGCTCCAGTGTCAAATAAAACCACTGCAAGTGTTGAATGCACCAAAAACTTACCCATCACTATCTCTGGTGCGGCCTGAGCTTCTTCAGCGGTGACGTGATTGACTCGGGCATGGATGGCGGGGTTCGCGGCAACTCCTTGGACGCGCTTAGGGTGGGGGCAAGAATTGGAGTAATGCCCCTCCTGACGGCAGTTGAAGCATACCACGGGCTTGCCGTGCTTATCGCGCAGGATCTCTGCCTTCTTTGCCGGGGCAGCTGGGGTAGTTGGTGGGGCAGGAGCGGGACGAGGTTGGCTGGCTCCAGCATTTGCGGCTGGTGGCGCCGGACGATACACTGGGCGGGGGTGGTACTGCTGTGCTGGTGGAGGTGGAGCAAAATGGGGTCTCTGGGCCATACCCTGGTTTTGCCTGAAGGCAATCATGCGCTTCTTCTTCAGGTCGACCTTGTTTTCCTGGGTCTCCTGCATGATGGCTTTGTTCACCAACTTTTGGAAGTTGGCGAAGTCTCCAGAGATGAGTTGTAGGGACAACTCGTCCTTCAGTCCCCTAAGGAACTTGGCCTGTCTGGCTGCATCCGTACGAACCTCCTCTGGTGCGTACCTGGCCAGGCGGTTGAACTCGTGCAGATACTCAGTGACAGATCTGCTCCCCTGCTGCAGATCTCGGAACTCTTGTTGCTTCTGGGCAACGATGCCGTCGGGGATGTGGGCGGCACGAAAGGCGGCCGAGAACTCCGCCCAAGTGGGGGCGTGGCCCTCGGGCAAGGTCTCACGATGATTGTCCCACCACTCTGCGGCGGGACCATGAAGCTGGTGGGTGGCGAAGGCCACCCTCTCCTGCTCGGTGCAGGTCAGAAGGTCGAGCTTCTTCTCGATAGCCCGCAACCAATCCCCAGCCTCCATGGGGTTGGTGGTGCTCGAGAAGGTCGGTGGGCGGACTCGGAGGAACTCCGAGAGCTGTGACGCGGGAGCGGGAGCCGGTGTGGCAGGTCGGGGCAGCTCGGGCTGTTGGTGGAGGCAGAAAAGATGCGCTTGCTGTTCTTGCATCTGCTGTTGCTGCTGCTGCATCTGGTTCAATAGGGCAGCAACCAACTGGTTCTGAGTGGCCATCATCTCAGCCAAGGTGGGGTGGTTGGCGACCGGGGCTTGCCTTTGCCCGGTGGCTCCCCATTGTGGCAGGTTGCCACTTTCTCCTCCGTTCTGAGGAGCGTCTGATCCCTGAGTGTTGGTCATCCTGGAATTTTCAGCGTATACACATTTATTTTGGTGAACTTCTTTATATTTTATTTCAAAAGGGTACCGTTCTTGCGGTTACATTTATTTAATCCTTCATTCATGCCTTATGTTTTGACATGAATGCTAATACAAGCAAGTAATTATAAAAATAACAATCAATCGTAAAACTATGTCTATGGCAGCTCGGGGGACGGCTCGATCTCGGGCTCGTGGGAGACGGTCGGGGTCGAGGAACTGGATGGTCCGGCGGGTGGTGCGCTGCGGGAGATCCTCTTGGGCCTCACAATGGGGATCCGAAGGGGTTTCTTCCTGCGAGGCAGAAGAGGTGCGATCTCCTCTATGTCCTTCTTCAACTCTCTGAGCTGCTGACGGAACTGGGCGTGGACCATGGCGCCCTGGCGTAGGAGCTCGTTCTAACGCCTCAACTCCTCCACCTCCATGGTCAACAGAGGGTTCTGCTCAAGCTGTCGACGGAGCTCGGCATTCTCACGGGTCAGGTTCTCCGAAGTGTGGCGGTAGAAGTCGATGGTGTCGTGCTGGCTGTCTGCGTCGAGGACGGCCTCTGTGTGGAGGTTGTCCATGGCCTCCAAGAGTCTCATCGTGCGGGTGATGGCGGAGCTGCTCTGTGTGAGGGGACTGATGTAGATGCTGCGGTGACTCCCGGGTGTGCGCATGGGCATGAAGCGGTAGACGGTGTCGCGGAGGTGGCAGTCGTATACCAGTCGAAGCTCGGCGAGGGACTGAAGAGCGGCTCGCTGGCTAGCCACCACGAATGAAGGTCCTCCAACTCCGTGGGTGTAGAAGGGCGGCTGCGTGGAAGAGGGGCGGATCACAACCGTGACCTCGCAGTAGCTCTCGTTCCCATCGGGAAAGATCCCGTGGAACGCAGGCTCATGGGGAAACCCCAAAAAGTCGACGAGTACGCGAAGCTCGCGGATGAATCCGGCCTCATCACGAAGAGTCCCGCTCATGGTGTGAACCGGCATCTACAAAAGAGAGAAAATTGTGTGAAAACCTCGGGAGATGAGAGGATAAGTAACCTTTTGTAAAATATAGTGAATATATATAAGTCCTAAGGTCAGGTCTGTTTGGCTTCCTACAGTCAAGTCGGCTCTGATACCATCTTGTCGCGCCCCGATTTAATAAATCAGGACTTTATTGAAATTCCATAGAAAATCAATAAAACAAGACGTTCATCAAGCGACCACGTACAATACGGGCAATCATTCACGGTTCGTAGACCGCATTAGTACAAAAGTGAATGAAAGTGAAGAGAAACTAATAAAATCAAGGGTCCTAGATGAACGCCTCCTTCCAGTCTCGCCTTGACTGGGTCGCTACTCCAGACCTTCATCCTCCTCGTAGTAGACGGGCTCTGATGGTGTAAGTCAACGGGGTGAGTACAGATGTACTCAGCAAGCCACTGAATGCAAGTATAATGCAAGATAATAACAAGGGAGATAGTGGCTAGTTTTGCGGAAGCAGCATATTTGTAAAGCATTTAATGTGAGAAATTTATTAGTACGGAAAAGTAAACATGTGAATGCATCATCATCTTCTAACTCGAGGAGTACGTTTTACCTCCTCGCACAACAGTCCTTACATGCCATGAATAACTCATCCATTCAAACAATTTGTAAACTAACTGCGAGTAGTCACACAACCCGCCCTTGACCGTGGGCTCGGCTTTTCGAAAAGATTGATTTACTCTGATCAGAGATGTACCACTGTACCCACAAGGCACGCACTCATCACCTACACCGAAGTGTAACGAGATGACCCATCTCACGGGAACTCATGCCAAAACCTTCCATATGGTCTTCCCCGACTCAACAACACCCTCTTATAGGTTTTGTACCGTGTCTCGCCATGTCGAGTTTCCACAATACCCCCTCTTGAGCCATCGTCGGTACAAGGCGCCCTGAGGGCTAGCCCCTTGCCCCCTCCACTATGGTGCCGTGAGACGGAGGGTTCCACACTTCTAGTTAGGACTTACCTATTAGACTTGTGGTTGGTACGGAAGTGCTTTGCAACAGATCCCGCAGACCGGTCCTTATAGTGCCCCGGGTGCGACATACCAAATCCCGAGCTTGCACCCGGAACCCACCATGCTTATAACATACCTAACTCCAACAGAGTCCAGAGACAAGAATAACGGGGTACTTCATATACCAGAATCCATCTATTCTACGACTCATTCTTTATATCCTATAGCAGTTGTGCCGGTACATTGGGCACTAGCTAATATTTTTTTATAGTAGAGTGACAAGGAGTTAAGGCTCAATAAGCATGGCTTGGGTTTGCACACAAGGACGGGGATCTAATAAATATAAGTGTAAGGCTTGAGTATTTGACTAATGCAATATTAACCTATGAGTTATAGCGATAAGTTATTAAAACATGGGCTCAATTATGATCAACTGTTTCCACAGAGATGGTCGATGACTTGCCTTGATCAGCAAAGGGTGAAGGAGGAACCTCGGGGTAGAACTCTTGCTCCTCGACGAACTCGTAGTCTTCTCGTTACGGAAAAATAAATAATACATTCAATAAACAGATAAAATTCACTAAATATAAGAACATACATAGTTTGTGGGTGTTTTTTATGTGAAGTAATATTTTAATATTCTGAGTTTTGTATAAAACAGTAAAGTTTAATATTTTAGGATTTTTCCTAATTTATTTACTGTATTATTAATTTTAACCCTAAGGGATTTTTATTCATTTATTTAGTAATAATATTTTGGGTAACAGAAACATACTGTTTTTATCGCATTGATGTGTAGAGAATAATATTATGGTTCTAACAAAATTTGAATGGTGAAATTTAGAGTAAAAATGAGCAAGATATGAATTTTTGAAGTTTAAACTATTTTCTGAATTTTATTTTAAAACCAGAAATGGGTTCTGGTCTACGGTGAACCAGGCTTACGGTGGACTGGCTACTGTGCGCGTGGACCGGTTGATCCAGAGCCGTCGGATCTGGATCTGGCGGTCAGACGCGAGGCGGGAGGCGTAAGTGAAAATGGACGGTCCAGATTAAAACGTGCGAAGGGTTATGACGTGGACGCACCAGATCGATCGGGGCTTTAAGTGGTGATCGACGGCCGAGAGGCCTCGATACCCCTTTGACCAGATCCGAGGGCCGAGATTAAATCCCGGAGGGATTTAATCCTAGCCCTCCGATCGCGATCGGGCGGTCGCGGCGCGATCCGGCACGACACGGCGTAAGGGGGCGCGTACCCCCTTCGTCTCCGGCGACGGCGGGCTCGGGTGCGACCACGGCGGCGGCGGCGAGCGCCTAGGTGCCTAGCTACCGGCGGAAATGGAACGAGGGGAGTACGGCGGTTCGAACCATACCTGTGGCGGCGAGGATGGACGAAGGACGGCGGCCGGCGGTGAGGGTAGACGGCGGAGGTGGTTCGGGAGCTTGACGGCGACGTTGATCCGGCGGGTTCCAAGGCCAACGGAGTGGTGGCCGGGGACGAGGGGTTGTCGACGGTCACGACGGTGGCAGTGGCTAGGTCAGGAGAGGCGGGGGTCGGCGGCGATCGCTCGCCGGAGGTGGAGCAGAACCGAAGCTCGAAGAAGAGGGCGACGGCGCTCTGGAAGGCTTTGGTTGGGGCTTAGGAGGTGTGGGCGGAGTGCGGTGAGCCGAGGGGTTTTTATAGGGGTCACCGGCGATGTATAAGGCAGGGCAAATGGAGGAAACCCGAAGGGTTCCTCTTTTGCGCCGGCGAGGGTTCCATCCGCGTGGGCGAGCTTCCATTCTTGTTAAAACGCGTGGCATGAAGATGGAAGGGGGTCATCGTGGTCCAAGGAAAGGGGTCCGAGGTGGATCCGAGCGGATCGGGGCGGCCGGCGGCGAGGGAAGGAAAGGGATCACCGGGAAAGGAAGGCGGATCCCCTTCCAACGAAGAAGACGATGCTGACAGGTGGCCCCCACCTGTCAGCGGGTGAAACAAAAAAGGAAGGGCCGACAGGCGGGTCCGGGCGGTCAGCGGGCGAAAGGGGCGGGGCTGAGGCTGATTGGTGGGGCCGAGGCGGGGTGCGAGCGGGAGGAGAGAGGGGAGCGGCGCCGACAGGCGGGTCCCGCTCGTCAGTGAGAGGGCGGTGATGGGCTGGGCCTAAAAGGCTTTAGGAGGGAGTTTCGGGGTTGAGGCCCAATAGGATTAAAAATTGATTTCTGATTTAAAATAATTCCAGTAATTCGAATATTTGATTAAGGGTTGAATTACTGTTGATAAAGATTTGTAAAAATTCCTAAAATTATATTTTGGTCTCTAGTTTATCTCATAAAATTTTCAGGTCCAAATTTTGAGTATTTCTCCCTGTTTGGCTTTGTTTGGGTTCTTTTGTGATTTCTTCTTTAATAATAAATCCAAAAATGATTTAAATAATATTTTCTTTTATTTTAATTTCTGGGGTGTTACATATGGCCAGCGATGGGGATCGAAACCTGGTTCCGCAAGTTCTATGAGGAAGAAAATAAAAGGTGAACGGTAGGAAAAGGGGGAAAAGCAAAGAAAATGGCGGACAAACTAAGGACAGTGAAAAAAGAAGAATACTAAAGACTTACCTCAGGGATCGCAGTGATGGGGGCCATCGTTGGTGTTGCCAGAATGCGAGATTGGCAAAGGCGAAGAAGACGACGAGTGACGGTGGTCTTGAGTAGTACTAAAAGCAGATGACAGCGAGCTTGAGGGAAAAAGTGAACAGTGAGCAAAGAGCGTGAAGAAGAAAGGTGGAGTGATTGGGATACTTATAAAGGAAAAGGGTGACTCCTCAGTAGCCGGGTCACACTGATTCTGCCAGATCTAGTGGGAACCACTTGCAATGTTCGGCGAGAGGTAATCATGAGTACAATTTTCAAAACACCGAGATCTTTGCAGGCCTGGGATTATAGGAACCGAATCTTCGGCTTAAAGAGCACCATTACAAAATTGTATGGAATGAAACCTGGTCTAATGCCACCATAGAGAAAAGTAGATGCATAAGACTAGGTGATACCCATCGCAGTTGTGAATGGCCTAGGCAAAATTTTATAAAGTACTAGAATATGAAATGTTTCGGTTATAATTAATGAGTGTGAAAATATGTCGTGGTTAGAAGTTTGAAAAGACGTGATGGCAGGGGGTGATGATGGTCAGTAATTTCGAAGCATCAGAAGCCATTTAATGCTCCGAAACTAGGGGGCATGTGTTGACGCCAAGATTTAGTAGAGTCCAGGCCCACCAAGGAGGTCGCACGACCAACTGAAGTCAAAGGGGTCCAGTCAAAGGTGGTCAAGGAAGCTCTTCCATATTGTTGCAACATGACCGGATATGAAGGAGCCGATGAAGGGGAGAAGAAGATAAAGATAATCCAGAATCTGTTACAAGGTAGATTACTTGGACGGCAAGCCTCCAGACTATAAATATGTATCTAATTAGCTAGGTTTACATACACAATCAACCCCAACAAACTACTACTTTCGGCGCATCGCCACCCTTAGATTCCCAAGGTTAATCCCGGCGGGACTTGGCACTTGAAAGCGGGCTGCATCATCTTGATCTCAGGCGAAGAGGTGAGTCCCGCCATCCCAACGATCACATCAGTTAATGCTTGTTCTATAAGGATACATCATATCGATCTCTTGAGGTATCGACCTGATCGGTGTGATTGTTCGGTTTATCTTAGTATATTTTGCTAGGTCTAAGGCTACATCAGTTTTGATCTCTTAGACTGATGTGAATTAGGTGTCATAGTTTGAGGCTTCATCGGTTAAGTCCGACATCTTGATCGATTGTATCTTGTTCATGCTATGTACCATTCATCTAAATAAAGTATGCTTGACGCGTTGAAGTGTTGTTGATTTATCGGGATTGGCAACTGTCTTGGTTGGGTCTGATCTTAAAATTACGGTGATTTAATGATATAAATATGTTATTTGGCCTGCTTGTTTTAGTTTCTATCAGAGTACAGGTCGATAGGTTATCTTTGTTACCACGCTATGTTTCATCTCCACCTAGGAGGCATTCATTGGCCCGGTTGCACAAAGACATTATTCTATTGGCCGATAGAGTGTTCAACCCGATAGCGTGGGCGTAGTCATCGGTCCTATGGTGGATAGGCGCGTTTATTCCTATCTATTTTATTCTCGCCACAGTCATTGGCTCGATAGCCGATCGGCGTTGCTACTAATGTTTATCTTTTATGATTCCTTATCATTTGCAGGATCAAACTGATTGGCATGCTCATAACTTTATTTTTTCTTCTAAGATTATAGGACCTACACTGGAGTTAAGCAGATCTCCTAGGCTACGCGTGTGCCCAAAAAATACTTCAAAAAATACTCCATCTCATCCACCAACTTGCACCGGGAACAGGAGAGCAGGTCTCCGGAACCTCTCACCCTTGTGATCCTGCACCAGGAGAAGGCGAATAAGGTTTTCCATCATCATGGTGCGTCTTCTGTCCACGTATACCATCGGTCGCCTTCAGGTATTGTGATCCAACACCAACAGGATAACCTATGCACTGACCGTGGATTTGTCTTCTACAACGGTACACTACATGTGTTACATTTTATGTATGATTATTGATCATGTTTTGTGAAATCATGATTGCCCTAATGCATTTTACTAGTATGATAGATCTATCCGTGCTAGTTTATGTTGATTTCATGATTTATATAATTTGGAGATTAATCGTAAAATTGCGCAATACTCTAAGAATCCAAAAACCTTACTATAAGCAATCTACGATTAATTCAATGGTTATATTTGTAGATGCACTGAAGTCGAATAAATTTTTTGGTGTGCATTTTAAGAGATGGCAAGTAAAGATCCGTCTCTCGCTTACTGCGATTAATGTATGGGAAGAGAGACTTGGCAAACCTAAGGACGAACTTTTTGCAAATGAGCAGAAGAAGTTCATTGAGTCCAATAATCTCTTTGTGGGATGCATTCTAGACATGCTATCTAACTGCTTATTTGATGTTTACATCATTGTGACAAATGCAAAAGAGTTATGAGGTGCTCTGGTTGGAAAATATGGTGCGTCACATGCAGACAGTGAACTATACCTCATAGAGAGCTTTCATGACTATAAAATAGTGAACAACTGTTCTATGGTGGAACAAGCTCATGAGGTTGTATGCATTGTCAAAGAACTTGACCTTGTTAATTGTCCTCTACCCGTCAAGTTTGTGGTTGTGTGTATTATTGAAAAGTTACCTTCTTCATGGAACCATGAAACTTCGTCACAACTCTAAAACATCATAAATCAGTGATATCAGATGTAAACTGATAGCATCTCTTGATGTTGAAGAGAAAGCTCAGAAAAAAGATGCTACTGATAAAGGTGGCGAGGGTTAGTCTAGCACCAACATGATGCAGAAATCCCCACAAATAAAGAGCAAAGGAAAATATAAGCCTGACAAGGTTATGAGAACTACTACCTTTGAGAAGAAGAAGAAAAACATAGTCGAGTTGAGTTTCTTCACTTGCGGTGAACTAGGACATTTCTCTAAGTATTGTCTAGATTGTGCAGACCACAAAGGGAAAAAAAGCTAAGAATGTAAACATGGTGACCATCAATAATACTGAGGATGGGTACGATAATCCATTTACTATACTTTCAGTGTTTTAGACTACCAGCATGTGGTTTGATACGGGTGCCAATGTTCATGTTTGTGGTGACATCTCTATGTTTTCTTATTATCAGGTCATCCAAGATTCTTTCATCCTAATGGGGAATGGGTCACATGCTTCTGTTCACGACGTTGATATGATAGATCTAAAGTTTACTTTAGGAAAGATTGTGCAGTTGAGGAACGTACAACATGTCCCCACTATCAACAAGAATCTTGTTAGCGGCTCCGTTCTGTGTAAGGACGGGTTTAAGGTAGTCTTAGAGACCAATAAATTAGTCTTATCAAAACATGGACAATTCATTGGTAAAGGCTATGATTGTGGAGATATATTTTTCTTTTCTCTTTCTAATTTTAGCAATAAGTTAGTGAACCATATTTGTGGTGGCATTTATGATGATGCGAGAATTTGGCATTCACATTTATGCCACGTTAATTTTTGCTTGATGTCTCTATTATCGAGCATGTGTTTAATTCTTAATTTCACCATTGTCAAAGGTTCTAAGTGCTATAGTTGTGTGCAATCAAACAACCTCGGAAGCCTTACAAGGCAGTTGAGGAGAGAAACTTGGCACCTTTAGAACTCATACATTCTGATCTATGCGATATGAATGGTGTGTTAGCAAAGGGTGAAATGAGATATTTCACGATATTGATTGATGATGCTTCTATACTTCATTATGTATATTTGTTAAAATATAAGGATGATGCATTAGATTACTTTAAAATCTATAAGGCCGAATTTGAAAATCAACTAGAGAGAAAGACCAAACGTTTAAGGTCTGATTGGGGTGGTGCATATTTCCCCAAAACATTTGATGAATTCTGTGAGGAACACGGTATTATTCATGAGAGGACGCCTCCCTATTCACTCGAATCAAATGGGTTGTTGAGAGGAAAAACCACATGTTAACTGACTCGTTTAACGCCATGTTAGCTATTGCTGGTTTATTAGAGGCGTGATGCGAGATGCTCTGTTGACTGCATATCACGTCTTGAATAGAGTTTCTAACAAGAGTAAAGATAGAACTCCATATGAGATATGGACTAGGAGAAAACCATCACTTTCTTACTTGTGCTCTTAGGGGTGTTTGGCGAAAGTCAATATTCTAATCATGAAGAAACACATGTTGGGATCTAAGATAGTGGATTGCGTCTTTCTAGGCTATGCTTAGAGAAGCATAACATATAGATTTTTGTTAGTAAAATCTGAAGTGCAAGATATGAATGTTTATAATATTTTAGAATCACATGATGCAACATTTTTTGACAATGTGTTTCCTTTGAAAAATATGCATAACATTGATAGATATTCTATAGAGATAATTCCTGAACCTGATACACCTTTTAATTCTGAGTCTTCTAAACAACTTGATCGGTTTGAGGAAATCCTTGAGGAGGATGATAGTGAAGCTCCTAGAAGGAGTAAGAGACAAAGGGTTGTAAAATCATTTGGTGATAATTTTACTGCGTACCTTGTGGATGACAGTCCTACAATAATTACTGAGGCATATGTGTTGAAGCCAAGATTTGGTAAAAGCACAGGCCCATCAGGTGTGTTTCTTGGTAAACAAAAGTCAAAGTAATCCGATCAAAGGTTGGTCAAATAAGTCCGTCCAGGTGATTATATGTGACTGGATATGAAGGAGCCGATAGGGATGAAGGAAGATAGAGAAAAATCCAAAATTGGTTGTGATATCATCAGAGTAGATGACAAGTCTCTGGACTATAAATATGTAAATATTAGCTAGGTTAGAAAGCTAGAAAAAACACAACCATAAACTACTCTCGGCATATCGTCACCTTTGTCTTCCAAGGTTAATCCTGATGGGACTTGGCACTCGGAGCTAGGCTGCATAGTTTTATCTCCAGCGAAGAGGTGAGTCCCGCCACCCCGACGGTCATATCTATTGGGGAATAGGGGAGCTACGCTTGCCGGTAAATTCAAAATTTCCGCCATAAGCCCAAGATCCATGCGCGTGCGAGATCATAGACCATTACCTTCTAGCACGAGACACGCTAGGTGCAGCGGAAGAAGATATCAGAGTAGCGTGTCAATCCTATCCTCGCTTCATCCTAGGCATCCTTCGCCAATCCGATCGGTGAAGACGACGTAGTTGTTCACGTGAAGAAGTCCACGAGCGTCGCTATTCGAGCAACGCATCCACGGTATCCACACATACAGGGATGGAGTTTCTTCCACGGCAGCATTCTAGCACTGCACGTGAGAGATGAGAAATCATCGACCTCAATGATTGAGATCAAGAAAGGGAGGAAGGAGTCTATGGTGACTAGGTCTAATCTATGCTTATTGCTTTTTTTCAAGACCTCCTCCTCCTCTCTTTATATAGGCCTGAGAGCCCCTGGTCGTGCACATCTCGGAACCCACAAATTAGTTACAACTAATCCGTATTCATAATAGATCCAATCTGTTTGCCCACATCAGAACTTTCAATCTTAGATCGTAACTTCTGACAAGGTGTTTTAGGTCTCCTGATTAAATACGACACGCAACAAATCCAATCTGTTTTCAACGATCTCAGAACTTCCAATACACATATAGGAACTTCCGATCAGTACAATATAGCCCCGATTCCAAATCGGAACTTCTGGCTCGTCGAAACTTCCGAAGCAACATTTGCTCTCTGACTCGAGACTAGAAAATAATCGAAACTTCCGATACTACCTATCGAAACTTCTGATACACAGAATTTTCTCGGGCGTATCCATCAGTATCAGCTAGATCGGTGCTTTCAAGGCTGCATCATATCGATATCTTGAGGCATCGGCTTGGTCAGTGCAATCGCTAATTTATCTTGGTGTGATTTCTAGGTCTGAGGTTGCATCGTTACGATCTCTGAGATTGATGTGAATTAGGTATTGTTGATTGAGGCTTCATCGGTTAAGTCCGACATCTCATTATATTGTATCTGATTTATGTCATACACCATTTATCTAAATAAAGTATGCTCGATATGTTAAAGTGTTGCTGATTAACTATGATTTAGCGACTGTCTTGGTTAAGTCCAATCTTGCTGTTACGATAGTTTAATAGTATGGATGCATTTTCTTGTATTGTAGATTCGGTTTCTATCAGAGTACAAGCTGATAGGTTATCTTTAATTCCACGTTTCATTTTATTTCCATCGAAGGGTATTCATCGACCCTTGTGCACGAGATGTATGTACTATTGGCCGATGGAATTACTAATCCTGATAATCTAGCCATGGTCATCGGCTCGACAGCCGATTGACGCTGCTACCCACGGTTCTTTTTATATCATTACTGTCATCATCTTGGTTGCTGATCAGCTTTGCTACTGACGTCATTTTTTCTTTCCCCTTATCAGTTGCAGGGTCAAACTGATTGGCACGCTCAGACCCCTTTTTTCTTAGATTGTAGGACTTGCACTAGAGTTAAGCAGACCTTCTAGTTCACGCGTGTGACCAAAAATGACACCAACAATATGCATCTCCTGATGCAGATCATTGGAAAGAAGCTATCCATAATGAGATGGACTCGATTCTATCTAATGGCACATAGGAACCGATTGATCGAATGAATGGTTACAAACTGTGGATTGTAAGTGGGTGTTTAAGAATAATCTTAGGCTTGATAGTACTATTGAGAAGCACAAGGCTCGTCATGTGGCCAAAGGTTATACACAAAAAGAAGGCGAAGACTTTTTTATACTTATTCACATATAGCTAGACTGACCATAATTAGAGCATTACTTTTCCTAGCATCCTCATATGATCTTATCATTCATCGAATGAATGTAAAGACAACTTTATTAAATGGAGAGTTGGATGAGGAGATCCACATAGATCAGCCTGATGGGTTTGTAGTGAAGGGTCAAGAGAGCAAGGTGTGTAAATTATTAAAGTCTTTGTATGGCCTAAAATAAGCACCTAAGCAATGGCATGAGAAGTTCAATAGAACTTTAACTTCTGTGAGCTTTGTCATAAACGAGGCTGATAGATGTGTATACTATCGATATAGTGGGGGTGAAGGAGTTATATTATGTTTGTATGTTGTCAATGACATACTGATTTTTGGCACAAATATTGATGTGATCAATGAGATCAAGTCTTTTTTATCAAAAAGTTTTGATATAAAAGATCTAGGAGAAGTTGATGTTATTCTTAACATCAAACTGAATATGGACAAGAATGAGATTACAGTTTCACAATCTATTTTTGTTGAGAAGATCTTGACATGTTTTAGTTATAAATATAGTAAGCCTTCTCCAACACCTTATGATCCTAGTATGACACTTTGAAAGAACAAGAAAATTGCCAAAGATCAATTAAGATACTCTCAAATAATTGGTTCACTCATGTACCTAGCCAACACAATGAGACCCGACATATCACTTGTTGTGAGCAAATTGAGCAAGTTCATGTCGAACCCGGTTTGTGATCACTAGCATGCACTTGATAGGGTTATGCGCTATATGGTAGGTATTATGAGTTATGAGATTCACTATTCAGGGTACCCCACTATGCTTGAGAGATATAGTGTTTCGAATTGGATATCTGATGCTAATGAGCTTTACATCACGACTGGGTATATTTTTACCCTTAGAGGTGGTGTAGTATCATGGAGATCTTACAAATAGACCATTTTGATGTGGTCAACCATAGAAACTGAGAAACCAAGGGTTGGTTTCGGAGTCTGTGATGAGTGATTGACAGATTTTATCCTCTGATTCGAAGGGGTCCCTCCGAAGGGGTTCGGAGGTTGGTTCTCCGAAGGGGTTCAGAGGCTGTTTCACCGAAGGGTTCGGTGGGCTCTGGTTGCTACAGCTGTTGCAGCGGAGTGTGCCTGTCGGAGGGGTCCGACAGTACACGTTGAGTGGGTTGTACCGAAGGGTTCGGTACTTTGGGCGGTACACCAGAGTGTGTGCCGAAGGTTGTTTACTCAGAGAGGTCTCCGGGGTACTGGATACACTTGTATGTTTGTTTGTGGTGCGCAGGGGACTTCGGAGGTGACAGACGTTTCGCAGCAGGTGAACCTGGGTCAAGCGGGAGGCTTGATGCCAGGGGAGCAAGGAGCTCCGTCACGAAGGCTGCGAAGGGGTTGAGGTCGGACCTCGGGTCGAGGTGCGCCAAGAGAAGGCAGTAAGTGCGGAGCCTGGCTCCGGGTGAAGGTACCCCAAGACGAAGTCCTCGGAGGCGAGGCACTTCGAAGGGTACTCCGAATGGAGTGACTTCGAAGTATGGTGGATCAAGTCCTCAGCAATGAGGCAAGGTGTTCGAAGTGTGCTCCAGAGGGAGACACTCGAAGGTTTACCCGTCGAAGGTCTCAGAAGTCGAGGTGCATCGAAGGCATGATCCGGGTGAGGATCGTCGAGGAGTGTGCTCGGGGAGAGACACTACGACGAAGTGCTCATGGAATGCTTCATGCGGAGGCCTTGGACGAAGGAGGGACTTCGAAGGGTGGTACTCCGAAGGTGGGGCTTCGGAGTGAAGCTGGCTCCGGAGTGAGGCTGGCTCCGAAGTGAGGTTGACTTGAGGTACTTCAGCCTTGCATGGCTTCGGTACACGGACTGACGGAGTTCGAGCTGGGAGAAGCTGCGAAGCCATGGTGGTCCACTCCGAAGGTGTTGGTGCGAAGGCCCAAGGGCTTTGACGGCTTCGGCTCAAAACCATAACTGTATCGAAGGCTGACTTCGGTGAAGCGAAGGCCGTCAGGCTCAAGGCTTCTCACCGAAGCTACCGCACCCCTCGCGTGCGAAGGGGGGCTTCAGAAGGGTCCAAAACTGCAAAGGCTGACAGCGTCTGCTCTACAAAAGCTGGTGTTGTCCCCTCTGCGAAGCTGACAAAAGAAGCCTCCAAATAAAGTAGACTACCAGTTGTACCCCCTGTTCTGATGAGACAAAAACAGTGTAAACCCTAGGGGTAAAGTAGTCTATTCACAGGGCTTAATAGTGCCTATAAATAGTGGAGGATGGCTAGGTCACATTAACACTTTGAGCATTTATTTTTGAGCTCCTGTACTAGCCACCACATACTTTGTATTCATCCTGTGAGTTCAATTTTTGTGTTCCCTGTTCAAGCATCGAAGCTTTGATTCTATGTTCATTTACTGCTTGAGCTTGTATGCATACTTCACTGCATGCTTCGATCTCTTGTGTGTCACTTCTTTTGAGTTGAGTTTGTGCACTAAATCATTTCTGGAGAAGTGTGTGAGAAGCCTGTTCGAGCGAAGTGTGTTTGAGCGAAGTGTGGTTTTCAGTGTCTGTTCGCTCTGTGTAAACTGGAGGCTAGACCTCTCTGATTACTAGTGAAGCACTGATCGAAGCCCGTTTTTCTTCCCTAGTCGAAGCCCTTAGCGAAGTCTGTTAACTGTGCGTTTTGATCTTTGAAGTACGAAGCCCAGCACCAGTTGTTGTCGTTAAGTATTTGGTCGAAGTCTGCAGAGTGAAGTCTGCTCTTGCGAAGTCTGTAGTGTGAAGCCTACTCGAAGGCACCCAGTGTGTGGAGCCTGCACTGACTTAGCAAAGCTGATCGAAGTCCTCAGAGGGAAGTCCGCTCTTGCGAAGGGTGAAGTACGAAGCCTGCACGAAGGCACCCTATGTGCGAAGGCTGCACTGACTTAGCAGAAGCTGAATTTTTGGGGTTGTGGGTGGAGCGAAGTCTTCTTGGATTCGAACTTTTGCTCCTTGCGAAGCCTGTATTCGGAGCTGTAAAATACCTCCGAATCAAAACTTTGAAGGGTGTGTTCGAAGCCTGTTCCGCAGAAGACAGAATTAAAACAGAAGGCTATTTTTAGTCTGAAATTTTAAAATCTCCCATTCAACCCCCCCCCCCTCTGGTCGATTTTTCCGGTCCAACAGAAACAGAACTTACTGCTTTAGATACAGGCACTATAGAGGCAGAATGGCTGCATGAGCTATTGATGGACTTGCATGTGGTTGAAAAACCAGTACCGACTATCCTTGAACTATGATAATCAAAGTGTGATAGTCAAAGTGAATAGTGATAAGGATAATTCAAAGTCATTAAGACATGTTAAAAGACGATTAAAATATGTCAGGAAGTTGAGAAACTCTGGAGTGATAAGTGTGACTTATATTCAAATAGACAAAAACCTGGCAGATCTCTTTACAAAAGGGTTATCAAGGAATGTTATAGAAAATGCATCGAGAGAGATGGGTATGAGACTCATATGAGTTTTCGTAGTGGTAACCCAACCTATGTGATCGGATATCCCATAAATTAGGACCTGGAAAAAACAAGCTATTGGTTAAACGAGGAGATAAATTATTATTTCCAAACCCATTCTAAGGTGCAATACTCTCAAAAACTATAAGACAGATTGGCTTTATGCCTTAATATATTTTGTTGGCTTTAATTTGCAAAGATGCGCTATCCTGTAGAGAATTCTTAAAAAATACACCTATATGAGTCTAATTGTCTAACGTCATAGTCCATGAGACTTGGATGATCTCTAGTAAGCTCATTATAAAACCAAGAAGTACGATACATATGCTCCACCCAAGGGATAGGCTACTGACATCCAAGTACTAATTAAGGCTTTGAGTGAAACATGTTCGTAGAAAACTTGCAATTCAATGCATAGTCCATTGTTCAAGTTGTGGATGAGTGTAGCTTGAAGATCTAGATGGGAGTTTAACGTAATAGTCTTCGCCAAAACGCTAGTATACCAAACAACAGTGACAATCAGACAAATATCTAAATGGATATTTGAGATCTGTTGGGGGATTAAATCTCTAAATGGGTATTTGAGATCTAGTGGGGGATTGCTGGAATTTTGGGATAAATCCATATGAATATTTCAGAAATTCCTAAATAAATCTCAAAGGCCCATGTCATGAAAAGGAATATCGAGTGGTCGAGAGTCGGCACTCTCGAGTATGAGATCCGAGCCAAAACTCAGGAGTCGGGGATCAACACTTCCTGAGTGCTTGATCTGAGTCGAGACTCAGGGGTCGGGGTCAGTCTATCGAGCTTGACGACATGTTCCCGAAATCCGACTCTTTGCCGTGTACGTGTTTTAGAAATTCCTAAATAAATCTCAAATGCACATGTGATGAAAATGAATACTGAGTGGTCGGGAGTCCGTGATCAACACTTCTCGAGTGCTTGATCTGAGTCGGGACTCAGGGGTCGGGGATCAGCCTGCTTCCTACCAAGCTTGACTACATGTTCCCAAAATCCGACTCCTTGTCGTTTACGTGGGGACGCAGTCCTTCATTTTATTGTTCTGATTCTTTGGGAACGTGGCAAAATTTGCGAGATATGGTTATATAGTAACTGACTTGATTGAGACTGTGATTGCGATGCGAGATCTGTTTGCTCCCATATAAATACATGTCTATTAGGTTGATTCTAGGGTGGAACTAAGAACTGTGCTAGGGTTCTTGGTTGTCTCTTCTCTTTGTTGTGCTGCCACTGTAGTCTACTTCATCTCGTTCATCGGTGTGCACCGAAAATGGGAGAGCAGGTCTTTGGAACCTTTTGCCCTTGTGATCCTGCACTGGGACAGGGTGAATAAGGTTTTTGGAAAGCGCCCTCACGACTGCTTAAGTTCGTCATCATGACGCGTCTTCCGTCCACGTCTACCGTCGATCACCGTCGGGTGCTGCGATCTAACACCAACGGGAGAACCTCTGCACCAACTACGAATTCGTTTTCTGCAACCGTACAGTATGTATGTTACATTTATGTACAGTTATTAATCATGTTTTGTGAAATCATGATTATCATGTTGTGTTTTATTAGTGTGATATATTTGTTCATGTTAGTTTATGTTAATGTCATGATTTATATAATTAGAAGATTAATCATAAAATTGCCTAATATTCCCAATAGTTGTTGTCTCAAAGATAATAGACATCATAATGAGTGAAATGAATCCCTAAGATACAAAGAAATATATGAAGTGAGAAGCTTTATAATTTTTTCACCGAACCTATCATTTAACTATTATGTTTTAATCAACTGTAACTGTAAAACTATTATATTTATAGTTACGTTGAACTTTGATTAATACAAACTATATAACTAAAGCATGCATCATCACATGTAATTTTTTTGCTAATTACCTTAGGGCATGTTCGGTTAGGTGGGGATTGAAGGGGATTGAAAGGGATTGAGGGGAATTGGAGGGGATTGTAGTATAAATCCTCTCTAATCCCTCCCAATCCCCCTCAATCCCCTTCCCAAGGGGATTAAACGAACAGTCCCTTAAGAGCTGAGGGCCATGGCCGCTGCTGCCCCCCTGCCCCGCCACTGTTCACGAATTTGTTGCGCTGGTAGACTGACGTTGGCATATATGGCTGACACATGATATTTCTTCGTAGGTGGCAGGCTGAGTGTAAATTCATATGTATCAATTTTAAGAGAAGCGGCATATATATTAACGGGTAATTTGATGTTGTGTAATTATGACCGGAGATGGACGAGTGGAGCTTGTCGCATTTCCGCACGCATCCCTGTCATCGAGACTGCGGGCCTGTTTGGGAGAGGGATTAAAGTTTAGCCCTCCACTTTAACCTCATTTTAATTTTTGAGCCAAATAAGTAGGCTAAAACATGAGTGCTAAACTTTAGTCTCGTTCTTAAGTAGGCTAAAACCTGAGTGCTAAACTTTAGCCTCGTTCTTTTCTTTAGACCCTCCAAAGAGTGTTAAATGGAGCTAAAAGTGGCTCTGTATTAATTGTTATCTTTGCCGTCAAACATGTGAATGCTAAAATAAGGAAAAAGTGAAAAGATGAACAAATAGGTCTTTTGTATACTTATTGCTAAAGTTTAGCCCATATATCCAACAACAAAAAAAGCTCAATTTTAGTTTTCTATTTTATGTTCTAAACTTTAGGCTCTCAAAACATGCCCTAAGTACGTGAAGTGACGGCAATTGGATCAGCTACTCATGCTTATCCGTGCGCCACGGCGGCTTGGCTACCCCTGCTGACACGCATACCGTGGTTGGCATGCGCGCCACGGTGCAGGCAGATTCGCAGAGGCATGCCGCTAGTTGAGCCTGGTCGCGCCGCTCGCGTGGACGGACGGCTAGATGCTGAGTGCGGCCGCGCAGGTCCGCGCCACATGCATGGAGTCAGGATCGGTGCCTCGGTGGTCCAAGCTGGCCGTTCCCGAGCGGACAACGGACTGGCCGGCCGGCCGGCCGGTAGGTGCGCACCATCGAGGGGAGGCTGCAGGAGGCACCGGCGGGCGAGCGAGGTGGATGGCAGACGGCAGGAGACAGGGGGCTAGGGGAGCGCGGCGGATTGCTTGCGGCTGGAAACGAGAGCGCGCGCGGACGATGGGCGAGCGCGGCGCCGCGGCGGGCGAGCGAACTACGCGCGAACCCAATCTGGATCCCAATTCCCTTTTTTTTACCGGCTGTCGTGTGATTATACAGAACGATGCATATTGAATGCTCATTTGTTTACAATCTACTGATTCTTTAAAAATTAATATAGCCCACATTTTCATTTATAAGTTAACCACTATGTTTGAGATACTTAAATCTTAGAAAATTTTTCATCCAACAGCTACACACGGGGTAACCTACTATCTAAAAGAAGAGTAACTCATTAACCAAACATTAGCTCAAAGTAATACAAGCCACTTAAGTACAGCTATTTGTGCGAGCGCCTGGCCTCTAGCTAATTAAGCTTCATTTGCGCCAGGACAAGCATGGACAGTACGCCGCCGATTGAGCTGTGCAATGTAAGAGCTCGAATAGTGTTCTATGGAGATTCTTTTTTGTCCAACAACCAAAAATGGCTTAATGTTATACATGTCTAGTTTTGCAGCTTTTTATGGTCACCTGAAAAAAGAATCAGTAAAATATAAACAATGATTATTAGTACAAAAAATAAGATGGATAAAAACACATCGTACCTTATATTAACACCACATACATAACAACCTCAATTATACCATCATTGATGTTGAAATGAAAGATGCATACTGTGCAAACTTCTAACACCTTATCTCGAAGAAATTGGCTAAAACCAATAGTTAGGTAGCACCATCAATCTGTGGATTTATGCATCGTAATTTAGACTATCTCATACCTTGCTGCTGCCATTTGAATCTCGGTGGTCTGCTCGTGTAGGTGAGGTGTGATGTACTTTTCATAGTACTGCCATAAAAATATTATAATAATAAAATTTAAACAAAGCTAGTTAGACAAGGCCAAGTACATAGATAATCGAGTTAACCACCAACATGTGTAAATAGCTTACAATCGATTTCTTATTGATGATTGAATTATTTATTATGCATATATATAACCGAGTCTCGGAGAATAAATTTGCTGAGATGTTTTGCAAAAGAGTATTCCTTATTAGAGTTATATCTATTGGATTACTAAAATAACATATATGCTTCAAAATGTCCATTTGGTAGTGTCGACCTCCCTCACTATCTGCTCCCCTTCTTCTTCACAAAATTGCTAGGACCCTCCCCAAACATTATAAAAAATCAATTTAAGTATATAAAAATATGAGAAACCAAGGGTTGGTTTCGGAGTCTGTGATGAGTGATTGACAGATTTTAAGGGGTCCCTCTGAAGGGGTTCGGAGGTTGGGTCTCCGAAGGTGTTCAGAGGCTGTTTCACCGAAGGGTTCGGTGGGCTCTGGTTGCTGCAGCTGTTGCAGCGGAGTGTGCCTGTCGGAGGGGTCTGACAGTACACGATGATTGGCTGTACCGAAGATCTCGGTACTTTGGGCGGTACACCGGAGTGTGTATCGGAGGTTGTTTACCCGGAGAGGTCTCCGGGGTACTGGATACACTTGTCTGTTTGTCTGTGGTGCGCAGGGGACTTCGGAGGCGACGGACGGTTCGTAGCAAGTGAACCTAGGTCAAGCGGGAGGTTTGATGCCAGGGGAGCAGGGAGCTCCATCACGAAGGCTGCGAAGGGGTCGAGGTCGGACCTCGGGTCGAGGTGCGCCAGGAGAAGGCAGTAAGTGCGGAGTGTGACTCTGGGTGAAGGTACTCCGAGACGAAGTCCTCAGAGGCGAGGCACTTCGAAGGGTACTCCGAATGGAGTGACTTCGGAGTATGGTGGATCAAGTCCTCAGCAGAGGCAAGGTGTTCGAAGTGTGCTCCGGAGGGAGACACTCGAAGGTATACCCGACGAAGGTCTCAGAAGTAGAGGTGCATCGAAGGCATGGTCCGAGTGAGGCTAGTCGAGGAGTGTGCTCGGGGAGAGACACTGCGACGAAGTGCTCATGGAATGCTTCATGCGGAGGCCTTGGACGAAGGAGGGACTTCGAAGGGTGGTACTCCGAAGGTGGGGCTTCGGAGTGAGGCTGGCTTTAGAGCAAGGCAGGCTCCGGAGCGAGGCTGACTTGAGGTACTTCGGCCATGCATGGCTTCGGTACACGGAGTGACGGAGTTCGAGCTGGGAGAAGCTGCGAAGCCGTGGTGGTCCATTCCGAAGGTGTTGATGCGAAGGCTCAAGGGATTTGATGGCTTCAGCTCAAAACCGTCACTGTATCGAAGGCTGACTTCGGTGAAGCGAAGGCCGTCAGGCTCAAGACTTCTCACCGAAGCTACCGCACCCCTCGCGTACGAAGGGGGGGCTTCAGAAGGGTCCAAGACTGTAAAGGCTGACAGTGTCTGCTCTGCAAAAAGCTGACAATGTTCCCTCTGCAAAGCTGACAAAAGAAGCCTCCAAATAAAGTAGACTACCTTTTGTACCCCTCTGTTCTAATGAGACAAAACAAATGTAAACCCTAAGGGTAAAGTAGTCAATTCACATGGCTGAATAGTGGCTATAAATAGTGGGGGCTGGGTAGGTCGCATCAACATTTTGAGCATTCATTGTTGAGCTCATGTACTAGCCACCTCATACGTTGTATTCATCGTGTGAGTTCAATTTTTGTGTTCCCTGTTCAAGCATCAAAGCTTTGATTCTGTGTTCATTTTCTGCTTGAGCTTGTATGCATACTTCGCTGCATGCTTCGATCTCTTGTGTGTCACTTCTTTTGAGTTGAGTTTGTGCGCTGAATCCTTTCTGGAGAAGTGTGTGCGAAGCCTGTTTGGGCGAAGCGTGTTTGAGTAAAGTGTGTTTTTCAGTGTGTGTTCGCTCTGTGTAAACTGGAGGCTAAACCTCGCTGATTACTAGCGAAGCATTGATCGAAGCCCATTTTTCTTCCCGTGTCGAAGCCCTTAGCAAAGTCTGTTTTGTGTGCGTTTTGACCTTCGAAGTACGAAGCCCAGCACCAGTTGTTGTCGCTAAGTATTTGGTCTAAGTCCTCAGAGGGAAGTCCGCTCTTGCGAAGGGTGAGGTGCGAAGCCTGCACGAAGGCACCCTATGTGCGAAGGCTGCACTGACTTAGCAGAAGCTGAATTTTTGAGGTTGTGGGTGGAGCGAAGTCCTCTTGGCTTCGAACTTTTGCTCCTTGCGAAGCCTGTGTTCGGAGCCGTCAAATACCGCCAAACCTGAACTTCGAAGGGTGTGTTCGAAGCCTGTTCCGCAGAAGACAGAATTAAAACAGAAGGCTATTTTAGTCTGAAATTTTAAAAGCTCCCATTCACCCCCCCTCTGGTCGCCGTTTCCGGTCCAACAAAATATATACATATATATAGTAAGTAATGTCAGTTTACTATAGATATCACTATCATTGTCCTCCATTTTTATGGTCATTGGGGTTTTTTCATCACCAAAGTTAGTATAAATTTTAGTCATAACAGTCAATGGAGCCTATCATATTGTTAATATCACATAGTCCATGTTGATACTTGAAGTTGGTCTGACGTGCCATCAGCTAGGTGATGTAGGTAACAAAAAGTTGATGGGCCGCTGATGGGCTTTAACAGGCGAAGATTGGCTACGCGAGGCATGAACAGATACTTCATTAATTAGGTTTTTTGTTTTCAATTCAATAAACCAGTTAGGATTCTGCATTATCTCTAGATCACGTGTCGACCCGGCTATAAATATACAAGCTCGGGGTCATCATAATCACAATCAATCTTGCCAAACAAACCCTTCGACACATCGCCAACTATTAGGTATGTAGCATTAGGGCTATTGTCTGTTAGAGCTATGGTCTCATCGGTTAAGTCTGATCTCTAGCTTCGACAAAGATAGCCTATTGGTATGTTGATTCATGTTATCATGGCTTTCTTGATTAAGTCTGATACTATGATCAATTGAAGTAGGCTTTCTAGTTATTGGTTGAATACATTGATTATCATATGTTTATCGTGCTTTGTGGATATGATTCAACATTTGTATTTGTCAATCACGATGTGTTGGCATGTCGGACTAGATTATATGGTATGCCAATCATCAATGACATGTTGTCTTGGTTAGGTCCAACCCGTGGCGTTGGCAAAGTTATATACGAGAAGATCTGGTTCGATGTTCTAAGACGTCGTTCCTCAGAGTTTTAGACAATGAATACTCTACTACTTTATCAATCGGATTTGTCATTGTCTCTGTGCTCTTAATAACATGTATTTATGTTGCATCAATTCAGTCTAAACTATAAAATTATTAATGATGAGTTATCTTGTTATAGCCAGTTGGTAGAGTTTATTTTTTTACACGTAATAATCCTAGTGAATCATGATTATCGTATTTGCTATTGTTGCCAATGCTGCTGGGCTATCACCAATAGTGTTAGGATATATCACACTTGTTTCTGTGTCAATTGCAAAGCAAATTTACTAGCACGCTCATTGTACCTCAGGGTTATTTAGGACCTACACTAGAGCTAATCAGACACTCCTAGGCCTTCGAGTGTGAAGACGTAGAGATACATGTATTTTTTGCGTCAATAGTCCCATTGTGTTAGGTGGTCTCTTTTACTAAATTTGGGCCACCCTTTGTGGAGGCATACCCTATCTCTCGAGCTCGCAATCTCAACGTCACTAGTGCACCTATCTCTTCTTAATATCTTAAGGGTATCACCAACGTGAATGTTATTGATATCTTTAAAGTTTTTTGATATAAACTACCCCCTCCATTTACTTTTAAATGACGCAGGTTACTTTTATCTCAACGTTTGACCATTCGTCTTATTTAAAAAACTTTTTGAAATATCATTTATTTTGTTATAATTTGTTTTATTACTGAAAACACTTCAATTATAACTTATATTTTTGCATATTTGCATAAAATTTTTGAATAAGATGAATGGTCAAACGTTGAGATAAAATTCAATTGCGTCGTTTAAAAGTTAACGGAGGGAGTACAAAAGTAAGATAATATCACATTAGTTTATTACTTTTATTAGCACATAAATAGAATATACAATATACAATTTATAATCCAGGTGACACCCATTATTGATTTGATGGTTGATCTTTATGAGACAACTATCATGAATATAATGTTTCTTCTAGGAGAGGTGTTGCAAGTATGGCGAGATGAGTGATATTTTATTTTATGTCTTCTAATCTCTTCTGTCACTCTGGTGTCCATGTGAAGGCATCAGACCCTTTTAGAGCCTTGAATATAGGGAGGCTCCGTTCAGTTGAAAGCGCAAGAAAACGGCTCAGAGCGGCAAGCCGGCCTATCGGCTTCTGCACATGCTTCAAATTCTCGAGTGGGGATATTCGCTGCAAAGCACTTACCTATGTGGGACTGGCTTCTATCCCTCAACTGAAGACTAGGTATCCTAAAAACTTTCTAGCCTGAGCCTCGAAGACACATTTTTCAGGATTTAGGCGGACACCTACCACTCGGAGACTTTCAAATGTCTTGACGAGGTCTAGGCTATGCTCTTGTTTTTTCATACTCTTTATTACAATGTCGTCATATAGGCTTCACCATTTCTTCCTAGATAATGGCCCAAAGCCCTAGCAATTAACCTAGAGAAAGTTGTCCCGACATTTCTCAAGCCGAAGGGCATTCTTACTGAGAAACCAAGGGTTGGTTTCAGTGTTTGTGATGAGTGATTGACAGGCTTTTACCCTCTGGTTCGAAGGGGTACCTCCAAAGGGGGTTCGGAGGTTGGACCTTGTTCGGAGGTGGTTTCACCGAAGGGTTCGGTGGTTTGGTTGTTGTAGCTGTTGCAGCGGAGTGTGCCTGTCGGAGGGGTCCGACCGTACACGATGACTGGGTTCATACCGAAGGTCTCGGTACTTTGGGCGGTACACCGGAGTGTGTACCGAAGGTTGCTAACCCGGAGAGGTCTCCGGAGTACTGGATACACTTGTCTGTTTGTCTGTGGTGCGCAGGGGACTTCGGAGGCGACGGACGGTTCACGGCAAGTGAACCTGGGTCAAGCGGGAGGCTTGATGCCAGGGGAGCGGGGAGCTCCGTCACGGTGACTGCGAAGGGGTCTGGGTCGGACCTCGGGTCGAGGTGCACTAGGAGAGGGCAGTAAGTGCGGAGCGTGGCTCCGGGTGAAGGTACTCCGAGACAAAGTCCTCAGAGGCGAGGCACTTTGAAGGTACTCCGAATGGAGTGACTTCGGAGTTTGGTGGATCAAGTCCTCTGCGGAGGCAAGACGTTCGAAGTGTGCTCCGGAGGGAGACATTCGAAGATACCCGACGAAGGTCTCAGAAGTCGAGGCGCATCGAAGGCATGGTCTGGGTGAGGCTCGTCGAGGAGTGTGCTCGGGGAGAGACACTGCGACGATGTGCTCATGGAATGCTTCGTGCGGAGGCCTTGGACGAAGGAGGGACTTCGAAGGGTGGTACTCCGAAGGTGGGGCTTCGGAGTAAGGAAGGCTTCGGAGCGAGGCTAGCTCCGGAGCGAGGTTGACTTGTGGTGCTTCGGCCATGCATGGCTTCGGTACACGGACTGACGGAGTTCGAGCTGGGAGTAGCTGCGAAGCCGTGGTGGTCCACTCCGGAGGTGGTGGTGCGAAGGCCCAAGGGCTTTGACGGCTTCGGCTCAAAACCGTCACTGTATCGGAGGCTATCTTCGGTGAAGCGAAGGCCGTCAGGCTCAAGGCTTCTCACCGAAGCTACCGCACCCCTCGCGTGCGAAGGGAGGCTCCATAAGGTCAAAGACTGCAAAGGCTGACATTGTCTGCTCTGCAAAAAGCTGACGCTGTCCCCTCTGCAAAGCTGACAGAGAAGCCTCCAGAATAAAGTTGACTACCTTTTGTACCCCTCCATTCTGTAGAGACAAAACTGGTGTAAACCCTAGGGGTAAAGTAGTCAATTCACTTGGGTGAACTGTGGGCTATATGAGAAACCAAGGGTTGGTTTCGGTGTTTTCTGATGAGTGATTGACAGGATTTTACCCTCTGTTCAGAGGTGGTACCTCCGAAGGGTGTTTCGGAGGTGGTTTCACCGAAGGGTGTTCGGTGGCTGTTTGCTACAGTTGTTGCAGTGGAGTGTGCTCGTCGGAGGGGTCCGACAGTACACGATGACTGGGTTCGTACCGAAGGCTTCGGTACTTTGGGCGGTACACCGGAGTGTGTACCGGAGGTTGCTAACCCAGAGAGGTCTCCGGAGTACTGGATACACTTGTTTGTTTGTCTGTGGTGCGCAGGGACTTCGGAGGCGACGGACAAGGTTCGTAGCAGGTGAACCTGGGACAAGCGGGAGGCTTGATGCTAGGGGAGCGGGGAGCTCCGTCACGGTGGCTGCGAAGGTGGTCCGGGTCGGTCCTCGGGTCGAGTCGTGCTAGGTGAAGGCAGAGAGTGCGGAGCGTGGCTCCGGCTGAAGGTACTCCGAGACAAGTCCTCGGAGGTGAGGCACTTCGAAGGAACTCCGAATGGAGTGACTTCAGAGTTTGTGGAACAAGTCCTCTGCGGAGGCAAGGAATTCGAAGTGTGCTCCAGAGGGAGACATTCGAAGGTGCCTGACGAAGGTCTCAGAAGTCGAGGCGCATCGAAGGCATGGTCCGGATGAGGCTCGTCGAGGAGTGTGCTCGGGGAGAGGCACTGCGACGAAGGGCTCATGGAATGCTTCATGCGGAGGCCTTGGACGAAGGAGGGACTTCGAAGGGTGGTACTCCGAAGGTGGGGCTTCGGAGGGTGGAAGGCTTCGGAGCAAGGCTAGCTCCGGAGCAAGGTTGACTTGAGGTGCTTTGGCCTGCATGGCTTCGGTACACGGATGGACGGAGTTCGAGCTGGGAGTAGCTGCGAAGCCGTGGTGGTCCACTCCGGAGGTGTTGATGCGAAGGCCCAAGGGCTTTGACGGCTTCGGCTCAAAACCGTCACTGTATCGGAGGCCATCTTCGGTGAAGCGAAGGCCATCAGGCTCAAGGCTTCTCACCGAAGCTACCGCACCCTCGCGTGCGAAGGGAGGATTCCAGAAGGTCAAAGACTGCAAAGGCTGACACTGTCTGTTCTGTAAAAAGCTGACGCTATCCCCTCTGCAAAGCTGACAGAGAAGCCTCCAAAATAAAGGTGGACTACCTTTTGTACCCCTTAGTTCTGTAGGGACAAATTCTTTGTAAACCCTAGGGGTAAAGTAGTCACTTCCTTTGGGTGAACTGTGGGCTATAAATATGGGGGCTCGGTAGGTAACATTTAACACTTTGAGCATTTACTGTTGAGCTCCTGTAGCCACATACCTCGCTGTATTCATCCAGAGTTCAATCTATTTGTGTTCCTTGTTCAAGCGGCGAAGCCCTGCTTCTTTGTGCTTTTTGCTTGAGCTCGCTTTACATACCTCGCTAGTTAGAGTGCACCGAAGCCTGTCTAGGCGAAGGGTGTTTTGTGCGAAGTGTGTTTTTCAGTGTGCTGTCGCTCTGTGTAACTTGAGGCCAGACATCACAGCTTACTAGCGAAGCCCTGATCGAGGCCCGTTTTGCTTCTTGTGTCGAAGCCCTTAGCGTAGTCTGTTTGCGTGCGTGTAGACCTTCGTGTACGAAGCCCAACACCAGTTGCTGTCGCCAAGTACTTGGTCGAAGTCCTCAGAGGAGTGTCCACTCTTGCGAAGGGTGAAGTGCGAAGCCTGCTCGAAGCATCCTGTGTGCGGAGCCTGCACTGACTTAGCAGAGTAGATTTTCGAGGGGTGTAAGTGGAGCGAAGTCATCTTGGCTTCGAACTTTTGCTCCTCCGAAGCCTGTGTTCGAAGGTGTCGAAGTACCTCCGAACCAGACCTTCGAAGGTAGTATTCGAAGCCTGTTCCGCAGAAGACAGAACTGAACCGAAGGCTAAAGTCTTTAGCCCGAATTTTTAAAAGCTCCCATTCACCCCCCCCTCTGGTCGCCGTTTCCGGTCCAACAATTGGTATCAGAGCAGGTTAAGATCACCAGTTGACCTTAACCGGTTTTGTGATATGTTGGCGACATGGATAGAGGCAGTAAATTCCTCTGTTCGATGGGACAGATTTCGCATACTGGAAGGTGCGCATGGAGGCTTACTTGTTAAGCCAAGGAAATGCAATTTGGGAGATTGTGGATTCACAATACTCCATCCCTGAGACTCGCACCTCTCAAACTGAGAAGGATCAGTATAATGCCAACTCGAAGGCAAGAAATATATTGTTCATTGGTTTGAGTAGAAGTGAGTTCGATAGGGTGCAGCACCTTAGGACTGCTAGGGAGATTTGGACAACGCTCACTGTCTTTCATGAGGGCTCTACTCAGATTAAAGCCAGGCGCCAAAGCACCTACAATCAATAGTATCAGCTGTTTGTGCAGGCACCTGGTGAATCTATAGATGCCATGTTTTCTCGCTTTGACGCGATAGTGAGTAACCCGCGATCCAACGGGACGCTTGCTTACAGTGATCATGATAGGGCTATCAAGCTTCTCTATGCTCTTGACCGTAGCATATGGGAAGTAAAGATATCCAGCATTGAGGAGTCCACAGGCTATGACACCTTGACCTGTGATGAACTTTTTAGCAAGCTGAAGTCCACAGAGATTGCCAAGGCATCTCTTGCAGTGCACAGAAGCTCTTTGCCACAACCATTGGCATTGGTTTCTAGCACTAGCCGTGGCACCACTGCAGAACCAAGCACATCTGGTACTTGTGTTTTTGCAGATGGTTTTGCTTTGTCCTCTCTGGTCTCCGTCACAAAGGAGCAGGTGGACACTCTAGCTGATGATGAGCTTGCTCTAAATGCCCGGAGGTTCACCCGTTTTCATCATGAGAGACGGGATCAGAGGAGAAGTGGTTTTGGTGGTTGTTTTGAATGCGGTGACACTTGTCACATCAAGGCTAATTGCCCTAAGCTCAAAAAGAGAGATGAGAGTGAGCGCCCCAAATACCACAAGGAGAGGAAACCCTTTGTAAAGGGCAAGCGCGACAAGATGGCTAAGAAAGTAGCCAAGGCCGCTTCCAGAGCCTTTGTTGCTGCTCTCAGCGACATCGACACGTCCTCAACTGAGGAGTCGAGCTCTGAGGAGGAGGAATCCCCAAGGAAGGAGGACAAGAAGGACAAGAAGGGACGTGACTTCACCGGCCTTTGCTTCATGGCCGACAGCGATCACAGCGGCGATGAGCTTGACTCATCTGAGGTAAACCTATCATCTGACCAGCTACTAATTAAATTAGATGAACTGAATGAAGTAGTTCTTGGTCATGATAGATTACTTGTGCAAGTCGCTAGAGAAAGAAAAGACCTTAGACTTAGGCTAGAAACTATTTCTACTGAATATGCCATGCTTAAGTCTAAATTTGATGATGCTGAATGTGAGTCCTGTTCTGTTGTCATGAGTGAGCTTGCTCAGTTGCGTTCTGTTCATGCTCAAACTCTTTCTGAGCTTGAGACTGCACAGAAGCAGCTTTTGGAGGTGGATTCTAGACCTCATGATGTTATTGATTGCATGAACTGCTCTTTATTACGCGATAGCATTAATTTACGTGATAAGCATGTTCATGATTTGGAGGCTAGATTGGAGAGGGCCGGTAGTTCTAAGGATGTGCAGCCTGTGTGTGACACTTGCATCACCCTTAAGGACCAGCTAGGCACTGTTAGAGAGCGAGCTGAAAACCTCATGTCTGAAAATGAATACCTTCTTTCTGTGGTTAATAAATGCACTGAGGGAAAGGGTAGGATGGATTTGCTCTTGGCCAAGACCAAGTTGTGTGCTGACAGAGCAGGGGTAGCTCTAGGTTTGGGTTTTGAGAGGATACCTTTAGACAGTAAGTCCAAAACTGTTTTTACCTCTCCCACCACCCTAGAGAAAGAGAGAGCTCTGTTAGACACCCCATCTGCCAGAAAACCTACCCATCCACCAAAGAAAACCACACCTCCTGCCAAGAAAAATCCTCCCAAGAAAACCACACAGAAGAAACCCAAGGAGCCTGTGAGAGTTGCTCCTGTGACCCACGAGAGTGCCCCAGGAGAGTGTTTCATTGTTCCTATTGTCAGCGAGCGGGTCATTTGGTTGGGTTCTATTTTCGTCGCATCAAGGATGAGCGACGCGCACAGGCGATGAGTTACCAGGACATGCATTACCCATCTTTAGGTATGCATGAGTCTGAGATGTACTATCGTCCTGCTTTTGAGGCTCCTCGTGCTTCTCGGAGAGGTTTTGCTCCTCGAGGTCTTCACTATGTTCCATATGGTGGTAGACCTCGGGCTAGCAGATTTGTACCTCGTCAGAGTAGGAGACCTCGACATGTTGTTCAATCATAGCATGTAGGTAGACCTCGCACTTTGCATCATTCCGATTATCATGTGCGTAGATCGTCTATTTTTACTGTGCCTACTACTCGTGTCACTCAGTGCTGGATGCCTCGTCATTTTTTCACTCACCCCAGCACTGAGCGATCGAGATATTCTTATCATGTGTAGGCGACAGACCGAGGCTTGGAGGGCACGTGGATCATGGACTCCGGTTGTTCGCGCCACATGACCGGAGATGCAGCATGGTTCTCCAGCCTCACCACAACCAAGCAAAGGGAACATATCACCTTCGGAAACAATCGAAGGAGTAGAGTGAAAGGTAAAGGTGTGGTAAGAATTAACTCGAATTTCACTCTCAAAGATGTTGCTTTGGTTGAAAACCTGGGATACAATTTGCTGTCTGTATCTCAGTTGCTTGATGAGGGCTTCGAAGTGCGATTCCATCGCGATACTTCGCAAGTGCTCAATTCTGATGGCGTTGTGGTGTGTAAGATCTTTAGAGTAGGGAGAGTTTTTGGAGCTGATTTTTCAGAGTCATCAGGTTCTTCTCATTGTATGGTTGCACATTCGACTTCTGAGCTTTGGAAGTGGCATAGGAGACTAGGGCATATGAGCTTTGAGTTGCTCGCTCGTCTGAGCGCCCTAGGCCTGATCCGAGGATTGCCCAAGCTCAAGTTTGAGAAGAATTTAGTTTGCGCTCCTTGTCGACATGGAAAAATGATTGCTGCTTCGCATTCGCCAGTCACCACAGTGATGACTGAACAACCCGGAGAACTTCTCCATATGGACACTGTAGGTCCTTCTCGGGTTAGTTCTTTAGGCGGCAAGTGGTATGTTCTAGTAATTGTCGACGATTTCTCTCGCTACTCTTGGGTCTTCTTTCTTGCCAGCAAGGACGAAGTGTTTTCACACTTTCGGAGCTTGGCTTTGAGACTTTTTACTGAACTCCCTGGTGCATTAAAATTCATTCGAAGCGATAATGGCACCGAGTTCAAAAATAGTCTCTTTGTTGACTTTTGCATGGAGCATGGCATAGAACATCAATTCTCTGCTCCGCGGGTTCCTCAACAGAACGGTGTTGTTGAGAGAAAGAACCACACTTTGGTTGAGATGGCTAGGACGATGCTTGATGAGCATAGGACTCCTAGAAAATTCTGGGCTGAGGCCATGAACACTGCTTGTTACATCTCAAACCGAATCTTCTTGCGCTCAATTTTAAATTTGACATCTTATGAGCTGCGTTTTGGGAGACAGCCCAAGGTTACTCATCTTCGAGTTTTTGGCTGTCGCTGTTTATCCTAAAACGTGGTAACTTGGATAAATTTGAGTCGCGCTCTTCTGACGGGATCTTTTTGGGTTACACAACTCATGGTCATTCTTATCGTGTTTATAACTTGGATACTAACACTGTCATCGAGTCATGTGATGTGACTTTTGATGAATCAACCCCCTCTGTTAGTTCTGCTTTCGAACAGCCAAATGAACACGACATGGAACAGACCTTATTCGAAGAAGAAGATCCCGGAGAATTCGAGGATGAACCCCTACTACCCTCGACGTCAACCCCCGAAGCTGACCCCGCTTCAACTACTTCGGCACGAGGTCCCGAAGTGACTACCTCAACATCGGTCATCTTGGACCACTCCAACGCACAAGTTGAGGGGGAGACTGCATCCCGCCGCGAGGCTCCACACCATGTTCAAAGGATGCACCCTCCCGAGCAGATCATTGGTGAGCTTGATCAAAGGGTAACTCGTTCACATGCCCATTTCACTAATGCTGCTTTTGTTGCTTCTTTCGAGCCCTTAGATGTTAGTCATGCACTTTCTGATTCTAGTTGGATCAATGCCATGCATGAGGAACTTGAAAATTTTGAGAGAAACCAAGTCTGGACTTTAGTTGATCCTCCACCAAATGTTCATTTCATTGGTACAAAATGGATTTTCAAAAATAAACAAGGGGAGGATGGGACAATTGTTAGAAACAAGGCTAGACTTGTAGCTCAGGGCTTTTCTCAACTAGAAGGGATTGATTTTACTGAAACTTTTGCACCTGTTGCTCGCCTTGAGGCCATTAGGATTTTGCTTGCCTTTGCGACATCCCGGGGATTCAAACTCTATCAAATGGATGTCAAAAGTGCTTTTCTTAATGGCTTCATAGGTGAAGATGTTTATGTAAAACAACCCCCTGGTTTTGAAAACCCCAAGTACCCACATAAAGTCCTTAAACTTCATAAGGCTCTTTATGGACTCAAGCAGGCCCCTCGGGCTTGGTATGATAGACTTAAGTCCTTTCTGCTTGAGCGAGGGTATTTGATGGGCTCTGTTGATAAAACATTGTTTACTCTCAAGCATGGCAAAGATTTCCTCCTAGTGCAGATTTATGTGGATGATATCATCTTTGGTGGCTCTTCTCATGCTTTGGTTGCCGAGTTTGCAGATACCATGAGCAGGGAATTTGAAATGTCAATGATGGGTGAACTCACCTTTTTCCTTGGTTTGCAAATCAAGCAAAGCAAACAAGGTACTTTTGTCCACCAGACAAAGTACACCAAGGACCTGCTCAAGAAGTTCGACATGTCCGATGCGAAGCCCCTCGCCACTCCTATGGCTACGTCTGTAGCATTGGACCCTGACGAAGATGGAGAAGCCGTAGGTCAGAAGGAGTTCCGGAGCATGATCGGCTCCCTCCTCTACTTGACTGCCACGAGGCCGGACATACACTTCGCTGTGTGTCTGTGCGCTCGTTTTCAGGCTTCACCACGAGCTTCGCACCGCCAAGCGGTTAAGCGCATCCTAAGGTATCTCAAACACACCCTTGAATTTGGCATATGGTATTCAGCGTCTTCATCTTTATGTCTTCGAGGTTATTCCGATGCGGACTTTGCTGGGTGTAGAATTGATAGGAAGAGTACCTCTTGTACTTGTCATTTTCTGGGTACTTCTCTGGTTTGCTGGTCTTCCCGCAAACAGTCTAGTGTTGCACAATCAACGGCTGAGGCCGAATATGTTGCTGCAGCTAGCTGTTGCTCTCAGATTTTGTGGATGGTTTCCACTTTGCGGGATTTCGGGTTAGATTATAAGAGTGTTCCACTTTTCTGTGATAACACTAGCGCTATTTGTATTGCAAACAACCTGGTTCAGCATTCCAGAACCAAACACATTGACATGAGATATCATTTTCTCAGAGATCACAATGAGAAGGGTGATATTGAACTTCAATATGTTGATACCCAACACCAGCTTGCCGATATTTTTACAAAACCCCTCGATGCTTCTCGATTTGCTTACTTGCGTGGGGAACTTGGCATTTGTCACCCTTACGGCATTTTGTGAGGGGGAGCTGTTTTAGATGGATGTGCCTTTGTCTAATTGTGTTGAAATTACATTTACATATTTTGCACTTATATGCCTGCTTATAATTCATGAAATCATGTCAGCTCAGCTCTTTTTAATTCATCTGGAACATTTATGTGCATGGTGTTTTATTTTCAAATCAACACATGCTCACTGCTTAGTCTTGAATCTAGCTTGTTTAGGCAGGACTGCTTTAGCTATCTTTTATCTGCTTGATAGCAAGACACATTTCTTTGGATGCTAAAAATTGCAACTTGAAAAATTGTTCTCCATTTTCATGGATATTCATAAGGTACCAAACAATTGGTTCACTTGGTTAAAATCAAAAATTCCATGATTTGCATGCTTTAAGTTAAAAGATCCAGGTGGGTTTGTTTGTCGCACTACCCTATTCTAGACTGCTTACCATTGCACATTGGTCTGAACTGGAATAGTGTAGTGTTTGCCAAAATCTATGCCTTAAGCTTCTTATGGCTTTCATGCCTAGGCTTGGCCGGATTGGAAAGTATAAGGTGGACAAACAAATAACCCCTGGCACTAAGAAAAGAACAACAAAATTCATTGATTATCAAGTTTGCTTTTAAAAGCTCCATTTGAATTGGACTTGTCTGTCTAGAGTAGAAATTGACTAGCTTTGCGCAGTCCTTGCTCTTACTTGTCTAGTTTCCTTGACTAAGTGGTGATGCTTTTATTTCAAAAATGATCAAATCACATGCTTCATCATGCTTTTAGAGAATATTAATTTGAGCCGAGCCCATGATCATTGGTGTTATTGTTGGCATATTTTTGCTTCATATGTCTTTGCAATTCCACTCATTTCGAAGCTTTGCATCTTTTACATGCTCCTTGATGCTTGCATTGCCAAAGGGGGATAAATTCCGAAGAGACTTGCTTCGTTCTCTGCCGCAAGGGGTATAATTTCCAAAGGGGGAGAACATTTGACATAAAGGGGGAGAAAGTTCTTTATTGCCAAAGGGAAAATTTAACTCAGGGGGAGTTTTTATTGCCGAAGGGGCTTTTCACTCTTGTGAGAAAGGGGGAGGAAAATTCTTCTGTCAAGTGACATGATTTGGCTCTTTTCTGAGTTTTTATGGTCACTTGTGTGCTGAAAGTGTTTAATTTTCTTGAACTTGGATTTGGTTGTCAATGCACTCATCAAGGGGGAGATTGAGAAACCAAGGGTTGGTTTCGGTGTTTTGTGATGAGTGATTGACAGGATTTTACCCTCTGTTCGGAGGTGGTACCTCCGAAGGGTGTTTCGGAGGTGGTTTCACCGAAGGGTGTTCGGTGGCTGTTTGCTGCAGCTGTTGCAGCGGAGTGTGCTCGTCGGAGGGGTCCGACAGTACACGATGACTGGGTTCGTACCGAAGGCTTCGGTACTTTGGGCGGTACACCGGAGTGTGTACCGGAGGTTGCTAACCCGGAGAGGTCTCCGGAGTACTGGATACACTTGTTTGTTTGTCTGTGGTGCGCAGGGACTTCGGAGGCAACGGACAAGGTTCGTAGCAGGTGAACCTGGGACAAGCGGGAGGCTTGATGCCAGGGGAGCGGGGAGCTCCGTCACGGTGGCTGCGAAGGTGGTCCGGGTCGGTCCTCGGGTCGAGTCGTGCTAGGTGAAGGCAGAGAGTGCGGAGCGTGGCTCCGGCTGAAGGTATTCCAAGACAAGTCCTCGGAGGTGAGGCACTTCGAAGGAACTCCGAATGGAGTGACTTCAGAGTTGGTGGAACAAGTCCTCTGCGGAGGCAAGGAATTCGAAGTGTGCTCCGGAGGGAGACATTCGAAGGTGCCCGACGAAGGTCTCAGAAGTCGAGGCGCATCAAAGGCATGGTCCGGACGAGGCTCGTCGAGGAGTGTGCTCGGGGAGAGGCACTGCGACGAAGCGCTCATGGAATGCTTCATGCGGAGGCCTTGGACGTAGGAGGGACTTCGAAGGGTGGTACTCCGAAGGTGGGGCTTCGGAGGGTGGAAGGCTTCGGAGCAAGGCTAGCTCCGGAGCAAGGTTGACTTGAGGTGCTTCGGCCTGCATGGCTTCGGTACACGGACGGACGGAGTTCGAGCTGGGAGTAGCTGCAAAGCCGTGGTGGTCCACTCCGGAGGTGTTGGTGCGAAGGCCCAAGGGCTTTGACGGCTTCGGCTCAAAACCGTCACTGTATCGGAGGCCATCTTCGGTGAAGCGAAGGCCATCAGGCTCAAGGCTTCTCACCGAAGCTACCGCACCCTCGCGTGCGAAGGGAGGATTCCAGAAGGTCAAAGACTGCAAAGGCTGACACTGTCTGTTCTGTAAAAAGCTGACGCTGTCCCCTCTGCAAAGCTGACAGAGAAGCCTCCAAAATAAAGGTGGAATACCTTTTGTACCCCTTAGTTCTGTAGAGACAAATTCTTTGTAAACCCTAGGGGTAAAGTAGTCACTTCCTTTGGGTGAACTGTGGGCTATAAATATGGGGGCTCGGTAGGTAACATTTAACACTTTGAGCATTTACTGTTGAGCTCCTGTAGCCACATACCTCGCTGTATTCATCCAGAGTTCAATCTATTTGTGTTCCTTGTTCAAGCGGCGAAGCCCTGCTTCTTTGTGCTTTTTGCTTGAGCTCGCTTTACATACCTCGCTAGTTAGAGTGCACCGAAGCCTGTCTAGGCGAAGGGTGTTTTGTGCGAAGTGTGTTTTTCAGTGTGCTGTCGCTCTGTGTAACTTGAGGCCAGACCTCACAGCTTACTAGCGAAGCCCTGATCGAGGCCCGTTTTGCTTCTTGTGTCGAAGCCCTTAGCGTAGTCTGTTTGCGTGCGTGTAGACCTTCGTGTACGAAGCCCAGCACCAGTTGCTGTCGCCAAGTACTTGGTCGAAGTCCTCAGAGGAGTGTCCACTCTTGCGAAGGGTGAAGTGCGAAGCCTGCTCGAACCATCCTGTGTGCGGAGCCTGCACTAACTTAGCAGAGTAGATTTTCGAGGGGTGTAAGTGGAGCGAAGTCTTCTTGGCTTCGAACTTTTGCTCCTCCGAAGCCTGTGTTCGAAGGTGTCGAAGTACCTCCGAACCAGACCTTCGAAGGTAGTGTTCGAAGCCTGTTCCGCAGAAGACAGAACTGAACCGAAGGCTAAAGTCTTTAGCCCGAATTTTTAAAAGCTCCCATTCACCCCCCCTCTGGTCGCCATTTCCGATCCAACACTATAAATATGGGGGCTCGGTAGGTAACATTTAACACTTTGAGCATTTACTGTTGAGCTCCTGTACTAGCCTCCTCACACTTTGAATACATCCAGTGAGTTCATTTTTGTGTTCCTTGTTCAAGCGGCGAAGCCCTGCCTCGGTGTGCTTTTTGCTTGAGCTTGTTTTACATACCTCGCTGCATACTTCGTTCATTTGTGTGTCACCCTGAGTAACTTGTGACAGTGCATCGAAGCCTGTGTTGACGAAGTGTGTTGTGTGCGAAGTGTGTTTTTTAGTGTGCGTTCGCTCTGTGTAACAGGAGGCTAGACCTCGCTGCTTACTAGCGAAGCCCTGATCGAGGCCCGTTTTGCTTCTCGTGTATGAACCCTTAGCGAAGTCTGTTTAGTGTGCATTTAGCCCTTCGCAGAACGAAGCCCAGCACCAGTTGTTGTAGCTAAGTTTTAGGTCGAAGTCTTCGGAGGGTAGTCCACTCTTTCGAAGGGTGAAGTGCGAAGCCTGCTCGAAGCACCCTGTGTGCGGAGCCTGCATTGACTTAGCAGAGTTGTTTTCGGGGTCGTGGGTGGAGCGAAGTCTGCTTGGCTTCGGACTTTTACTCCTTGCGAAGCCTGTGTTCGGAGCTGTCAAGTACCTCCGAACCAGACCTTCGAAGGTTGGTGTTCGAAGCCTGTTCCGCAGTAGACAGAACTAAATCCGAAGGTTGTTTTTAGCCCAAGTTTTAAAAGCTCCCATTCACCCCCCCCCCTCTGGTCGCCGTTTCCGATCCAACAATTGGTATCAGAGCGGGTTAAGATCACCAGTTGACCTTAACCGGTTTTGTGATCTATTGGCGACATGGATAGAGGCAGTAAAATTCCTCTGTTCGATGGGACTGATTTTGCATATTGGAAGGTGCGCATGGAGGCTTACTTGTTAAGCCAAGGAAATGCAATTTGGGAGATTGTGGACTCACAATACTCCATCCCTGATACTCGCACTACTCAAACAGAAAAAGATCAGTATAATGCCAACTCCAAGGCTAGGAATATACTGTTCATTGGTTTGAGCCAGAGTGAGTTTGATAGGGTGCAGCACCTTAGGACTGCTAGGGAAATTTGGACCACTCTCACTATTTTTCATGAGGGCTCTACTCAGATCAAGGCCAGGCGCCAAAGCACATACAATCAACAGTATCAGCTGTTTGTGCAGGCACCTGGTGAATCTATAGATGCCATGTTTTCGCGCTTTGATGCTATAGTGAGTAACTTGCGGTCCAATGGGACGCTTGCTTACAATGATCATGATAGGGCTATCAAGCTTCTCTATGCTCTTGACCGTAGCATATGGGAAGTAAGATATCCAGTATTGAGGAGTCCACAGGTTATGACACACTGACCTGTGATGAGCTCTTTAGCAAGCTGAAGTCCACAGAGATTGCCAAGGCATCTCTTGCTGTGCACATAAGCTCTTTGCCATACCATTGGCATTGGTTTCTAGCACTAGCCGTGGCACCACTGCAGAACCAAGCACATCTGGCACTTGTGTTCTTGCAGATAGTTTTGCTTTGTCCTCCCTGGTCTCCATCACAAAGGAGCAGGTGGACACTCTGGATGATGATGAGCTTGCTCTCATTGCCAGGAGGTTCACCCGTTTTCACCATGAGAGACGGGATCAGAGGAGAAGTGGTTTTAGTGGTTGCTTTGAATGTGGCGACACCTCTCACATCAAGGTCAATTGCCCAAAACTCAAGAAGAGAGATGAGAGTGAGCGCCCCAAATACCACAAGAAGGAGAGGAAACCCTTTGTGAAGGGCAAGCGTGGCAAGGTGGCTAAAAGAGTAGCCAAAGCCGCTTCCAGAGCATTTGTTGCTGCTCTCAGCAACATCGATACTTCCTCAACTGAGGAGTCGAGCTCTGAGGAGGAGGAGTCCCCAAGGAAGGAGGACAAGAAGGACAAGAAGGGACGAGACTTCACCGGCCTTTGCTTCATGGCCGACAGCGATCACAGCGGCGATGAGCTTGACTCATCTGAGGTACCTCTATCCTATGACCAGCTTTCAATAAAATTAGATGAGCTGAATGAAGTAGTTCTTGGTCAGGATAGATTACTTGTGCAAGCTGCTAGAGAAAGAAAAGACCTTAGACTTAGGCTAGAATCTGTTTCTACGGAATATGCCATGCTTAAGTCTAAAGTAAATGATGCTGATTGTGAATCTTGTTCTGTTGTCATGAGTGAGCTTGCTCAGTTGCGTTTTGTACATGCTCAAACTCTTTCTGAGCTTGAGACTGCACAGAAGCAGCTTTTGGTGGTTGATTCTAGACCTCATGATATTATTGAATGCATGAACTGTTCTTTATTGCGCGAGAGCATTAGTTTACGTGATAAACATGTTCATGATTTAGAGGCTAGATTGGAGAGGGCCGGTAGTTCTAAGGATGTGCAGCCTGTTTGTGACACATGCATTACCCTTAAAGACCAGCTAGGCACTGCTAGAGAGCGAGCTGAGAACCTCATGACAGAAAATGAATACCTTCTTTCCGTGGTTAATAAATGCACTGAGGGAAAGGGTAGGATGGATCTGCTCTTGGCCAAGACCAAGATGTGTGCTGACAGAGAAGGGTTGGCTCTAGGTTTGGGTTTTGAGAGGATTCCTTCAGATAGTGGAAACAAAACTGTTTTTACCTCTCCCACTGCCCTAGAGAAAGAGAGAGCTCTGTTAGACACTCCTTCAGCCAAGAAACCTACCCGAGCTCAAAAGAAAACCACTCCTCCTGCTAAGAAAATCCCTCCAAAGAAAACCACTCAGCAGAAGCCCAAGGAGCCTGTGAGAGTTGCTCCTATAACCCATGAGAGTGCCCCTAGGAGAATTTTTCATTGTTCCTATTGTCAGTGGGCGGGTCATTTGGTTGGGTTCTATTTTCGTCGCATCAAGGATGAGCGACGCTCTCAGGCGATGAGTTACCGGGACATGCATTACCCATCTTTAGGTATGCATGAGTCTGAGTTTTACTATCGTCCTGCTTTTGAGGCTCCTCGTACTTCTCGGAGAGGTGTTGCTCCTCGAGGTGTTCACCATGTTCCATATGGTGGTAGACCCCGGGCGAGTAGCTTTGTACCTCGTCAGAGTAGGAGACCTCGACATGTTGTTCAATCATAGCATGTAGGTAGACCTCGCACTTTGCATCATTCCGATTATCATGTGCGTAGATCGTCTATTTTTACTGTGCCTACTACTCGTGTCACTCAGTGCTGGATGCCTCGTCATTTTTTCACTCACCCCAGCACTGAGCGATCGAGATATTCTTATCATGTGTAGGCGACAGACCGAGGCTTGGAGGGCACGTGGATCATGGACTCCGGTTGTTCGC
The DNA here is from genome assembly GCA_019279435.1 of Zizania palustris. Lineage (NCBI taxonomy): Eukaryota > Viridiplantae > Streptophyta > Magnoliopsida > Poales > Poaceae > Zizania > Zizania palustris. Next base: position 4,778,435 of record JAAALK010000086.1, on the reverse strand, counting down.
GCCACATGACCGGAGATGCAGCATGGTTCTCCAGCCTCACCACAACCAAGCAAAGGGAACATATCACCTTCGGAAACAATCGAAGGAGTAGAGTGAAAGGTAAAGGTGTGGTAAGAATTAACTCGAATTTCACTCTCAAAGATGTTGCATTGGTTGAAAACCTGGGATACAATTTGCTGTCTGTATCTCAGTTGCTTGATGAGGGCTTCGAAGTGCGATTCCATCGCGATACTTCGCAAGTGCTCAATTCTGATGGCGTTGTGGTGTGTAAGATCTTTAGAGTCATCTGGTTCTTCTCATTGTCTTGTTGCACATTCGACTTCTGAGCTTTGGAAGTGGCATAGGAGACTAGGGCATATGAGCTTTGAGTTGCTCGCTCGTTTGAGTGCCCTAGGCCTGATCCGAGGATTGCCCAAGCTCAAGTTTGAGAAGAATTTAGTTTGCGCTCCGTGTCGACATGGAAAAATGATTGCTACTTCGCATTCGACAGTCACCACAGTGATGACTGAACAACCCGGAGAACTTCTCCATATGGACACTGTAGGTCCTTCTCGGGTTAGTTCTTTAGGCGGCAAGTGGTATGTATTAGTTATTGTCGACGATTTCTCTCGCTACTCTTGGGTCTTCTTTCTTGCCAGCAAGGATGAAGTGTTCACACACTTTCGGAGCTTGGCTTTGAGACTTTTCACTGAACTCCCTAGTGCATTAAAATTCATTCGAAGTGATAATGGCACTGAGTTCAAGAAAACGGTGTTGTTGAGAGGAAGAACCGCACTTTGGTTGAGATGGCTAGGACGATGCTCGATGAGCACAGGACTCCTAGAAAATTCTAGGCTGAGGCCATGAACACTCCATGTTACATCTCAAACCGTATATTCTTGTGCTCAATTTTAAACTTGACATCTTATGAGCTGCGTTTTGGGAGACAGCCCAAGGTTACTCATCTTCGAGTTTTTGGCTGTCGTTGCTTTATCCTAAAACGTGGTAATTTGGATAAATTTGAGTCGCGTTCTTCTGACGGGATCTTTTTGGGTTATACTACTCATGGTCATTCTTATCGTGTTTATAATTTGGAAACTAACACTGTCATCGATTCATGTGATGTGACGTTTGATGAATCAACCCCCTCTGTTAGTTCTGCTTTTGAACAGGCAAATTAACACGACATGGAACAGACCATATTCGAAGAAGAAGATCCCGGAGAATTCGAGGATGAACCCCTACTACCCTCGACATCGACCCCCGAAGCTGACCCCGCTTCGAACACTTCGGCACGAGGTCCCGAAGCGACTACCTCGACATCGGTCATCTTGGACCACTCCAACGCACAAGTTGAGGGGGAGACTGCATCCCGCCGCGAGGCTCCACACCATGTTCAAAGGATGCATCCTCCCGAGTAGATCATTGGTGAGCTTGATCAAAGGGTAACACGTTCCCATGCCCATTTCATTGATTCCGCTTTTGTTGCTTCTTTTGAGCCCTTAGATGTTAGTCATGCACTCTCTGATTCTAGTTGGATCAATGCCATGCATGAGGAACTTGAAAATTTTGAGAGAAACCAAGTCTGGACTTTAGTTGATCCTCCACCAAATGTTCATTTCATTGGAACAAAATGGATTTTCAAAAACAAACAAGGGGAGGATGGGACTATAGTTAGAAACAAGGCTAGACTTGTAGCTCAGGGTTATTCTCAACTAGAAGGGATTGATTTTACTGAAACTTTTGCACCTGTTGCTCGCCTTGAGGCCATTAGGATGTTGCTTGCCTTTGCGACATCCCGGGGATTCAAACTCTATCAAATGGATGTCAAAAGTGCTTTTCTTAATGGCTTCATAGGCGAAGATGTTTATGTAAAACAACCCCCTGGTTTTGAAAACCTCAAGTACCCACATAAAGTCCTTAAACTTCATAAGGCTCTTTATGGACTCAAGCAGGCCCCTCGGGCATGGTATGGTATACTTAAGTCTTTTCTGCTTGAGCGAGGGTACTTGATGGGCTCTGTTGATAAAACCCTGTTTACTCTCAAGCATGGCAAAGATTTCCTCCTGGTTCAGATTTATGTGGATGATATCATCTTTGGTGGCTCTTCTCATGCTTTGGTTGCTAAGTTTGCAGATACCATGAGCAGGGAATTTGAAATGTCCATGATGGGTGAACTCACCTTTTTCCTTGGCTTGCAAATCAAGCAAAGCAAACAAGGTACTTTCGTCCACCAGACAAAGTACACCAAGGACCTGCTCAAGAAGTTTGACATGGCAGATGCGAAGCCCCTCGCCACTCCAATGGCTACATCTGTAGAATTGGATCCTGACGAAGATGGAGAAGCCGTAGATCAGAAGGAGTTCTGAAGCATGATCGGCTCCCTCCTCTACTTGACTGCTACGAGGCCGGACATACACTTCGCAGTGTGTCTGTGCGCTCGTTTTCACTCTTCACCACGAGCTTCGCACCGCCAAGCGGTAAAGCGCATACTAAGGTATCTCAAACATACCCTTGAATTTGGCATATGGTATTCAGCGTCTTCATCTTTATGTCTTCGAGGTTTTTCCAATGCGGATTTTGCTGGGTGTAGAATTGATAGGAAGAGTACCTCTGGTACTTGTCATTTTCTGGGTACTTCACTGGTTTGCTGGTCTTCCCACAAACAGTCTAGTGTTGCACAATCGACGGCTCAGGCCGAATATGTTGCTGCAGCTAGCTGTTGTTCTTAGATTTTGTGGATGGCTTCCACTTTGCGGGATTTCGGGTTAGATTATAAGAGTGTTCCACTTTTCTGTGATAACACTAGCGCTATTTGTATTGCAAACAACCCGGTTCAGCATTCCAGAACCAAACACATTGATGTGCGGTATCATTTTCTCAGAGATCACAATGAGAACGGTGATATTGAACTTCAATATGTTGATACCCAACACCAGCTAGCCGATATTTTCACGAAACCCCTCGATGCTTCTCGATTTGCCTACTTGCGCGGGGAACTTGGTGTTTGTCACCCTTACGGCATTTTGTGAGGGGGAGCAGATTTAGATGGATGTGCATTTGCTAATTGTGTGTTGAAATTGCATTTACATCTTTTGCACTTATATGCCTGATTATAATTCATGAAATCACGACAGCTCAGCTCTTTTAATTCATCTGAAACATTAATGTGCATGATGTTTTCTTTCCAAAGTCAAATTATGCTCACTGCTTAGTCTTGAATCTAGCATGTTTAGGCAGGACTGCTTTAGCTATCTTTTATCTACTTGACAGCAAGACACTTTTCGTTGGATGCTAAAAATTGCAACTTGCAAAAGTGTTCTACTTTCTCATGGATGTTTATCAAATGCTAAAAATTGGTTCACTTAGTCAAAATCAAAAACTCCATGATTTGCATGCTTCAAAGTAAAAGATCCAGGTGGGTTTGTTTTGTCGCACTACTCTATTCTAGACTGCTTACCATTGCACATCGATCTGAACTGGAATAGTGTAGTGTCTGCCAAAATCATTGCCTTAAGCTTCTGATGGCTTTCATGCCTAGGTTTGGTCTGATTGGAAAGTATAAGGTGGACAAACAAATAACCCCTGGCATTAAGAAAAGAACAACAAAATTCATTATTCAACAAGTTTGCTTTCATTGCTCCATTTGAACTGGACTTGTTTGTCTAGAGTAGAAATTGCCTAGCTTTGCGCAGTCCTTACTTTACTTGTCTAGTTCCCTTGACTAAGTGGTGATGCTTTTATTTCAAAAATGATCAAATTACATGCTGTCATCATGTTTTTAGAGAATGTTAAATTGCGCTGAGCCCATGATCATTGGTATTACTGTTGGCATATTTTTGCATTATATGTTCTTGCAATTCTGCTCATTTCGAAGTCCTCGGAGGGTAGTCCACTCTTGCGAAGGGTGAAGTGTGAAGCCTGCTCGAAGCACCCTGTGTGCGGAGCCTGCATTGACTTAGCAGAGTTGTTTTCGGGGTCGTGGGTGGAGCGAAGTCTGCTTGGCTTCGGACTTTTACTCCTTGCGAAGCCTGTGTTCGGAGCTGTCAAGTACCTCCGAACCAGACCTTCGAAGGTTGGTGTTCGAAGCCTGTTCCGCAGTAGACAGAACTAAATCCGAAGGCTGTTTTTAGCCCAAGTTTTTAAAAGCTCCCATTCACCCCCCCCTCTGGTCGCCGTTTCCGGTCCAACACTTACATAGCAGACAACACCTGAAGGAGTGACGGAGCTTGTTTTGATCTCGTCGTCTCTCTTAAGTCATACTTGATGGTAGCCAGAGTAAGTGTCAAGAAAACTCAACAACTCTAGCCCTACTGTGAATTCTACTAACCGGTCTATGCAAGGCATAGGATACGGGTCACGGGGGCATGCTTTATTTAACAAAGAAAAGTTAATACACATGCTCCACTTGCCCGTATTTTTCTTTTTTACAAAAATGGGGTTGGACAACCACTCTGTGTGGCTGACCTCATGTATCACTCCTTTTATCAATATCTTTTCCACCTCCATCTTTGCTAGGGCAGCTCGGTCGGATGATAGCTTCTAGAACCCCTGTCATACTAGCCTCTCCCAAGGATTTACTAGCAGTAATTCGAAGTTTCTTCTTTGTCCAAATTTTGGGTCTCTATTATGATAGAAAGGATAGATATTTATAGACAAGCATACAATAGGAAAATACTATTTTGCCCCCTAGTTACAACCGTCATTGCATACTCTATTCATGAGACTTCGTAGGGGCATAATAGTAATCTCAAATGTGAACATGGCTAAAAAGGAAATGTCTTATCGTATATTGCAGCGCATCCTTGAACCGAAAAGTAACCTAAGGAGAGGCTTTACATCAAGACCCTTCGGTTTATGAAGAAGGCATCGATACCTCTTCACAAAAGGCTTCGTGGGTTCGACGTGTAATTCTCTCGATGGTCAAGTCTCCGGAACCCTCTTTGGAGTGTCGTATTTAATTACAATATGATGGGATTATTTTACCCCAACACCTAGCCTCCATGGAGGAGTAGGACTAGGAGGACGAGGTTGATGAGGACCTTAAGAGGAATATGCACGAGACAAGGTTCTACGCGATATGAAAACATTCTATTGGTGTTCGCCTATTTATAAACATCATTAGTGATGGGTGATAGTTTCTGTTCGTTACTAATGTATTGGTGAGTTTTTTTGTCACGCGTGTGTCCTAGGAGATCTGCTTAGCTCCGGTGTAGGTCCTATAATCTTAGAAAAAAGGGTTTAGGGCATGCCAATCAATTTGACCCTGCAACTACTAAGGAGTCCAAGAAAAAGTAGCATTAGTGAGAAACCATGTTGAAGAATATGGTTTTGATATTCCAGATGTGATGAGTGATTGTCAACGGAAGTCAAAGGAAGGGAGATATGAAGACCAGCCGAGTCTGAGGCGCATGTGACTCAGGTACACGGGCAGCGAGCGACGGCCGGGCAGAGGAGCCGCGGAGTCGGGCTGGCCCAATCCGGGTACATGGATAGGAGCGGCAGATGATCCACTGGTCTGTTGACTGGGTTTGACTCAGGTACACGGGCGGCGAGCGATTGCCGGGCTGAGGAAGCTGCGGGGTCGGGTCGGCCCAATCCAGGTACCCGATGCGAAGACGGTGGACGCTTTGTCAGTTTCTGCGCAAAACTGACAATCTATGATTAATTCATTTTTAGGGTATTAATATTTAGTTTTTAAGTTTAGAATATTTTTATTTGAGTCAGGTGATTGTTCTAAGAATATTTTTGTTATTTTCGGAATTTATTTTAGAGTCAGTTTATTTTACCCGAGGGTAATTAGTCTTTTCATGTATTAGGATTTGCCTATAAATAGGCCCCTATCCCCGGGGGATAGATGACTGTTTTCTAATAGATCAATCTACAGTACATTTTCATCTTCCACCGAAAATTTCTCTCCTGCGATTTTTTCTCATTCTCTCCCGCCGGCGTCACATCGGAGAAAGGAGGCGTCTTTTGTTTTTCGCTCGAGCCCACGGGCGGCAGCCGGACGCAAGCTTTCCAGCGGCGAGTGCACGCGGCGTCTTGTTCCACGGCAGTCAACGTGGGCGGGCCCCAGCTGCTTGGCGGTCATCATCATGCGGAACCCACGACGGAACTTCTCCACGGCCTCATGGCGGCGTGAATTTCTCCACGGCGGGCCCCACGCGAGTGTTCCGGCCGGCGTGTTGCAAAAACTTTGGCTGGGTCCCACGCAACGTGCGTTTTCATCCTAGGAGCAGCAACACTTCGGCGGGAGAGTTCTCCAGTACGTACGGTGGCAGGAGAAGCTACGTGAGTAAACGGCCGGCAACGACGAAGAACTCCATGGCTCCCATGCAGGTAACTTTATAATCTCCTATTTTTTAGTAGATCCCTTTTTAGAGATAATCATCTATTAATTAATGAGTGAAAATTTGTTTAGAAATTTTGTTTTAATTTA